>JAHRHZ010000110.1:2228192-2275601 GCA_024137785.1 Ginglymostoma cirratum | reverse complement strand
GAGGGAGCGGGGGTGGGAGCGAGGGAGCGGGGGAGGGAGCGAGGGAGCGGGGGAGGGAACGAGGGAGCAAGGGAGCGGGGGAGGGAGGGGGGATGGAGCGAGGGAGTGGGGGAGGGAGCGAGGGAGTGGGGGAGGGAGCGAGGGAGCGAGGGAGCGAGGGGAGGAGGTGGGCAGGGAGCGAGGGAGCTAGGGAGCTGGGGAGGGAGCGGGGGAGGGAGTGGGGGAGCGAGCTAGGGAGTGACAGAGCGAGGGAGGGAGCGAGGGACCGAGGGAGGGAGGGAGCGAGTGAGAGAGGGAGTGAGGGACAGGGAGGGAGGGAGCGAGGGACAGGGATGGCGACAGAGAGGAGGGTGCGAGGGACATGGACTGGGAGGTTCAGGGAGCGAGTGATGCGCTAGTAGCGAGGGATGGCGAGGGACAGGGAGGGAGTGAGGGACGGGGAGCGAGGGACAACAAGGGAATGAGGGAAGGTGAGGGTGCAAGGAACGGTGAGTGAGTGAGGGACGGCATGGGAGCGAGGGACAGGGAAGGAGCAACAGGGCGAGGAGCGATTGAGTGAGTAACAGGGAGGGAGGGAGTGACAGTGAGGAAGGGAGCGAGAAAGCTGCAGGGAGGGAGATAGTGAGCGACAGGGGCAAGGGCTGGGGGGCAGGGAAACGAGGGACAGGGAGCGGGGGGTTACATGGATAAGTGAGGGACTTGAAGGGAGAGAGGATGAGAAGGAAGTGGGGGCAGAGAGACCGAGAGAGAAAGTGGGTCAGGGATAGAGAGGTAGAGACAAAGAACAGAAGCAGAGTGACAGGTGAGAGCAAGGGGGGACGAGAGAGACAAAGGGTACAAAGAGGGACAGGGAGAGAGATGGGGGGAAGGAGAGAGGGAAAGACTGCGATAGGGGATTAGGGAGAGGTGGGGTCAGAGGGAAAAATACAGAGTGGGAGATGGGGTTCACACAGGCAGAGGGTGAGAAAAGGGGGTGCGGGAATTCGGGGAGGAGGGAGAGAGAAACAGAACGCAGGGAGAGAGGGAGGGATTGGCTTGGAGAGGGTGGGTGGAAAGACAGAAGGAAGGGAATGGAGAGAGGGATGGAGAGCAGAGGGGTACGGAAAAATGTGGGTCAGAGAGGGAGAGAGCGAGCGAGGAGGGACAGCAGAGAGAGAAAGAGAGAGAGATATCCCAGAGGTGAACGCAAGGACAGAGTGACTTAATCCCAACTCCTGAGCTCAGTCCCGAAATCCTCCCATTCCCTTGGGGCTCGTGTGTCTCCCTCCAGCTGAGCTTCTTTAAAACAAAGACAAACAACAATATAGTTTGTGTGCTGCTTGTCACTTTTTAATGAAGGTTAATTACAAGTTGAAGTTATGGATACAGTCAGTGGAATGGTCCTTTTTCTCTATGGCCTGTGAGTTGAGAGAAACATTGACATGTTTCCCTGTAACCCGCCGTGGGATAAGGTTGAATAAACCAGCACTATCCTCAGTCTTTTACCATAGCGACAGGCAGCTTCATTGCGGAAACATTGAACTGAAATGAGAAAATCCTGGATGGATTGATTAATGAGTGAATTTGATTGATTGATGAATTTGGTTAAAAGGATATTTCAGCACATTCTTCAGCTGCTGCCTGAACTTAGTTTGGGTCACGGCATAAATCGCGGTGTTTGTGCAGCAGCTGAGGAGCTGCAGCATGAAGCCCAATTCCAGCACAAATTCATGCAGATGCATAAAGTCATACCCAGTCCACCACATCCGGGCCCATAGAGAATACACCATTAACGTTGACCATAACAGGATGAAATTGGCAGAGATCACAAACAGTAAAATGATAGATTTTTTTCGATTTCTCATTTCTGTGTCACACTGACCGTCCCCATTGGTGTGAGCCCGGAGTTTCCTGCGGGCCCTGCTGGTCACTAAAATGTGTCTGGCGGTGAAAACATTGAGCAGCAGAATCAGGAGAAATGGGAGAGCCGGGGTGAGAATGCGGTGGAGGAACTCGATTGCGGGTCAGACAAGAGAGAATGCAACATCGCCTGTTACATCACAAAACCAGGGGTCGTTCCCCAGCTGATAGCGACTCATGAGTATAAAGTACCAGAAAATGTTCTTTAAACAGCTCAGCACAGTCACTGTTCCCAGAACCACAGCCGTCGTTTTCTCACTGCAATATTTACTTTTCAGCTTCTGGCAACAAATGACCACAAATCGATCAAAGGTGAAAGTGACAGTGAACCAGACAGAACAGTCAGCGGCTGCATAGAGCAGGACGGCGTGGATATTGCACACGGGGATGTACAACAGGAAATAAAACTGTTTCCGATAAAAAACGGGAATGTGTCTCCATATCAGGTCGGCGACAATGACCAGTAGATCCGCCACTGCCATGGCCCCCAGGTAATGTCTGACACATGCAGACAATCCACAATCTTTGTAAAGCAGGACGTGGATCGTCACTCCGTTAACTGTGAGGAGGGAAAACAAACAAATTATACATCAGCCTGGAGGCAAAGTTGCCAGTTCGATTGAGGACTCAGTGACATTTTCAAATGTCTCACCGATTTATTGAAAAAAATGAAGCTGAAATAACAAACAGTAATGTCTCAATTTTTTTACAAGAAATGTAAAGTAAGACACAAGAAGTACTCCAACCCCAAACACACACATAAACATCCATAAGAACAGATGGTTTCGAGAACATTCCCACAGACTCGATCACTCGAGAGCAGGCACAGGTCACTTATTTACAGTTCCTACTAAGGAGGGTGAAGACGTTGCCTTCCTGAAGGATTCTCTCCCAGTTTCTTGAAGACAAATGGAGGTTGGAAATTTCTGTCTTTTATTCTAAATTGTTGTCAATCTTCGGTTGTGAAGAAACATGAACACAGGGAAAATTTATTCACCCCTTTAATTGCCTGACGGGATTTTGAAACAGTGTCTCCTTCTCCCTGGAACGGGATCTTTTCCCTCGGGATCATATCTTTTGTTCAATTAACTGACATCCAGCCGTTCACAAATAATGTCTGTTACAGAATGTTCCGGGGAATGTCGGTTACAGAATGTGATGGAGTCATAAAGATCCACATCACAAAGGCCCTTCTGTCCATCAGTTTTGGTGAGACCCACTCAGCCTCGCAGTGGAAATCTCTCCCCAAACTCAACACAACTGGCGAACACAAATTAAAGGCATTGCCAGATCAGCTGAAGTGGTAAGTTATCTCACATTCTCAATCCACCTCACAGAACCAGCCCAGACACCACAAACCCAGATGAAATATCTGTTCAGCATGGAGCACTGTGCAGACCAGGCTAGTGTACTGCTCAACACAAACCCGGCAATCTGTCCAGATTAGGAAGCAGTGCAGCCATCACCAGTCAACTTGATATCAGTCCAGCACAGGGAGCTGTGCAGACCACACCAGTGCCTTGATCTATAAACACTTTCTAGATGCCTGTCCAGTATGTGGAGAGCTATGCAGACCAGACGAGTGCATTGATCTATAAATCCGGACCAGGTATCTCTCCAGCACCGGGGGCTGTGAAGTGAAAACCACTGAACTGAGCTGTAAACCCGGAGCAGTTAACCTCCCAGTGTGTAGATCTGTACAAACCACCCCAGTGCAGTGCTCGGTAAAGCTGTGTTAAATCGCTGCCCAGTGCGGGGAAACTTGCAGCCCATGCTGGAAGTGACAGGATGTAAGGGTCCCATCTATTTACAGCTCCATATCTCCAATGTACCATGACAAGGGGTGCCATGGGTGTTAAAATCACTGCCAGAGAGAGATGGTGGGGCATCAGTTTAAATACGAATAAATGGGAGGAGTTGGATACATAGACAAAGAGGGGGCGACAGAGAGACAGTGTCATGGAAGGATGTGTTCACATGTTTTAGAATGCTGACATGTTGATATTTTGATATCATCTTGCAACATGGAACAGTTTTTCAGTAATGATGCGTGAATAGGTTATCGCCGTGAGTTCAGATGATGAAGAGCTTTAGATGAGCATTTGTTCTGCATTTTTGACTGAGAGTGTGGTGAACACAGTCTTTGGCTCATTGGGCTGAATCAACCAATAATTTGTCTCAGGACATTTTAACTGTTTGTAACAGAGGGATAGTCTGCAGGAAGACGAGCTAGTTTTCTGATGCTATCTTATTAAACTCCCCTCATTATCTACATACCCCAGCACATGGCATTCCTCTCATTCAATGCTAGCCTGATTCTCCCACCCATCATGGCTGGTAATAGTTCCCATTGCCTGGATGGCCCGGGTAATCCATGATCCCTGGCGCAGGTGCCATTTTAAAAGGCCAATGGGCATACAGTTGACCTTTCGCAGTCTGGAGCCGCCCTGCACGGTTTACCCCGACTCTGGCAGATAAGAGGCAATTGCACCAAGATTTGTGTAAAGGGACACGCAGGTTCTGGTGAATGGGCTTGCACAGAGAAGGACCATTCTCGTCCCAGATGAGGCCACACCACCAGAACCATCGAGCATGGCCTGAACTCACCACCCAGCTCAGTGCAGTATCTGCAGTCTGAAGAAATGTCCAGCAGCACAGGACAGGCATCAGCAACCTTCCCGGCTCTGCCAGCATAAGTATGACTGTATTCTCTCTGCTCCTCCCCCCACCTCTCTCTCTCACAGTCTCCCTTTCTCTCGCGCCTCCACTACTCCCCTACACTGAAAACACTGCATGGATTCAACATTGTTGACTGGCCCACTCCAGCCACATCACCATTCCCCCCAGCCTACACCATCACTAACAGCAGGACCACCCACTTTCACTCTCAGTCCCTGCCTCCCTTTCTCTCATTCCAGGGAAAACAGCATGGAATAGGACAGAAAGTGCCAAGTCGGTTGTTGGAGTGCCCGACATCAGTTCCGTCCACACCTGCCCCTGCTATGTGGAGAGGAGCCTGGTACGAGCCGGAAAGAACTGGAACGACCCGAGTGGAGATTCCAAAACATCACCGTCCCACCAACCGAGTGAGGAGCAAAGTTCAGTGAAGGGCAATTCTCACTTTAAACGCACTGTCAGTTCCGTCTCCACCTGGTACAGCTTATAAGCCGTAGCCTTGATGCCATCTCCTCTTTATATCGAACTGGCATGAACGGACTCCCATGATCTCCCACGGTAAATCAGTAATATTGACCAGAATTTAAGAAATCCTAATTTAGCTGAAGGTATAATGTTACCAAAACCTGTGCATGGCTTAGGTTTTGTGTACTGGGTAGCATCCATGCAACTGAGGCATATAGCTGGATTTGATTCCCACCCCTAAACCTGTGGTAATGTCCCCAGCGCTGGAATAGAAGTTCTCGATTCAAGTCCTGCCTGTTTCAGAGGTGTGTCACAGCATGTCAGAACAGGTTAATGAGGAAACACGCAGGAGAATAATTTTGCAGATGAGAACGCAGAACATAAAACATAGAACAATACAACGCAGAACAGGCCCTTTGGCCCTCGATGTTGCGCCGACCTGTGAACTAATTTAAGCCCATCCCCCTACACTATCCCATCATCATTCATATGCTTATCCAAGGACTGTTTAAATGCCCCTAATGTGGCTGAGTTAACTACATTGGCAGGCAGGGCATTCCACGCCCTTACCACTCTCTGAGTAAAGAACCTGCCTCTGACATCTGTCTTAAATCTATCACCCCTCAATTTGCAGCTATGCCCCCTCATATAAACCGACGTCATCATCCTAGGAAAAAGACTCTCACTGTCCAGTCTATCTGATCATCTTGTATGTCTCTATTAAATCCCCTCTTAGCCTTCTTCTCTCCAATGAGAACAGGTGCAAGTCCCTCAGCTTTTCCTCATAATACCTTTGCTCCAGACCAGGCAACATCCTGGTAAATCTCCTCTACGCCTTTTCCAATGCTGCCACATCCTTTCTGTACTGGGGCGACCAGAACTGCACGCAATATTCCAAGTGAGGCCGCATTAGCGTTTTGTACAGTTGCAGCATGACATCACGGCTCCGGGACTCAATCCCTTTACCAATGAAACCTAACACACTGTATGCCTTCTAAACAGCACTATCAACCTGGGTGGCAACTTTCAGGGATCTATGTACCTGGACACCAAGATCCCTCACACTACCAAGAGTCTTTCCGTTGACCAGGTATCCTGCCTTCCTATTATTCTTCCCAAAGTGAATCATCTCACATTTATCTGCATGAACTCCACTTGCCACCTTTCAGCCCAATTCTGCAGTTTATACAAGACTCCCTGTAACCTGCAACATTTTTCCACACTGTCCAGCACTCCACCGACTTTAGTGTCATCTGCAAACTTACTAACCCATCCACCTATGCCTGCGTCCAAGTCATTTATAAAAATGACAAACAGCAGTGGTCCCAAAATAGATCTTGGGGCACACCACTAGTAACTGGACTCCAGACTGAATATTTCCTATCAACCACCACTCGTTACCTTCTTTCAGAAAGCCAGTTTCTAATCCAAACTGCCAAATCTCCCTCAATCCCGTGCCTTCGCATTTTCTCCAATAGCCTACCACGTGGAACCTTATTCAGAGGCTATTGCAGTGTGGTGGTAGTGTCTCCACCTTTCGGCCCAAAGGTCTAGATTCAAATCCCACAGATGTGTTTCATAATATATCTGAATAAGTTGATTAAAATTATTTTAGAATTGTGACTTGATCGAGGAGGAAGAGATATCAGTTTTGAATTTCAGGATTTCGTCATGGGATGACAGAAAGCATAGCCATTCGTGTTGATTGGAGTAAAATTTTTCACCTTTTTGATGTTTGTAAAATCATGAAACCATGGACAGGGTGAATAGTCAAGATCTTTTTCCCAGAGTGGGGGAGTCCAACATTAGAAAGTTTAAGGTGAGACAGGGAAAAACATAAAAAAACCTAGGAGGCAACGTCTTCACGCAGAGGATAATGCTTGCATTGAACGAAATGCTAGAGGAAGTTGTGGAGGCTGGTATAAACAACATTTAAAAGTCATCGGGATGGGTATATGAACAGGCAGGGTTTAGAGGGATATGGGTCAAATGCTGGCAAATGGGACTAGATTAATTTCGGACATCTGGTTGGCATGGACCAGTTGGACTGAATGTTTTGTTCCCATGCTGTACATCCTTTTGATAAATTCATCCAATTGATCTAAATCTCTCTGTAATCTTAAATAATCTTCTTCCCTGTCCACTATACAACCAATCTTGCTGTCATCCGCAAACTTGCTGGTTGTGCCTTCCATAATTCACAACTAAATCATTTTCATAAATCACAAACAAATGTCGATCCAGCACCAATCTCTGCGGACCACCGCTGGTCATAAGCTTCCAGTCTGAGAAAAAACCCTACACGACCACCCTGTCTGCTACCATTGAGCAGAAATACACAGAAACACACGCACAGGCATATAGGGACACAGACACAGTTGTGTCTTCAAGGCAGGGGTCGATAAGTTTTGATTAATAAGGGGATCAAGGTTTACTTTCAGAAGGCAGCAGAGCTGTGTTGAGAAACATGTTAGGCATGATCGAACAGCAGAGCAGACTGCTCCAATTTCTTATGCTGTACGGTCTTAAGGAATCAGGAATATTTTCCCATGACAGCAGTGGAGGCTGGGATTAATAAATACTTTACTGAACAGAGTCAATGGGAATGTGGGATAGGTTTGTGGGGCTGAATGATCACATCTTCTCCTATTTGTTGTGCTGTTCAAAGAGGAGGTGACTTGCTGTGAGGTTAACACACTTTAAGGAGTCTCTCAATTAAGATTGAGATAAGGATTTTGCTTTCTCTGTAATATTGTGCTGGCTGTAGTGTTGTCATCCCCAGGGAACATTGAAGACTCGGTTATTAAAGATATTTCATGCTGATCTCAACTGATCTTTGATGATCAGCAGAGTCAATATTTATTGGGCATAAACAGGAAAGGGGTCTTCAGCCATAAACAGATCAGCCATGATCTTTCTAAATTGAGCAGCACGCTCGAGGGTCCAAATGGCCAACTGCAGGTCCTTTCCAATGTGTCGTTATCTCAATCCACCCCTCGAGGATGTTACAGAGGTAAAGGAAGGCCCATTCAGCAATATAGGATAACAGCAGAAAGGAGGAGACCATTCTGCCCTTCGAAGGAATCACATCAGGATCGAATGAAATACTCAGTCATAGAGTCATAGAGATATACAGCATAGAAACAGACTATTTGGTCCAACTCATCCATGCTATTCAGATATCCTGAATAAATATAGCCCCATTTTCCAGCATTTGGTCCATACCCCTCTCAACCCTTCCTATTCATGTACCCATCCAGATGCCTTTTAAATGTCGTAACTGTACCAGCCTCTACCACTTCCTCTGGCAGCTCATTGCATACAAGCACCACCCTCTCCATGAAAATGTTGCCCTTTAGGTCGCTTTAAAATCTTTTCCCTCCCATCTTAATCTGTGCGCTCTCGTTTTGGACTCCCCACCCAGGAAAAAAGACCTTGACATCTTACCCTGATTTACCATAATTTTATAAACCTCTTCAAGGTCGCCCTCAATGACAACTGTTTATATTATTGTGCAGCGACTGCAGTAGTTTTTCCACACAGCACCTACAGCCAAAAATTAAATTAGTCATTAAGATAATCTGTATTGGTGGTGTTGATAAAGGGACAAAAGTAAACTAGGCTAATGGGAAATAACCCCTCCTCCTCAATACGTGTCCGGGGAATATTGAGCACTGCATTGAGAGGGCAGACAAGATTTGTTGCTGCATCTGAAAAACAGAATTTTGACCATGCAGCATTCTACTCAAGTGTTCGTCTATGTTCTGAGCTTGTCTTTTAATTGCTCAAGAATCAGTATCATTGACAGTACAACCTCTCCCTGATTACCTGACAACAAATGGCCCTAATGGTGAATTGCAGAGCTCAGAAACACCTCGACAACCAGCCACGTACCACAGGAGGAGGCCATGCACCCTTTCTAGGCTGCGACACAGGAAAACGGAGCCCTGGTTCACTGAAATTAAATACAGTGCAGAAATAACTACTTACTTTTACATTGCAACGCTGTACCTAATGGAATTCCTCAGGGACCACTGTGAGGTCATCAACAATTTACAATCTAGATTTACTTTTTTGGCGGTAGTGGTGAGAGTGCGAGACAGTGGGCAGCCGGGAAGGCAAACTTCTGCTTTTAAAAACTTACCTTGTGAGTCGGCGGCCTACTTGATATGAGCGGCGGAAGTGGTGAGATCGCGAGCTGGGAAGCGAACTATTATCTTCTGGCATTGTCCTATAACAATGGTTCAGATAAATGCATCAAAATGTATTCTAACAAAATTTGTCAATTATGCTAAGATAAGCAGGAAATTAAACTATCAGGAGGAGGCAGATAGAATGTAAATGGATAAGCAACGGACAATTTGGAAAATTAAATATGACGTCGGTAACTGTGAACCTGTGAGATTTTCAGTAAGAACAAATATATTACATAAATGGAGGGAGATTATGGGCTTAGTGATACAATGTGTACTAAAGGGTTCACTCTGAAACTTTCAGACATTGGAACTGTTGCTCTATAATCCTGATGGTCTACTCCCTGATGTTCCAAGTTGCTTCATTACTCTCTGTACATGCAGGAATTTTGATATGGTTGGTTGGCGGTCGGCAGTGGTGAGGGGAAGGGTCTTTTGGATCTCTTTCAGAAATGCATACTGACTCTCTCCAATTTTGCTTTTAATTTCTAAATATCCCATATCACATCCTGCATCATAGTTTCCTTACTGATATCAAGATAATTGGACTGCAGTCCTCCACACCGTCCCTTCTTCCCTTTGTGAATGGTTGGATAAAGTTTACTACCTTCCAGTTATCTGCAATGGCTTCCACCCTTTGTGGACTGTACAGGAAAATAAAACACAGTCATCAACAGTGCAATTAATAATTCTATTGCTGCTTTCTTTTGCTGATATTTTGACATGAAGTACATCTGGTCCATCAGATTTAGTAATGCTCAATCCAGCTAGGTTTCCAAATACTACCTTGTCATTGATATGAATTGACTTTACATCATTAGTTCCAAAAGTGCCATAATAGCACTTCACGTTTCTGGGAGATTTTCTGGATCTTCCTTCATGAAGACAGATGCAAACTAACTGTTTAGTTTATCCGCTATTCCCTGTTCTCCACAATGAATTCTCCCGTTCCCATTGCTAATCTTCCACACTTAACCTTGCTTTTATATTGTTTTCTTTGAAGAATAAGTAGTAAATTTAGGCAGACTTTGTGTTTCCTGTTCTTTTGTATTCAAGTTCTCTTTCTGATTCCCTTATCAGTTTCATGGCCCTCATTTTCTGGGTCGTAAAGTTCTCAGAATTCTCAGGTTTCCACAATATCTTGGAATTCCTCTGAAACCACTTCCGTTGATTTAATTAAATCTTTAATTTCTTATGTTAACTATTGTTATTCACCTTCACTTTCTTTGCTGTTTGTACAGATTGTCTCTATTTTTCAGACTTTGCAGTATTTCAAGAAATAACAACAATTGCCTGTCTGCCAAAAATTTTACATTGAACTTTCCCAGTTCATTACAGCTAACTTGACAATCCAGCCTCATGGATTCCATGATGTTTGACAGTAACATTTAAAAATTTGACGTTTATGCAGACACCATGTAATATGCAATGTATTGTTGTCACTATTTCTCAAAAGCTGCTTCAGAGCAAAGTAATTAATTCGCTCTTCTGACCACATAACACCAAAGTTGAAATTACCTGGTCTCTGGTTTGGTTCACAACATAATCTTCAAACTATCTCAAATACACATGTGGATTTTATTTTTCACAGCATTAGCAGTCACTTAGTTAATGCAGTTTAGATGAAGCTTGAGATCATCCATTATTACCGCAGCATGCATAATCCTTGCATATCGAATTTTCAAAGCAGAGGATGCACAAAACTTTTGCTATAGTTTTGGTTTAGATATATAACATACCAATGTTTGCTTCTTCTTGCTATTTGTAAGCTCTACCCAAAACGATTCAGTGGAATCTGAGGGATGTGGCCTGTGGCGTTACTAGTGATGGACTTGGGCAAGTCTTTTGGTGAGGCTCGCCTTGATGCTGAGATGATCTGAAGAAACACTCAGAAATACAGGACGAGTATCAGTAACCATTCCATTTCTGCCAGTATAAGTGCCACTGTATTCTTTCTGCTCCTTCACACTCATTCTATATTTGTTTTAGCACCTAACTCCGAACAAGGTTCACACTGTATCACCAAATAAGGCTAAAACTCTTACAACTCCCATTACTGAATGCAATATCTTCCTTGCCTCACAGTCTCTGTCACCTAGGCAATATCCCTGCAAAAATAACACTGCATGGAGTCAACATTGTGGACTGAATCACTCTGGACACCTCATCATTCTGCTCAACCTACACCAGCTTTTACAGAATTGCCATCCTTTCACCCTCACTCACTACCTACCTTTCCCTCATTCGAGGAGAAACAGCCTGTAACACGACAGAAAGAACCAATCTCTTTGGTACAGTGTCCGACGTCCGTTCCTTTACCTCAAACCCCCCACCCCAAGTGTTGAAAAGACCCTGGCACGAGCTGGAGATGACCGGAGCGACTCGTGTGGAGATTCTGAAATATCGACACTCCACCAATGAAGGAGCTTTGTTCAGTGAAGGGCAATTCTCACATTAAACCCACTGTCATTTCCGAAATCAGTTGTCCCACTCCCAAAACAGATACCTCATAACACTGAGTTGCAGACAAAGAAATACACAGAAACATCGGTAAGACCCCTATATACTGACGCACACAATACATACACGGAGATAGACACACACACACACAGAGGCACACACAGACAAACAGACAGACAGACAGACACACACGTACAGGCACACAGAGACATAATCACATGCAAATAGACATGAACACACACAGAAACACACAGGCTGATATACAGACAGACAGCCATAGACACAAATACACAGAGACATAAACACATGGGCAAAGAGACACATGCACACATACGGACACACAGACACAGACACTGGTGTCTTTAAGACAGAGATAGATACATTTTTCAGGAATAAGGGGATCAAGGGTTACGGGGAAGACAGGAGAATGATGTTGAGAGACATGCAAGACATTGTTGAACAACATATCAGATCCACTTAGCCAATTGGCCTAATTCTGATCTATTTTCTGTTTGTTTGGTGTTATTCTATCTGACATTCTCTTCCCAAGAGAGCAGTGAAAGCTGAGTTTGATGCATATTTGATTGGAAAGAGTCAGTGGTAATGTGAGTCAGGTTTTGAGAGCCAAATGGTTTATGGTTATTCCTAATTATTGTGTCCTTATGTCTCAAAATAGGTGGCGAGATGATGTTAAGTTAACACAGTTTTAAAGTAACGCATCCAACATTGAAATGAGGATGTCCCTTCCTCTTTATTGTTGTGCTATCTGCGGTGTCCTTATCCTCAGGAAGCAGGGAAGACTCGGTTATTGAAGATATTCACGACTGTTCTCGGCTGATCTTTGTTGGAATGCAGAGTCGATGTTTATGGGGAAGAATAGGAAAGGGACGGTCAGACACATTCAGATAGTCAGACACAAATGGATCAGCCATTAGCAACCAACTGCTGCTCCTAATTCATGCATTGTTCTTACGAATCACCCATCATGGCTGTTATAGAGGTACCGGACCACTCCAGTCAGATTCGTTACAAACAGACTGGAGGAGACCATTCTACCCCTCTAAGTAATATCCCATCACGTAATTCCCTACTGTCAACTTCCTGGGGTTTACCTTTGACCAGAAGCCCAACTGAACTCAACACATAAATGCAGTGGCTACAAGAGCAGGTCGGAAACGAGGAATACTGCAGCGAGTAACTCACCTCCTGACTCCTCAAAGCCTGTCTACCATCTACAAGGCACACGTCAGGCGTGTGATGTAATACTCCACACTTGCCTGGATGACTGCAGCCCTAACAACATGACATAATTTTGACTCCATCCGATAAAAGCTTGCTTGGCACTGCATCCACAAGCATTCAATCTCCACCGCCAACGCTCAGTAGCAGCAGTGTATACTATCTGCAGAAATTCACCAAAGATTCTCAGACAGCACCTTCCAAACCCACGACCACTTCCATCCAGAAGGACAAGGGAAGCAGATGTATGGGAACTCCACCAGCTTCAAATTCCTGTCCAAGGCACTCACTATCATGACTTAAAAATATAACATTGTTGGTTTATTGTTGCTGGGTCAAAATCCTGAAATTTACTTCCTCATGGCATTGTGAGTAAACCCACAGTAGGTGGACAGCAGCATGTGGAGATGGGAGCTCATCACCATCTTCTCAAGGCCAACTAGGGATGGACAATAAATGCCGACCCAGCCAGCGACACCCACCTCCCACAAATGAATAAGAAAAAAAAACAATGTAATTTAGCACGTTGAGTATATGACACAGCACAAGGGCAGGCCGTTCAAACAGCCTAAGCTGCTGCTCAGGAACAGGGAAGCCATTGCTAACAGGAAATAGAAAGTAGAGGTAGATATTTATTTTCAGTTTGCAAAGCTGTAACTAGTGAAGTGCTGAAGAGATCAATGAGGGGTCATCAATAATCAGTAATCTGTATCACAGACTTGGATGAAGGGGATTAAATGGATCGAAGCTCAATTTGCTCATACACTAAGATGGTCATTCAATAAGTTGTCAAATAGAGGTATTGAGACTGCAATGCAATATAGACTGGGGAGGTTAGTGAACAAACCTTCAGCAGAAATAACATAACGTGAGTTGTCTATTTTGGCAGGAAGGATAAAACAACAATAAACAATTTAAATGGAGAGAAAATGCAGAACTCTGTGGGAAAGACTGTTTTTGTGTTGCTGGTACGTAAATTTGCAGATGCAGCAAGTGATTTGGAAGGTGAACGGAATGATGCTGTTTCTGGCAGAGCGTATTGGATTCAATCGTAGGAATGTTTTACTGCTTCTGTACAGGACATTGCTAAGACCACATCGGATACACTGTGCAGTTTTGATTGTCTAAACTAAAATATAAACAAAAATAATTATTTTAGAAGATTTTCAAAGATGTTTCCCTTCACTTTATCCAAGAATGCAAGTCTTTGATGATGACAGATGATCAGTTTAGGTTGTAGATGAGAAATCTTATTGAATGATACACGATGTTGAGAAATGCGTGAGACTAAAGCTAGGGAATGAAGTTTAAGAAGAAGATGTATTGATTTTCACACAGATATTATGAAGAAATTATGTTTTTAAAAAATGATTTTTAAAAATTACTCAGATGCATATAAACATGCTTTTTAAATTATAAAGTGGGGAAATTGTTTTTGCTAATGATAGACACTGTATGACAACAGCAATGATGCATTTGCATACAGTCCATAATTATATATTCCAGAGAATGTTTAAGGAGCTCGCCGATGGTCCACTTTGCTGCTAAGTTGACATGATTGCATGTCTCAACACAGAGATGGAGAAAAATGTTGCCTTCCTGAGAAGCACCAACCTATTTCTCCCTCTCTTTTCTTTTGTCCCTCATGACAACAAAGTATGAGAGCAGAAAAACCCTGAGTCATCTTGATGAGGATTCATTGGAATCTCTCCACTGCCTGGAACAAAGGGAATTTGGCCAAATTCAATTGTTCCAGGCCGAATTCCCATGACAGCAGCTTGTGTGAGCAGAACAACTTCTGAGGCAGAATAACATTTCGGAAACTATCATTTGTTTTCCATTTGTTATGGATTCAACTATTACAAAACTCTGGAAAGCATTCATGTTTCAGTTTCTCTGAAGATGTGTGTGTTTTGTGTGCATCTGTTGGTGTGTGTGCCTCTGTGTCTCACATTTTTCTACCAAATGCCCCGGCCTGAGACCTATTATGATTGGCAATATCACTAAACTGGTTACATTTAAAATTTGATGCAACCAGTGGAGAATTGGGACTGGAAATGGAAACAGTGACCCTCCATCGTTGGTCGGAACACGAATAAGAAATCCTCAAAGGGCTATTCAAGTGTGAATTCTCTTCCCCAGAATTTTGCGGTGCCTGGGTGCTTTCATTTATTCAAAGTTGATTTTCTTAAACATTTGACAAAGAAATGAATGAAAGAAAGTGGTGCACAGATAGAAAAGGAACGAAAACAGAAGTTTCTGGAAAACCTCTGCAGATCTGGCAGTATCTGTCAAGAAAAAAATCAGAGTTAATGTTTCGGTTCTTAACGGATCCGAAACATTTAGTCTGATCTTTTGTTAAGGATGCTGACAGACATGCTGAGCTTTTGCAGCAACATCTACTTTTGTTCCTGATTTACAGCATCTGCAGTTCTTTCAGTTTTTACAGATGAAAAAATGCTGCTGAGACCACAATCAGATCAGTCACGACTTAGTGCCTGGTGCAGCATTGACAAAGTGCTTGATGACCCACTCCTGCTCCTCTGTCCTATCTTTCTATGCTCCACTCAGTCCCTCAAACAACCTGCACAGGAGCAGATAGAGGCCATTTGCTCCAAGTACCTGGTCCACTGTAACACAGGATTTAATTCAGCCCCTCAAGACTGTCAAACATTGTCTAGCGTGGGGGTTGGAACGTGTTATTGCGAAATCCAGGCTGGTCTCTTTCCAGTGCTTCTCTTCTCTGCATTTGCGCTTCATTTGTTGGTTGTGTTGTAGACCCAGATTCATTTTTAATATAAGCCCCCCCTCTACCTCAGCGAGAGGTTACTCACAAAATACTCTACTCTTTCTGAATGCTACATTCAAAAACAGAACATCCAGGAAAATTAGAACCTTTAACTTTCTAATTACAGAATATGAGAACATAAGAAACAGGAGTCAGTAATTCAGACAGTCAAGCGTGTTTTGCCATTTTATAAGATCATGACAATTTACTGTTGTCATTAGCTCATCCTTAATGCCAATTCTTCAGACGCCTCAACTCTATGACTGGTCAAAAATCAATCCACCTCATCTTGAAATACTTTCAGTAATCTAGCTCCACTTACTGTCTAGAATAAATAATTCCTGGCATTCACTACCCTTTGTGAGAGGAAAACATTCCCTACACATACACCATGTCCTGTTAACATGAACAAAAGATGTGAACGCAAGGGCTTAGGTAAGATGAATTGACATGTATATCAAGCCACTCTTTGACTGAGGATGGTATCAAGGAACACCAACCAAATTGAATTTAATGGGAATCAGGTTTAACCAGGTTGGGGTTTTTGACAGCAAAAAGGAAGATGCTCATGATTGATGGGCGTCAATCCTCTCACTCCTGCGACATCTCTGAAGAGGATACTTAGGGTAGCTTCCTCAGCACAAACATTTTCAGCTGCTTGATCAATGTCTTTCCCTATCATAGGATCAGAAGTGGGGATGTTCATTGAGGATTACATAATATTCGAAAAAAATTGTCACCTCTCATCTATTGAAACAGTCCATTTCCACATGGAGCAAGACCGGTACAACATTGAAGTTGGTGCTGTTAAAGTGGAGGTAACATTCATGCAACAGCGCTGCCAGACACTGCACATTTCCACAGTCAAAACAGTAGCTCATTCAGCACCTCAGGCTCGTGGCAAACGAATTAGAGGAAGTCATTCAGCCGATTGAAACATTTGAACAAGAAGAAGGACAATACATTCAATCTCTCCTGCCTGTTACACAGGAAGACAAAGAACCCGGTCAGCACAGCGAACTGTTAAACGGGAACCTGTAGAACCCAAACAGGCTCTTGAACCTGTTGGATGACACCAGGAAGAGCCCATTTGATCCTCAAGACACTTATACAGGAACACAAGGATGTCATTGATGCTCCAACATGACAAACCAATGAAGTAGAGATTGCACAGATAGACTGCTTCATTTTGTTTCTCGTGGCTTCATTGCCTATGGAACACGTGTTACTTTAATGTGGGTTGCTGGCAGCGAGGAGGGAACCCAAATGTTTTGTGCCAAGTCTCAAGGAGGCATCTTACATTTCCGAAATGACAGACCCATATTCTCCATGGAAGTCAGAAGCTGGTGGTAATAGTTAACTGTTTTAGAGTAAATACGTTTTGGCTGTAGCTGGGATTGTGGATAATGTGGCATTCACTGCAGGTTCACACACCAACTGCACGTTCATCTGATGAGACTTTATTCAAAGCCTTGATCTCTCTCTCTCTCTCAATCGACTTGGGGAGTTGGGGTGGGGTAGTGGGAATATCCTGAGTGGCAATTGAACTATCCAGAATCATGTATACTGAGTTTAAAAAAAATCCAAGGAATTTATCACCTTATCACTGTCTATTTCGAACATAATGATTGATTGTCCATTACCCTCAAGTTTCAATGAAATCACCTCTTATTCTCTCACAGTGCTACAAATTAATCTTCACTTAATCCTCATGGTACCATTATCCCTGTGATCTGTCTGGTGAAACTCTCTCTGTGGCGAGGGTATCATTCCTTATAAAGGAAAGAATTTCTGTACACAGTTCCTCAATACTGCCTCAACAACATTCTCAGTGTTGAGCACAATAATTGTTTTTCCTCACTTAGCATCCTCCGTTTCTTTCCTGCGGCGTAAAAACGCCATGCATTCAAAATGCACTGCAACTGACGTGAAATTTTAAATTTCCTTGCATCTGTATGTCATCATCGATAAAGACAGCTCGAGGTACCTATGGAGATGAATGAGAGAGAATGCACTTGAAATAGGGAATTGTCATATACCTGAATGGAAATGAGTTGTAGGAAAATGGGAAACAGGCAGAGGAAGGGAACCATCTTTCATTTTTTCTTCTTTCGTGGGATGTGTGCAGCCCTGGTCAGGCCAGTATGTTATGGCTATCTTGAACTGAGTGGCTTGGTCAGCTGTTCCTTGAAACAAGAAATAGTAAGACACATTGTTGTGCGTTTGCAGTCACACAGAGACCTGACCAGGGAAGGATGACACGTTACCGTCTCTAAAGGATATGAGGCAAGCAGGTAGGCATTTTTTAAAAAATAAAACAAGGATGATGCTTTCATTTGAATTCCATAAATTTCCTTCATGAGACTTGAACAGATTATTATTTTGCACCTCGAGATTATGAGTCAATGACTTGAGCACTTGATGCACTGTCTTCCTATCTGACAAATTCTGTGGAGAGAACAAGTTAAACTTCTCAAGTGCAATTATTTTTTAACGGACGTGTAGTTATAAGGGACTTGAAACAGTTGTATCCAGACTTAACAAAGGCACAAATGATCGTTTATTCAGAAGTTGCATTAAGCCTGAGGAGGAGACTTGGTATCATGATGGTGGTACCGTCCAAGATTGGTGAGTGGGGAGGATATGGAGACATAAATCTGTGCAGGAGAAAAAGGACCATAGAGTTTGAGAACAGTTTGGATCCCCCTCGCATATTGTTGGGTAATCGGTAAGTAGTAATTTGCTAGTTATAATTTGTAAGGAATGAAATTTTTGATTGGAACTGAAAACATTGATTTCCACCATTCCAAAATTTAACTATCATGAGCAGCAATTCAGTTCAACCCAGTTTAACAGACAGAGAGACTTACCAGGAACGCCAACTATAGCGAGAATGGGATAGCAACAGCTTTGAATAACAATCAGTACGTCATAGATCCGCAATGTTAATGGTAGCCAATGTTAATAAAAGCCATAAAAGACTCAATGATAAACTCCTGTCCATTGTTGTAACAGTCCAGTCTATTGTTCTCATATTATCATCTCTCCTCCCTCTCTCTCTGCAGCTTCTGAACCCTGTCAGTGCAGTAGGTGATGCTGCCACTCATACTATGGGATGACGCGTTGAAAGGAGTTCCTTATTTATAGAAGAGGCAAACCCTCCAGTGATACATTTAGAATCCACAGAGACTGACATTAATCACAGTTGCTGAACAAATAGCTCCTGTTAACCCCTTTCAGTTCAATACCGTTTAATCAAAATTAAAGTAAAAAACATTTAAAATTTACACATTCTGGATGGGATATGTGAGAGTGATTGAAGGAAGGAACGTTGGAGATGGTAGATCGATTGTGTGTAATCAATCTGCCGTGGATAGAGAGTAATTCTAAAGGTTTGGCAGAACATATACGTGTTTCTCTGTTCATAAAAGGGGATATAAATCTTGTAACCTCTGATCAGTCATTAGACTATCAGTAAATCATTGAGAGAACTTTTATAATCCATATTTACACTGGAAAATCTGCCTAAGATGACATAGGTTCATAACAGGCAAACGGCATGGATATGTTAACAGAGAATTGTACCTGACAAACGCAATTCGGATTGTTATACCAGGATCGGTGAGGGCAGGTTAGGGTCATGTTGTTGATGTTTTCGACGTCAATGAACTGTGATGACGTATCATTTATTGGACTTCAATTATAGTGTGAGTATGACATTGGAGAAGAAAGAGAAAATGAAGAGGATTGGGGGACATGGTTATTCAGACTGGGGGGAGGTTTCTGCTGCTGTTGGCCTAGTCTATTTAAGTAAATCCACTTTCTTCCTTGAACAAATCTATTGGTCTATTGGATTCCGTTTAACTGTCAGCAACTCAGCTCTGTGATATTATTGGAGGTAAATGGTCTTGGGGTGACAGGCAGTATCAGCATAGTGCACCCAGGGTATGGCATCAGGCAAAGTGCTTACAGTGGGTGGGAATTTCTAAATAAAATTGCCACCTTCTGTCCGTTCCTGCTCATTCCCCATTATCCTGTCCTCTGATCTATTGAACTTACCCCTCGTCTCACACGCCTTCCTCTCTGACTCAGTCTGACACTCCTCTCTCTCTCCTCTCAGTTTATCTCCCTTCACTTTCGTTCTCTCTGTTTTTCTGTCTCTCGTTCTCTCTCTATCTCAGTTTATCTCCACTCACTGTCTCTGTCTCCAAATGTTGCAGTTGGATAACTCATGGAACCATTATGGGCAGAATGGCCTCCATCTGTGCTGTAATAATTCTGAGACTCTATAACTCACGACTAAATATTCAGGTGGCTGGAGACACAAGCTGATCCAGTAAAGGACACAATGCACAATCATCAATTATCTCCTCCTGTTATTCTCTGATATGCGGCAGCCTCAAAATGTCTTTTCAAACAAAATAGATCGAATGAAATTCAAGCAGTCAGAAGGAGGTTCGCCAGAGAATATTTCAAACAGGATTTAATGAAGAATGAGATTGCAGAATAGTACAAGCCGCAAAAGGAAAAACACAGCAGCACAAGAAATTTGAGCAGTGTAGAACTGGAACCAAATAGTTTCAACTTCAACGTCCCGATGGGACAAGTTGTCTGATTTGAACATGAATAAGAACACAGTGTTTCTGATTCCAAATATTATGCATTAGAAAGGTCTTCAATATTCCATGATTTATTCTTGCTGAGTGCTGTGATAAATTTAGCCTACAGTGTTGAATTCAAAGTCACTGTCACCATAAGACTGATCCTTCGAAAATAACAGACTGAAAATGACAAACATCATAGAGACAATATGCTTCCGGCAGATGAGACTCACTGACAGCAGCTTCTTTTCAGCACATTACTGGACTATTGACCGACACTGAATCCTCCCCCATCTATATCATAGGGCTTACCATTGACCAGAATGCGAAGTCAAATCAACATAAAAATACAAGGGCCACAACAGGAGGTCAGAGGCTAGCAATTCTGCAGTGAATAATAGACCATATGACAATAGAGACATGAGATACAGGGAAAAAATTTTGCCAGTCGGCCGATCGTGTCTGCTCCTCCATTCGATCATTGCTGATATGTTTCTAATTTCCATTTTCTTACTTTCTCCCTGTAACACAGGATCCCTTCGCTAATCAAGACCCTATCTATTTCTGTTTTAAATAATATGGTCTCCCAAATGTTCTGCGGCAAAAAAAAGTTCCACAGATTCACCACACTCAGGCTGACGATTTTCCTCAGTTCTAAAAGTTTATCCTTTCACGCGGAGGCTGTGTCCTTGCGTCATAGTCTCTCTGACTAGTGGAAATATATCCTAAACATTCACTATATCCAAGCCTCTCAATATTCTGTCAGGTTCAGTCAGAAGCCCCATCCCCATCTCTCAAAACTCCATCGACCACAGGCACAAAGTCCTCTACTGCTCCTTTAATAATAAGCCGTCCTCCGCAGGATCATTCTGGACGTCTTCCAACACTACTGCATTTTTTCCTAGATGCAGTGCCCAAAACTACTCACAATATTCCAAATCGGTCTGATTAGAACCTTTGTACAGCCTCAGTAGTACATTTCTCTCATGCGTTCTCGCAATCTTGAAATGAATGCTAACATTGCATTTACTTTCTTAACTGCCAACTGAACCTTCACATTAACCATAAGAGAGGGCAAAGACTCCGAAATTCTCTTGTGCTTCAGATTTCGTAAAGCCTTTTCTAATATAGTGTATGCCTCTATTCCGTCTAGCAAAGTGCATAATCTCACACGTTCCCACATTGTGCTCCGTGTTCCATTTCACCTGTCCATCCAAGTATCATTGTTTGGTACACAGTTCGACCAATATCGCCATGTGTGGATGACGATCGAGGGAGATGGGGGCTGGGGGGGGGGGGAGTGGTGGGAGGTGAATGCCTATAATGAAGGATTATGCGATTGTCTCTAATTGGTTGCTGACTCCTGCCCTGATAACCCCGGGCCCATCTTGCCCAATGTCACTGCTGCGGACATCAGATCGGTCTTCATGGGACATAACTCAAGGATCATGATGAGCCCAGATAGTGTCCCCCGCTGAACATTCAGATTCTATGTGGACCAACTGGCGGGACGTATTCACGAACTTCTGCCACCTCTCCCTCCTGAAATTCAAAGGCCCCACCTGCTTCGAGACGACCACCATCTCCTCAGTACCAAAGCAAGCACACACAACATGCCTTAATGACTACCGCCCTATGGCTCTGATCTCAATAATCATGACGTGCTTTGAGGCTGGCTGGTCATGGCCCACATCAAAGCCAGTCTCCCAGCCAGCCTCGATCCCCTGCAATTTGTCTACTGGAAAAAAAGATCAACAGTGGACTCCATTTCCTTAGTGCTACACTCATCCTTGGAACATCTGGACAGCAATGACATATACATCAGACTCCTGCTCAGCGAATACAGCTCCGTATTCGACACCATTATCCTTTACAGACCGATCTCAAAACGCCATGACCTTGGTCTCTACTGCAACCTCTGTAACTGAATCTTCAGCTTTCAGACCCACAGACCGCAACCAGTGAGGACAGACAACTGCACCACACCAACTTCAAATGATATACCACTGAATGTATACTACCTGGGCGCATAACGGCCTAGAATGGCAACTACTCTGCTCAGGATCATAATAAACTACAGAAGGTTGTGTGCACAGCCCAGGCCATCACGGAGGCAACCTTCCATCCATTGGTTCCATATACTCAGCTGGTTGCTGCGGAAAGGCTGTCAACATCATCAAAGACGAATTGCAACCTGGTAACGATCTCCTACAACCTCTTCTGTCAGATCAAAGGTACAGAAGCTTGAACACACGGACCAGCAGGTTCGGGAGCAGTTTTTTTCTTTTCCTGCCGTTATTGGAAAGATAAATGGAATCACTTACCTCGAATGTTGCTGATCTTGCCAATGTTGATCTCGCCTTGTGCACACTCATGTGCAATGTAAATGTGCTGTTGTTTAAGACTTTATTGTCGCCTTTAATCTGCACATCCTTGCTTACTGTGAGCTGCCTGTACTACTCATAAACAAAGCTTTACACGAGGTTGTAGACTTGATCATCGAGCCACTGTGTTTGATTGCAGCCATTTCGTCACCCTGCTTGTAACACCATCAGTGCGCCTCCGGTGAAGCGTTGGTATTCTGTGTTGCTGTGTATTTATATGCTTTGGTTTGCTGGGGTGCTTGGCATCACTTCCGGTTTTGTTTTCCAGTCGTTTGTATATCAGGTCAAGTTCAATGTGTTTGTTTATGGAGTTCCGGTTGGAATGCCAGTCCTCTAGGAATCCCCTGACATGTCTCTCTTTGGTTTGTGCTATTATGGATGTTTTGGCCAGTCGAATGTGTGTCCTCCGATGTCCGTCGTATTGAGACCATTGAGAATTGGTCGTGTTTCATGGTGGCTGGTTGGGTTTTCGTGTATCATTATCATCAATTTTCTTCCAGTTTGGCCAATGTCATGTTTCTCATAGTCCTTGCGTGGTATTTTGTGCATTACATTAGTTTAATTAGTTGTGGGTATGGGATCCTTTAAGTTTGTCAGTAGCTGTCACAGGGTGGCTGTTGGTTTGTAGCCTACTCTGATACCTAGGGGTCTGAATAGTCTTGTAGCCATCTCTGATATGTCTTGGATTTTCAGTAGGGAGATTAGTGTGTCTGGCCGTGTTGTGCCTTCTTGTTGAGGTCCATCGGCGTATTGTGTTTTTTTGGGTATCCTCACCGGAATAAAACTCACAAAAGAAGAAGAGAACAATAACTGATTACCCTTCCTCGACATAATGGGAGAATGTAAGCACAATGGGGTACTCCAGACCAGTGTATACAGGAAGACGGTACATACGGACCAGATACTTACGTACACCAGCAATCACCCCAGCACCCATGAACAAAGTTGCATCAAGACATTATTCAAATGAACCACAATACACTGCAGCAACCTGGAATTGTGCAATGCAGAACAGGAACATTTACACGGAGTTTTTAAAAGGAACAGATACACAAAACGCACAATCCCCTATTACCTCATCTCTAACCCCACCCAATCCTGATCCTTAGCTTCTCCCCTCACACCACCAGCTCCCACAAACGCCACGCCATCTACCTCTGATGTCCACATCTAACTCCCATCGACCCTCACTCCCAGCTCCCCTTGATCCTTACACCCAGCTCCCTCTGATCACCACCCTCAGTTGCCCCCAATTCCCACCCAATAGCTCCCCCTTCTCCATCTTCCATTTCATTCTCTACAGTAAAAAGTGAAGCAAAGTATTTATTTAATATCTCTTCCACCTCGTAAGATTCGATACAAGGATGGCCTCTTTCATCATTAAGGGGCCCAACTCTCTCTCTCTCCCGTTGTTCTCTTGCTCCTAATGTACGTATAGAATCTCTTTAGATTATTCATAACGTTATTTGCCAAGTCTATGTCATATCGTCTCTTTTCCTTTCTGATATCCATCTGAAGAATGCCCCTACAATCTTAATACTGTTCAAGAGATTACTTACAAACAATATGTGATTTTAAATATATATATATATATATTTTAAAAGTCCAGACTGCAGGAACTGGGAATTGACTTGTTATCAACGCGTTCGCACTGAGGAGAGACCTTTCAAATGATCAGATTTTGCGGAAAGCTATCGGAGTTCTGTGGAACTGATGTCCCATCAACATGTTCACATGATAACGACTGAAGGGGGCGGGAGGTGGATTTTACGCACCTACAACTTGCCCAGAGCTTTGACATGAACATTCCAAACACTCAATCTCCAATATCTAGAAGGAGCAGGGCAGCAGGTGGATGTGAACGCCACCACCTCCAAGTTCCAACCAGATCACAACGCTGTCCTGACTTGTCTGACAATCCAGTCCTCATGGAAAGAAATTTCCTCCAATTAAATAACGGCACAGCCGATGTCTTTGTCTTCAGTGCCCAAAACAAACTCCACTGCCTTGCCACTGACTCCATTCCTTCTCCCTGGCAACTTTCTGGGTGTAAACCAAATACGTCATAGCCATGGTGAACTATTTCACCCCACGATGAGTTTTGAAACGCATATCCCCATCATCACCAAGACTGCCTACTTCCAACTCAGTGACATCACCTGACTGTTCCTTGTCTCTGCTGATGTGCTGCCGAAACTCGCATCCATTCTTACGTTACCTCTAAACTGAACTATCCTAATGCACGCCACACTCTCCTCTCACATTCCCCTCTCTGCAATTGTTTAACTTCCTCTTCCTCTAAAAACGGGTGTAATTGAGAGCTGTCCAGTGTTTTACTGTTCCTTCCATTGCCTCTATCTGAATAAGGTTGTTAACCACTGCTCATTCTCCTAACCAAGCTTTATCTTACCACACAAGCTCTGACACTGCTGTGAGGGAGGGAGTTACAGGTTATTCACCAAGTGATACTATCCTCAGGTCATCCAAAATTCTGGTGCCTGCATGAGTATTCACACCAAATCGTGTTCACCCATCACTCACACAGATAAATTTTAAACTTTTCATCTTTCTGTTCAACCCTCTTGAGAGATGGAGAAGAGACTATCTTTGTAATGTCCTCCAGCCATCTCAAGGACAATTAGGTGTGGCCACTAAATTCTTACCCATCCAGCAATGCCGGCATCCCGAGAATGAATTTCGGAATACCCTCCGAGACATCTGCGCTCCCTCTAATTTCAACCTCCTGAGTATCCTCGATTTTAACTGATCCACATTTTGTTTCCTAAACCTACAACATCAAAGGCTACAAAATGTGAAATCTTCTCACTGAACCTCTTTTTCTCTTGACTTCAGTTTTGCACTTTGTAATATTCTTTGGAAGCCACATATGTGACCATAAAACGTTCTCACCTCTCTAATATCTTATTATGTGACACTGATCGAAACTTTCTTTATAAGACTTCTGAGGAACAGTTTGGGAGTTTAGCCAATCATCAGACCTCATAAACCACAAATGCAGTAACACTGGGGATAAATGTGGGAATTGTGGGGAGGAATTCATTTCTCCATCAGAGATGAAAACTCATCCAAGCAGTCACACCAGTTACAGGCCATTCACCTGCTCAGTGTGTGGGAATGGACTCACTCAGTCAACTAACCTCCTGCATTATGTAACAGGCACTTAATTGCTGTAAATTAATTGCCGTTAATTTGGGCATTGATTGAGTTTTTGGAAGGCACACTGGTTAGCCAGATTACATCACATGGAATATCGGGAGGACTAGCCATTTGTCTACAGAACTGACTCAGAGGTAGGAGTCAAAGTGTGATGGTAGATGGTTGATTTTCAGACTGGGGGCTTGTGACCAGTAGTGTTCCACAACAATTGGTGCTTGTTCCACTGATTTTCATCTATTATATAAATGAAATGAATTGGAAAGTGGGAGGTATGTTTAGTAAGTTTGTAGCTGATACCAAAATCGGAGGTGCAGTGGATAGCAAAGAAGATTACGTCAGAGTACAATGAAATTTTGATCAGATGGTCAGTGCATTGTGTATAGGATTTGGGAGGTCATGTTGGGCTGTACAGGACATTGGTCAAGCCACTTTTGGAATACTGCATGCAATTCTGGATCTCCCTGTTGTAGGAAGGATGTTTTCAAATTTGAAAGAGTTCAAAAAAGATTTATAGGGACGTTTCCAGGATTGGAGGGTTTGAGAAATGGAGAATGAAAAGGTTGGGGCTAATTCTCCTGGACTATCGGAGGCATAACCTTGTGGAGGTTGATAAAATAATGAGGGTATGGGTAGGGCAATAGACAAGATATTTTCCATCCTATGGGAGAGTCTAAAACTCAACGGCATACGACTAATGCGAGAGGGGAAGGACTTTAAAGGGACCTACGGAGCAACTATTTTTTATACAGAGGGTGGTGCTTGTATGGAATGAAAGGCCAGAGGAAATAATGGAGGCTGTTACAATTAAACATTTAAAAATGCATCGGGATGGTATATGAATAGGAAAGATTTAAAGTTATATGGATCAAATGCTGGCAAATGTGATTAGATTTATTTAGGGTATCTGCTGGGGATGGTCGAGTTGGATCAATGTGTCTATTCCATCCTGTCCAGCTCTATGACACGAAATCAAAGTTCCTTCATCATCACTTGGCAAAGAAGTCCTTACCAAACAACGTTGTGGGCGCTATTATGGGAGGATAACTATCAGCAGCAAATGGTCAGTGGATGTTCAACAGTAAAAATCTAATTTAGAGAGTCAATAGGATAAAAAATGAAATACCTTAGACAGTTGCACCAATTATTGGAGAGAGAGAAAGTCAATCAACGACAGAGGGTTGATCAGGGAGAGCAGAATTGAAACCAAGCAATGGATGAACATTGATTCAGATCCATAATAAACGGATCGCGCCAGACGCAGAGCCACCTCAAGCTTTCACAGATAACTGAGAACAGTGCCAGAAGCTGTATTATGTAGGTTACTGGTAATGATTACTGAAAAAAAATCATTATTTTCAACTTTTAAGTCAAATCCTGGAGTCTGCAGCTCGAAAGATATCAGTGGGGTCAGAGGAAACTCACACAGGTAAGCAAATGTCCTGGATTCAGGTTGGCATTTCCAAGCAATTTCCCATATGTGGTAACATCACCCAAATGAATGCAGAGTGTTTGGGTCTGCACAAAAAAAGTGATCACCACAAAGGATCTGAGACTGTGGAGAAACTTAAAAGGAGGTTGATCAGAATGGTTCAAGGAATGAGGGATGTCAGTTGTAAGGTCAAATTGGAGAAGCTGAAGATATTCTGCGCAGAGAAAAGCAGATTGAGATGAGATTTGATAAAGGTGTCTCCATTTATGATAGATTTAGAAAGGTAGATAAACAGCAGCTTTTCTCGTTAGCTGACAGTAAAAGTATTCGAGACATAGATTTAAGGTATTGGGCAAGAGTTACTGGGAAGTGTAAGAAAGGAATTTTATGTTCCTTTTATTTTAATCAATTGTTACATTCAAAAGCCAATAATATCCAGTCCTGAATGATAATGAGTAAGGTGGCACACTCGGATCTTTTCATGTTACTCAGGCTGATTTTCCAATTTGCAAATCCTCTTCTAACATGCTGTAAAATAAATTTGCAAAAGCCATCTCAGTCAGTCCGAGACCAAAATTCAGAAATAACGAATATTCCTGTTATTTGGAGTTTGCTCTGTGCAAATCCTCTCCTCTTCACAAGGAGTTTACAAACTTCCAGGAGACACATTCATAACATTTATCTCCCTGGTTAAGGTGACCGCACAAGTGCCTTGCTGCCATTTGCTGTCTGCAAGGATATCGGCCGTTAATCGGCATCTGTCGCTGAGAGGGAGCCTCGATTTGGCCTGTTTTGTGAAACAGGGGCAGGAACTGCCTTTATAAGGGGTCTATCACATTCACAAAACATTTACAAAGCGGCCTCGTTTAACCACCCAGTTCAATGCCTCCTCCGCTCTGCCTCAATGTTACCTGTTGTGGAGCCGAAAGAAGGAACAGCCATGACTCAGGATCGCTCCTACTGCACGTGCTTTAGACTGTGGGTAGGTGGGAAAGATACTGTGCATACACGGTGATAAGCAATTTGTAAAATTCATTTGTGGAATGTAGGCGTCGCTGGCTGACCAGCATTTCTTGCCCATCCCTAGTTGCCTTTGAGAAGGTGGTGCTGATCTGCCTTCTTGAACCGTTGCATTCCCCCTGCTGTCGGCTTGGCCCACAATGCTATTCGGGAGGGAGACCGAGGTTTTGACCCAGCAACAGTGAAGGAACGACGATATATTTCCAAGTCAGGCTGGTGAGTGACTAGCAGCGGAATTTGGAGATGATGGTGTTCCCATAAATCTGCTGCCCTTGTCCTTCTCGAAGGTCCCGGGTTTGAAAGGTTCTGTCTGAGGATCTTTGGTGAATTTCTGCAGTGCATTTTGTAGATAGTACACACTGCTGCTACTAAGAGTCGGTGGTGGAGGGAGTGAATGTTTGTAGATCTAGTGCCAATCAAGTGGGCTGTGCATAGGGTATTTTGAACAACGCAGGGTATTCTGAGTTAACTGGCTGCTATTGTAGAACTTAAATTTATTGGTTTTATGTACACATGCAATCTTTCCGTTTATCACCAACAAGGATAACTAGTATATACAATCTATAATAGAGAATAGAATGTCCCTTGCGCTCCCAGTGATGCAATATCATAAAATCTGACACTGAGCTATTCGTTAAATGGTGAAGTCGCCACACTCGACCTTGACCATAGGGCTGCTTTCTTATTAGACAGAGACAACTGGTGGTGGTTTAACCTGAGGGACACCACGCCTCAGGTGAGCAGAAGGTTGAAAATGAGAGTCATTAGCGGTGACCTCAGATGGCATGGGATTTAAAACCACACTGTTGGCTTCATGGCGGAAACTAGCAAACGGCTGCGTGAAAAAAGCTTGTCTTTCAGAACTGTCTTCAAGGAGGAAAATAGAGATTTCATGTTCCAGCAAACAGGAATGTTTCCTGTTATTGGTTTTTGTTCCACTGAAGCCCTCAAGACATCGAATAACTATTTAGATGAGAACTGGTAATGTCAGAGCGCACAAACTCTTTGGACCATGCACTGTAAACTGGATTTAGAGTCCATATGTTTGATGACTGGCGTTCATATCATGGTCCAACGTGCCTCTGTCCGTACTGTTAAAAATTCTACCACTCTCTCTCATTTTGCTACTGAAAATAAAGTCAAAAGCAGTAACAACAAGGAAAGTTGCAAACATTGTGTGCGCCTTCTTTGGTGCTCCAGTAGTTGGGATTCAGCACTCTCACTGTTGTTTCCTGCGTTTGATTTCCAGTCAAGAAATGAGGATCCATTGCTCCTGTACAAACTGTTAAAAAGAACATGAATTCCTGACATTAAAAACACCAAAGTAAGTGCCTCTGTCAGAATCAGTGAGAGTTTCACATCAGAGATGAAAGCAAATGAGAAGAAACGCTGAAATCCATTTCTTTTGCCTGCTCAGTCACATTCCTACTGCAAAACAAAAACTTGCTCCTTAGTGAAACATACAGTGTTCTTTATAGACACTTCATGGGTTAGATGCAGAAAGGTTGGTTCCCTGTTTGGAT
Source organism: Ginglymostoma cirratum (assembly GCA_024137785.1). NCBI lineage: Eukaryota > Metazoa > Chordata > Chondrichthyes > Orectolobiformes > Ginglymostomatidae > Ginglymostoma > Ginglymostoma cirratum. The sequence continues at coordinate 2,245,747 of JAHRHZ010000110.1, read as the reverse complement.
AGTGTAGGACCAGAGTGCCTAATATCATAACAGGTGACACCCATTTAAGACAGAAATAAGGAAAATTTATTCTCTCAGACTGTTGTTATTCCGTGTAATTATTTACAGTAGAGGCCTGTCGAGGTTGTGTCATTAAGTAGATTCAAGGATGAGATCGACAGATTTTTAATCAAGGTTTCAAGGATTATGGGAAACAAAGAAAGTGCATTTCAAGACTACAAAATCTGAATTCAGCTTGTTGAATAACAGAGCAGACTTGATGGGCTGAGCAGTCTCTTCTGCTCCTAAAATTTACGGTCTTTCCTGACCTGAGTAATGTTTGTCAAGTTAAAAACGCGTGGATCCGTTTGGGACGCTGAAGTGAGATGAAATGTGTAAAGGGCACCCCACAAAGGAGAGTCATCATGGGTGAGTGACCGAAGAGATTAGTGTATCGTGGTAAACAGTGAAAACTGGTCTTCAGCACCGATATTGAGTTTGGCCCCATTAGGCTTACAGTCAATGCTCACAAATCACCATTGCCCTTCACGTTTCCTGAATGTCTCCTCTGTTATTGATTTAAACCGATTCCAAGTTGGGCAATTGCAGCTGACATTGTTGTGGAACTGTAACATGCATTGAAGTGATTCTGACTGGTACACAACATAATTCTGCTTCTAAAGATTGGTCAGTATTTCATTTTTGTGACTATAAATGGTAACCATTGACAGGCCATTTGCAGTGAAGGCGCTGAATCCTAATCATTAGACTACCAGGGAGGGTCTCTGTCTATATCACACCAGACACTGTCTGCATTGCATTCTCCCATCCTTCTGTACATGATCCCCTCGACTCTGTCTCGGTTTTGTTATGCCTTGCTTTATTAATGCACAGAGTATTCAATCATCTATTACTCCCAGTTTTAAATGCATGAGACTTCTCTGTCACAGCCAGTCATCCTGGCTCTGTAACTCAGTGGTTAGAGCACTGGCATTTTGACCTCGGGGTCGTGAGTTTGATTCTCATTGAAGCCTGAAGTCAGAGTGTTTATACACCTGCTGCATCCAACAACCTAAGGAGCATTTTAAATATTATCTCTAAGTGTCACGGTGTGTTTGAAATGCAACATTCATTTTTATTCTTCCGAGAACTTGAGGAAGACCGTTTGGAAGGGCAGGATTCAGCTGACGTGAGCAATGCTCCAGTTTCACAGGAAGAACGAGGTGAGGAAGTATAAATTGCAGATGAACGATGAAACAATGCGAGAGGAACAGGGGAGCGGACGTATGTTTCCTTCCTTTGCTATAACCAGACTCTGGGTTTGAAGTCTGAAATGGGACAAGATAAGCCAAGTGGGTGAAATCCTTGTTTTCTGGGGGTCGGTCTCTCGCTGAGGCCTCAGTCGCTGTCGGGGAAATGTGTCCATGTATTTCCCTCTGTGGGTGAAAATAAGGTTCATCTCCCGAGGGAGCGTGAAGACAGTTTGACCATCTCAAACTTCAATTCCATTCGTTATGTTGTTTGAGATTAAAACATGACAGCGAAAATATAATTGAGATGAACACCTGAAACGTCAGCGCACACAAGGTTACAGACCATGCGCTGGAAACTGGGATGATGGGCCTCATTTGTGTTGCAAAACTCGATGACTTGATCATTTTGGAGGAGAATCTGTCCTGAGAAACAAGTCAAAATCTGCGTCATTAAGAAACGATACAAATATTTCTGCCGTCACGCCTGGTGGTCAAGTGGTTAGGATTCGGCGCTTCTTTTTTTTTTAACCACGGTGGTTTGGGTTTAATTCCTGGTCAGGAAATCAGAATTTATTGTTCCTGACAGTGACAACAGCAAAAGCAGAGCAGACCTGATGGGAAGCTGTTCAATGTCTCGGATCAGGTAATATCCCTGAGAACATCAGAGTCAATGTCCCAGCCTTGTAAAAAAGGGAAAGGCGCCTTGACTGTCTCTGCTCAGTTGGACAACTCACCTTTCATTCTCATCAGATTCTGCTTCCCCCAAAATTCCTAAAGAGTCACAAAGCTGAAACCGGGTTTTCTGTTTCATTTCCTTTTCATTCCCATAAACTGAAGTGATTGGTTCAGTGGGTTTGGGAAACGAGAAGGTGCTTCTGAGCAGTTGATGGGATTATTTCGGCTTCCCCTCCTCTGGTGACCCTGGGACATTGACTCTGATGTTTTCAGTGATATTTACTGATGAGAGACAATGAAAGGATTCCCGTTCCTGCAGATCAGGAATTCGAACCTCATCACGGCTTCAGGACAACGAGAAAGATGAGTTTGGAAGTTTGAAGAAGTGTGTGAATTGCGCTCAAACCAGATAGGGAACCGAACCTACAATTTCCTGAGTGGTAGTTACACATGTTATCCATTGTGGTTGTGGTGATCATACGGCCAGGACCAGCAATGGTAGCATTCACAAGGTGAACAGGGAGCGAAAGATAATCACCATCAACGTTTCAATTCAATTGTCCCGATTTTGAGAAGCAGCGAATTTTACTGGCAAAGGAAACACATTTTCCTTTAGGAGGCTGCTTCAGTGTTGCCTCTTTTGTCTGCTGGAACTTTCAATCATTTTATTCACAGTCACTCTGCTCTTCTAGGACCCAATCCAAGTGAAGTGCACTCTCATGATTTGTGTTATGGTCTCTTCGAGTCAAGGGCCAGAAAAAAATAATCAGCAAGAAGCTCCTGTTCATTTCTAGCCCAGCCTCTGGAATCAGACGAATTGAACCACATCTTTATTAGTGCCGCCTGTTCACTGCAGCTCAGTGCCTCAGAACAGGCCCCTATTAACATGAGCCTGTTCTCTATCTTCCTGCAGTACATCTGCTGATCAACATCAGATTATCACAGCTCTATTTTCTTCACATAGAAACCTGAACGACAAAATGAAATGTTTCGAAGTTTAGAGAGAAAAACATTTCTGGTGAAGGTAGTTCTGATATTGGAGAGGAGAAGACTGAGATACGTGCTATTAGACCTGAAAGGATTGAGGTTAGTAAGGAGGAGGTGTTATCAATTCTAGAAGGTGAGAAGGTAGATAAATTCCCTGGGCTGGATGGGATTTTTCCGAGGATTCTCTGGGAAGCTAGCGAGGAGGTGGCGGAGCCTTTGGCCTTGATCTTTGAGTCGTCATTGTCTACAGGTTTAGTACCAGAGGACTGGAGGATTGAAAATATTGTGCCCTTGTTCAAGAAGGGCAGTAGAGATGACCCAGGTAATTACAGACCAGTGAGCCTTACGTCTGCTGTAGGAAAAGGTTTGGAAAGGATTATAAGAGATAGGATTTATAATCATCTAGCAAGCAACAATTTGATTGGAGATAGTCAACATGGATTCGTCAAGGGCAGGTCGTGTCTCACAAACATCATTGAGTTTTTTGAGAAGGTGACCAAGCATGTGGATGAGGGTAGGGCAGTTGATGTGGTGTACATGGACTTCAGTTAAGCCTTTGATAAGGTTCCACATGGTAGGCTATTGGAGAAAATGCGGAGGCATGGGATTGAGGGAGATTTAGCAGTTTGGATTACAGACTGACTTTCAGAAAGAAGGCAAAGAGGCAAAGAAGGCAAAGAAGGTTGATGGAAAATATTCAGCCGGGACTCTGGCGACTAGTGGTGTGCCCCAAGGATCTGTTTTGGGACCACTGCTGTTTGTCATTTTTATAAATGACTTGGACGCAGGCATAGGTGGATGGGTTAGTAAGTTTGCAGATGACACTAAAGTCGGTGGAGTGCTGGACAGTGTGGAAAAATGTTGCAGGTTACAGGGAGTCTTGTATAAACTGCAGAATTGGGCTGAAAGGTGGCAAGTGGAGTTCATGCAGATAAATGTGAGATGATTCACTTTGGGAAGAATAATAGGAAGGCAGAATACCTGGTCAATGGAAAGATTCTTGGTAGTGTGGATGTGCAGAGGGATCTTGGTGTCCAGGTACATAGATCCCTGAAAGTTGCCACCCAGGTTGATAGTGCTGTTTAGAAGGCATACGGTGTGTTAGGTTTCATTGGTAAAGGGATTGAGTCCCGGAGCCGTGATGTCATGCTGCAACTGTACAAAACGCTAATGCGGCCTCACTTGGAATATTGCGTGCAGTTCTGGTCGCCCCATTACAGAAAGGATGTGGCAGCATTGGAAAAAGTGTAGAGGAGATTTACCAGGATGTTGCCTGGTCTGAAGCAAAGGTCTTATGAGGAAAAGCTGAGGGACTTGCATCTGTTCTCATTGGAGAGAAGAAGGCTAAGTGGGGATTTAATAGAGACATACAAGATGATCAGATAGACTGGACAGTGAGAGTCTTTTTCCTAGGATGATGACGTCGGTTTATATGAGGGGGCATAGCTGCAAATTGAGGGGTGATAGATTTAAGACAGATGTCAGAGGCAGGTTCTTTACTCAGAGAGGGGTAAGGGCGTGGAATGCCCTGCCTGCCAATGTAGTTAACTCAGCCACATTAGGGGCATTTAAACAGTCCTTGGATAAGCATATGGATGATGATGGGGTAGGCTTAGATTAGTTCACAGGTCCATAGAATCCCTCACAGTGTGGAAACAGGCCCTTCGGCCCAACCAGACCACACCGAACCTCAGAGTATCCCACCTAGACCTACCCCCCCCCAATAACCCACCTAACCTACACCTCCCAGAACACTACGGGCAATTTAGCATGGCTAATCCACGTAACCTGCACATCTTTGGACTGTGGGAGGAAACCGGAGCACCCGGAGGAAACCCACACAGACATGGGGAGAATGTGCAAACTCCACATAGACAGACACCTGAGGCTGGAATCGAACCCCGGTCCCTGGCGCTGTGAGGCAGCAGTGCTAACCACTGAGCCACCGTGCCGCCCGCCCGTGCCACTGTGCGGTCGACGCAACATCAAGGGCCGAAGGGCCTGTTCTGCGCTGTATTGTTCTATGTTCTATGTTGTATGTTCTATGATGTGAAGAATTGACAAATCAGGTCACCAGGGTTACTCTCAGCATCCCTGGTGTTCTAGTGGTTAGGATTCAGAACTTGCATCAACCAGGCTGGGACACAATTTGCAGTCAGGAAATGAAGATTTATTTCTCTTCTTGCGGACTATCCGAATTAAAATGGATTCCTGATTACAAAGAAGGGTCTAGGCCGGAAACGTCAGCTTTCCTGCACTTCTAATTCTGCTTGGCCTGCTGTGTTCATCTAGCTCCACACCTTGTTATCTCACACACCCTGAATCTGCCAGAATCAGTCCAGCGAGGGTTTGCTTCCATTTGGAATGACAATGACAGCAGATACATGAGAAAACTACGACCACAAATCCCCCTCCAAGCCATTCACCATTCAGAGTTGGAAATATATTACTGTTCCTTCAGTGTCGGCGAGTCTAAATCCTGGCGCTCCCTCTGTAATAGTGTCCTGGTTGGACCTACGTGCCAAGATGTTTAAAAAAAAGTAGCTCATCACCTCCATCTCTGGTGTAATCAGGGATGTACAATGAAGTTTCAGGTTGCGATTGTGATTTCACAAGAACAACAATTGTCCTTTGCCAGTTTTACTCTACAATAAAGTCTGTGACATTCCATTTCTTTACTTACCTCCACGGGCAGGTAATGCTGCGTGTTGGTGTATTCTCTACCGCTCCCTCGCAAACACTGAACAAGGGAAAGAGTAGAATGTGCAGAATCACGTTGGTGTAGGAAATTATAAATGACGATTTTGTCATTCACAAAGTTTCACATCACCCAGAGGATGCTGCTGTGTGAAACAGAATGGGGGAATTACTGCAGGCCTTCCTGCGGATTGGACAGTATAAAATAAAAGATGCTCTCCGAAACAATGTGCAAGAGCAGAATGATGTGTTATTCTACAGCGATGAATATTTGTCTCAAAGGATCCTCTACCTGCAGTGGAGCGGTTCACAGAAATTTTGCAACGTTTTCCATCAGCTTTCTTGTTTACTTGCTGAAAAATGAATTGTATTTCCAACTTACATCAGTTCTGATGAAAAGATTTTGAGCTGAACAGTTAACTCTGCTTCTGTCTCATTATTTCCATTGTCTTCTAACTTTATTTCTGAATTTCCAAACTCAGGGTAACTTGTTTATGCACTGAGGTTGACAGGAAACATAGAAACCAGAAATATGAGTAGGCAATTTGGCATTTCAAGCCTGCTCTACTATTCAATATTAATATGCCTGATGAGTGAACTCAGTGTCCTCTTTTACCCGTCCCTTTTGACACTTCACTGTTAACAACTGTACGCAAATCTTCTTGAAAGCATTCAATGCATTTGCTTCAACCGCATACTGTGACAGGAAATTTCACAGGCTCAACAATCTCCGGCTGAATAAATTTCTCCAACTCCCAGTCTTTAATGGATTACCTTAGATCTTTAGACTGCTACCTTGGTCCTGGACAGCCCAGTCATCTGGAATATGTTTCTGCGATACCCTGTTTAGATTGTTAGAATTATTTCCATTCGTCCGAGATCCCCCTTCATTCTTCAAAACTCTCGTGAATATAGTCCAAAGCGAAACAGTTTCTCTCCATACATCAGTCCTGTTCTGATATGATTCTCTGCAGAAAAGACCATAAGACCACGAGACATAGGACCAGAAATTAGGCCATTCGGTCCATCAAGTCTGGTCCGCCATTCAACCATGGTTGATAAGTTCCTCAACCACAATCCCCTGCTTTCTCCCCATAACCCTTGATCCCCTTGATAATCAATAACCTGTCTATCTAAATCTTAAATGTGCTCAATGACCTGGCCTCCACAGCCTTCTGTGGCACTGAATTCCATAGATTCACCACTCTCTGGCTGAAGAAGTTTCTCCTTATCTCCGTTCTAAGAGGTCTTCCCTTTACTCTAAGGCTGTGCTGTAGGGCCCTCGACTCTCCTACCAACGGAAGCATCTTCCCAACATTCAATTTGTCCAGGCCATTCAGTATTTTGAAAGTTTCAATTAGATCCCCGCTATCCTTCTAAACTCCAATGAGTATAGTACCAGAGTCCTCAAATGTTCCTAATATGTTGAGCTTTCCATTCCTGGGACCAATCTCGTGAACCTCCTCTGAATCCACTCCAGTTGATCTACCCGGTTCGTTACTTTCTCAAAGAATTCTAGCAGATTTGTCAGGCATGACCTCCCCTTGACGAAACCATGCTGACTTTGGCCTATCTTATTATACACTTTCAAATATTCAGAAATCTCATCCTTTACAATAGACTCCAAAACCTTGCCCACTACCGAGGTTAGCCTTTGCGGGAAAGAATATCATGCTTACCTCCTCTGGCCTACATGTGACTCTAAAACCTTGCCCACTACCGAGGTTAGCCTTTGCGGGAAAGAATATCATGCTTACCTCCTCTGGCCTACATGTGACTCTAACCCAACAGCAATGCAGTTGACTCTTGACAGCCCTCTTAGCAGTCATAGATAGACGATATATTCTGGCTTAGCCAGCGATATCCGCATTCTGTGAATGAATAAAAGAAAACTATTGATTTGTGTGGTCATTGCAAGCATACTCTCATACTCTATTTTCTGCCTTTTAATCAATCCCTTTGTCTCCCTTTGTTGAGTTCTAATCTGTTCTCAATCCTCAGGTGTGTTGATTTATTTAGCAAATTTAATAATAACCATCATTTCTGTTTTTTGCCATGGCTCCTATATTGATCTTATGCCAGACTGAGTTGAAAAACTTTTGAACATAGATCTTACAAAACCCATTAAAATACTGATCCATGATTTATCGCAGCTAGCTCACACCTCTCATCATTCTAATTTTCTTTATTTAATGACAGAACTCTAGTCTCAGAAAGAATGACATCACTCTCTATCTTAATGAAGAATTCTATATTATTGTGGTCACTGTTTCCTATGGGCCCATGCTCAACATTATTATCAATTCTTCATAGATCATAGAACGCCTACAGTGTGAAAACGGGCCCTTTGGTCCAACGAGTCTGCACTGACTCTCAAAACTTCCCACCCAGACCCATCCCCTAATCTACACCTCCCTGGACACTATTGGCAGTTTAGCATGGCCAATCCAGTTAGTCTGCACATCTTTGGACTGGGGGAGGAAACCAGAGTGCCTAGACGATACCCATGCAGACATGGGGAGAATGTGCAAACTCCACACAGACAGTCGCCCGAGACTAGAATTGAAACCGGGTTCCTGGCGCTGTGAGGTAACAGTGCCAACCACTGAGACACAATGCTGCCCGAATGAGAATTCCTTTCTCATTACCCAATACCCAGTTGCTTCCTCGCTATATTGATTCTTAAAACTGATCCATATACATGCTAAGAATGCCTCCTGTGTCTGCTACTATTGCTACTAATCTGATTTGCTCAATTAATATGCAAATTAAAATCACACATATCTCACCAAATCTCTTTACAAATGAAGCAGATATCTTAACAGTTACATTCAATTCTTGCAATAATAAAGGATACAACTGATTCGCTTTCTTGATGACAAATAATGGGTCAACGGGCTGAGGACCGGCAGATGAAGTTTTTATCTCCGGCTAATACATTCCCAAACTGAGCTATTCAGCAATAGACAAAAGGGGAACAACCCCCCCACCTCCTGCTCGTCCCCCCCCCCCCCCCAGAATGAAAGAAACTATACAGTCCTCTCTCCTTGCGGGTGGAAACAAAGAGAAACAATGGAAACATAAAGAAAATTAGAACAGCAGTTAAGCGAAATAAACTTTGAGCAGGGAGCAGGGGAAATTGAGAGATTGCTTTTCTGTACAGTAAGTTGGTATTGATGAAATGAGCTAAATTATTCCGTTCATGATGAATCTAAAACTGATTCCTGCAACCGTTGCTCATAATAAAAACCAGGAATCATTGGAGTAAACCTGCGCTGACCCAAAGGAAGGTCCAGGCTCTCCTTCCTAAATTGTGATACCCAGAACCATACTCCGTGGCTGCTCTGCACACGGCTTCGAATATCTTAGAACCTTTCCGGTGATACTGATCGCAGAAATCTTTTCCCACAGACACAGCAGACAAACATTTTACCTTGCATGCACGGCGAAAGACCGATGACACGGCGAAGCTGTTAAAAAGGGTGACTCTGTTAGACCTTGCTGTGATATCTGGTTGGAACTGAAGATCTGGAAATCCTTCCCATTTAATGCGCTGTGAAGAGAATGGACAGCCACCCCCTATCCCCAATTCCTTCGCCTCCACCGCATCTGCTCCCAGGATGAGGCATTGCACTCCCTTACAGCTCAGATGTCCTCGTTTTTCAGGGATCGCAACTTCCCCCACCTCGGTGGTCGAGAACGCCCTCCACCGTGTCTCCCGCATTTCCTGCAATTCATCCCTCATACACCCTCCCTACAATAACAACCAAAACAGAATCCCCCTCGTGCTCACGTACCACCCCACCAACCGCCGGATCCAACGCATCATCCTCCGACACTTCCCCCATCTGCAATCCGACCTCACCACTAAAGACATTTTCCCTCACCACCCTTGTGTGATTTCTGGACCGCTCTCTCCCTGACTCCCTTGTCCAATCCACACTCCCCTCCAGCCCCACCTCACCTGGCACTTTTCCTGCAACCGCAGGAAGTGCTACACATGCCACTACACCTCTTCACTCACCCCCATCCCAGGCCCCAAGAAGACGTTCCACATCAAGGAGATGTTCGCCTACACAACTGCTAATGTGATATACTGCATCTGCTGTTCTCGTTGTGGCCTCCTCTACATCGGGGAAACCAAGCGGAGGCTTGGGGACCGCTTTACAGAACACCTACGCTCGGTTCGTACTAAACAAGTGCACCTCCCAGTCTTGAACCATTTCAGCTCACCCTCCCATTTCTCAGACGACATGTCCATCCTGAGCCTCCTGAAGTGTCACAACAATGCCACCCGAAGGTTGCAGGAACAGCACCTTATATTCCGCTTGGGAACCCTGCAGCCCAATGGTATCCATGCGGACTTCACAAGCCTCAAGATCTCCCGTCCCCACTACTGCATCCCAAAACCAGCCCAGCTTGTCCCCACCTCCCTAACCTGCCCTTCCTCCCAACTATCCCCTCCTCCCACCTCAAGTCCCACCCCATCTCCTACCTACTAACCTCATCCCGCCCCCTTGACCTGTCTGTACTCCCTGGATTGACCTATCTCCTCCCTAACTCCCCACCTAAACTCACCTTTACTGGCTCCATCCCTGCTTCTTTGACCTGTCTGTCTCCTCTCCACCTATCTTCTCCTCTATTCATCTTCTATCCGCCTCCCCCTCTCTCCCTATTTATTTCAGAATCCCCTTCCCCTCCCCCATTTCTGAAGATGGGTCTAGGCCCGAACCGCCAGCCTTCCTGCTCCCCTGATGCTGCTTGGCCTGCTTTGTTCATCCAGCTGTAGACCTTGTTATCTCAGATTCTCCAGCATCTGCAGTTCCTACTATCTCTCTCAACATACACATATTCCACAATTCGCTATCTTGTGGTTACTAACCGTAAAGTCCTGGGTTCCGAGTCAGAATGGAGCAGTCTTTAAGCTTTAATTGCTGGGGTGGCGTCTTTATCATCCATCCTTCCCCTAGGATAGCCTGACTACGTGCTTGTGTGTAGAGTCGTACAGGTTTGTGGCTGGGTGGTGGCCAGGGGCTCCTTCATGCAAGGTCAGTACTATGTGAGAATCTCGCGATTATCTTGTGAACTGATCATGATAAATGCTGTGTGAGGAGATGGTTATTATAGACTGGATGGAAGACTTTTAGAAGGCATTTGAGAGTCTGGAAACTATCTAAACTACTGCGAATAATGTGGCTGTTGGTTCTGTACTATTGCAAGAAAACGATGTGAAGAAAGAAAGATGGATTGGGTATTTTTCCAGAAAAGTTTATTTTTCAGAACTACATCATTCTCTTCTCTGGCTGTCTCTGTTTGGAATTGCTTGTTGTTTTTATTTCGCACCATTTAGCACATATATGTTACAAAATGGCTTTGAAAAGTTTTTATTTCTATTCAGGAAAGTACTGACATTTATAAATCAACCATGTGCCCAAATTATGCTAGTCTATTTCAAAATATTGCCGCTTGTGCAAGTCGTAATTTGACAAACGAAATAATGGTGTTTCACCCTGTAATAGTCTGGATATTTTAAAAGTCTTCTTGTGGAAATCATTGGAAGCATTACTGCACAGAGTGAATATGATTTTTACAATACTGCTCGTACCGTAGCTGTCTCAAAATGGACTTGAACATTAAAAAGACGTGTTTAAATGTGAAAGAACGAATGGACAATTAGCAAGAGGATAATGTGCAATTAATGTCTGCTTCACGATTTAAACAACTTACATAACTTTAGAATTAGGGTTAATGGATATTCCCCACAACTCTTTAACTCTTCCCGAAATTTACTCTGAGTTCCAGCGTAAATAGAAGGGTTGATGCATGAACTCAAAAGCTGAAGCATAAATCCACCTTCTTCCAGAATGAAATTCGAATTTCTGGAATTATTACTCTTGAAATAAATACCATATGCAATTCTGACATGGAGAAATGCTGTAAAATATTACAAGCACAAAAGGATGAAGCAGCCTGAGATGGCAAACAATAAAATAATGGACTTTCTCCTCTTCTCCATTTCTGGATCAGTATCATTGTCTCCATTGCTCTGACTCCTGAGTCTCCTAAGAGCTCTACTAGAGATTATAATATATAGAACGGTGAAACCAGCGAAGAGCAAAATCAGAATAAATGGGAGAGATGGGGTTAAGATATTATTAATCCAATCATATGCAATCCATCCAGTTGATGTATGAAACATTACTTTTAAGGTGCAGATCCACAGTACATTGTTTATTACATACACAAGTTCATATATAAAATGCATAAATGAATTTTTTAAACAGCTTAATGAACACAGACTACAAATAACTTTTGCTGCTGTCTTCTCTATGCAATATTTAGTTTTCAGCTTCTGGCAGCAAATGGCTGTAAATCGATCTAAGGTGAAAGCAACTGTTACCCACACAGAACTGTCTACAGCTGCATAAATTAAAGCAGAACATAAGCTGCAGATGGGTGTGATGGACCAAAAACTGTTTGCAAAATAAATACCAGCAATCTGGTTTAAAATGACAGTGGTGATAATGACCAGGAAATCTGTAACAGCCATTGTCATAAGATAGCATGCTATACATTTGGACAGACCACATCTTCCTTGAGAAAGAATCATAATTACTGCTCAGTTAGCTGTAAGAGAGATGTGAAAACAGAGTAAGTTTGTATGGGTGTATGATGTGAACAAAGAATAACAAAGATTGATAGAAAACAAGAACTGGTCATTTTCCCACTGAGTCGACAAGGACACAGGATGCCTTTGGAAATCACAAAAAAAAAGCTGATGCCTTTACACTAGCTCTACCTCCATTTGACATACATATTGATGCATCTGTCAATACGCTTCTTAAACGTAGCTGTTGTATCTGCTTTTACCAGCTCCCCCGGCAGCATATTCCAGTCACTTACCCCCCTGTATGTAAGCTGCTACCACTCAACAGCATTAAGCTTCCCGTTTCTACCTTAAATATAAGTTCCTTGGTAATTCACATTTCTGCCTTGGAAAAAGAGACTCCAAACATACATTCTAACCATTCCTCTCATAATTTTGCAAACTTTGATGAGGTAGCCCCGATCCTGCAACGTTCAAGTGAAAAAGATACAGATTTCTCCAGTCCCGCCTCATAGCAAATCCCCTCCAAACCAGGCAACATCTTTGTAAAACTTTTCTGTGCCGCCAGCAAAGACTCCAGATCCTTCTGGCAGTGCACCAAACAGAATAGCACACAATTTTCCAAAAATGGCCACTAATGTTATATACACGTGCAACATGACTTGCCAATTTTTATACTCTCTGCTTACAAAGATTGAAGGTAACCATGCCATATGTGTTCCTGACTACTTCATAAACTTGTGTTGCCTTTTTCAAGAAACCGTGGACCTGTATGACTAGACCTGCCTTTATGTAAACATCTCTCCAAGATGCTCCTTTCTTTTTACTATATAATCTATAATCTCTGGTAATCCTCCTGGCTACCCACAGATTACCGTCTCTTTTTGTCATCTACAAAATTATTAATCAGACTACCTGCATTCTCCTCCACATCATTCATATGTATTACAAATAACAGACGTCCCACCGCTGACACCTGAGAAACACAACTGTTAGCTGATCTCTGGACAAAAAACAAACTACCACTACTACTCTAACCATTATTACCAAACCAGTTCTGTGTCTATTTTAGCAGCTCACCACGGATCCATGTGAATTTACGTTCTGCATTAGCCTTCCAAATGAAACCCTGGCAAGGAAATTGCCAAAGTCGATGCAGATAACGTACACTACCCTGTTCTTGCCGATCATGTTTGGCAATTCTGACAAAAAAGTTTCTAATCATCTGGCATGAAATGGTCTCTCCCGCACAAAGTCACGCCGCATATCTCTAATAAGCCATTACTTATCTCAATGTGAGTAAACTCAAAGTCTAAAAATCTTGTCTAATAATTACCCTACCACGGATTTCAGTCTCACTGTCCTGTAAATTCCTGGATTAATCATGTTACCTTTCTTATGCAAAGGAACAACGTTGACTCTTCCCCTGTCATCTGGGATCTCTCCTGTGATTTGAACGAATGTCTTTTTTTTCATGAAAGGCCTTGGTAATTCCTTTCGTCACCTCCATCAGTATTCTGGCATAGATCCTATCAGGTATTGGGGACTTTCTAGTCTAAATCTTTTCAAAATACTCAATAGGACTTCTTCTTTCCCTATATCAACATGCTTTACAATATCAACATAAACCTTTCTGAACTCACCATCAACTGTGTCCTTCCTTTTGTGATTACCAGAGCGAAGCATTCGATAATCACATTGCACCCTTCCTCCAGCTCCGCGCATAAATCCATTCCTTTGTCGTTGGACGTATCTACCCTTTTACTAGCTGCCCCCTTGCTCTTATATACGCACGAAAAGCCTGAGGAGTTTACCTAACTTTGCTTGTGCAAAATATTTCACGCCCCTAGTTAGACCTTCTAAGTAATCCTAGTAAATTCTTTCCTGCTTGTTTTACATTCTTCAAAGGACCTGTCTGTGTTTATTTTCGTAAATGTTACGTAGGCTTCCTTTTTCTTTTTGTACTAATCTCATCAATTCATTATTTCCAAGTTTACAAAATCTTGCCATTATTATCCTTCATTTTTACAGGAATATGCTCAACTCTACTCAACTGGCTTTTAAAATATCCCCACATAACCGATGTGGACATACCCTCAAACAGCCATCCCCAATCTAGATTTCCAAGTTCCTTCCCGATATTACCGCTATTAGTGTTACAAATTTAGCACTTCCAGCCCAGGACTACCGTTATTGTTATTTTTTAGTGAATTCAGTGAATTAAAACTTATGGAATTATGGTCACAGTTCCCAAAATGCTCCACTGAAAAGTCGATCACCTAGCCAGGGTCTCCCCCCAATAGCGGGTCCTATATGATCCATTTCCTATTTGGACTATTGCATATTCCTTCATGAAACCGTCCTGGATGCACCCACAAAATTCCCCGCCCCCACCATCCAAAAATAACACACGATAACACATATCTATTGTTCTACCACCTACTGCTTGTTGCGATGGCATAGTAGAACCCTACTAAAATGATTTCACCATTCTTATTTGTGAGATCCACACATATGGCCTCACCCGATGAGGCTTTCAAAGTGTCTTCCATCAGTGTGGCTGTGATCATCTCCTTGATCAGGAACACAACTCCCCACTTCTTTTAGAATTCTCTCCATCACTCTTGAAATATTTAAATTCCAGGGTTTATCACTCTTGTTTATGTCTCATATAAGTATCTGTAAAATGACAGCTTTACCCATCCTGTCATGCTCCAAACATTAAAACAAATGAACTTCAGACCGCTAGTCCTACTGTATTCAATAATCTCCCCTGTCTGTTCCTCCTCTTAAGCTTAGTGACCTTAGTTTCCTCCTTGGTCATTTCATTTGCTGATCTATTGCTCTTTCTCCCAGTCCTCAGCCACACTGGTTTGAATGCTCACGTGTGACACTGGCGAAAATTCCAGCTAGGAAATTGGTGACCTACCAGTCTAGGTGCAGCCCATGTTTCTTGTGCAGGCCCCACCTGCCCTGGAGAAAATCCCAAAGATCCCCATACCTGAAACTTACCCTCCTATACTAGCTTTTTAGCCGCGTTTTTAACTGTAATATATTCTAGATTGCGTATGTTAGAGACAGCAGTGAATGCCTTTTGTCGAACTTTATAAAGCGCATCTTTTTAAAACATTCAACACAATTACGTTGAGATGCAAACCAGAAAAAAGGCACACAGCCTCACAAGTGATTGCTTTTATGTTTTCATTTACCATCCGATTTAGAAGTTTGAATGGTCAAAGACGCTTCATTTTTAAATTTACATTTAAGCATAATGGAGATGTAAACATCAATCACAAACATGCAGATGTCAAAATGAGAAATGCCCATTAGTCAAGGCTCGTAATACATGTATGGGCAAGTTATACAAAACGAAATTTTAAACTGGAAACTAACAACAAATGAAAGCGAACTCTCATTGAGACATTAACATATCGTTGTTGATGAGCAAAACACCTTCATCAGCTTATTCCCTGGAAAATAATGCATTTTTAGTAAAGTATCTGTTAAAATGCTTGAAATGTTCTTGAAAATGTATTAGGGAATGAAAATATAGCGCTTTACAACTTTTTTAAAGAACGAAGATCGATGAGAACGTAGCTGTAACTGTCAGCTGGTTTGTTGAGACCACCCTGATATGTTCTGTCAAGGCCCGTTCAGCATTTCTTTCGTCCTCCTCGGGTAATCAATCACTTAGTTAAAAAAAAAACTGCTTGGTGAGGCAAAGAAATGTTGCTGTTTTCCTCAATTTGGAATCCCGCAAATACCGAAATAGTCATGTATAAAGAATACACGATTGATTGATTCATTCACTCCCATTATGTAGCAGACACAGCTTCAGAGTACAACGCTGACCGACTCAAAATGGTTTAAAATAGTTTGTGGATGTACAGATATGCATTACAGGGATCACTTCGCAAAATCTTCATATTTGTGTCCTAAAGCAAAAGAAGCATCCAATATATTTACTCATGAAGCAGTTACTCATTGATGAGATCTCTGGAATGGAACAGACTGTGGAAATTATTCACAGACGCATCAGAGTGCCAGATGGCCAGGATAAGATAGATACACATCAACGACAGTAACTTTTCAGCATCACAGTAGACCGATATTTATACTGAAGTAGGAGTGAAATAACTCACACAGACATTTTTCTCGATAAAGCAATGGATTGTATATGCAACATTATAATTGTGTGATAATTTACACACACACACACACACACACACACACACACACACACACACATATATATATATATAAAATCACTTAATTATAATGTTCTATAGGCATTACATCACATGCAAGTTGCTGGGAGGAATCATCGCGTTAATAGTCAAAATTTGTGACAGTAATTACGACAAATGCGTTTGTAAATGAGAAAACACTGTCGTTAAAATTGAAAATCAATTGCATTAAATTGACAAGGCAATAATGCAGAAACTGATTGAATATATCTGCAAGAGAGAAACATTTTCAGACAGACGAGGAGACAGACCACGTTAAATAGTACTCAATTATCTTTTCTTTTCATTCTGATGTCGTGAGGTTTAAGCACACAATCGCCTCCCTCTGGGCAGCCGCTTCATTCAGTCAGTAATAATGCCATGCTGCAAACAGTATACAGATATTTTCTCACTTAGTTTGTGAACATGCAACTTTACGTTTCAATCAATCAGGAGATTTCATCTCCTCTTGTTTAAAGCAGAAGGCAGTGAGTTCTGGAAGAAATGTTTCCAATCAACAACAATTCCTTTTGCAGTTGGAATGATCTTTACTGAACAGCAGGAGAGGAAACTGCAGTCCCACAGCCCCTCTTCACATTAACGGTGAGGCTGAATTTCATAGACTGTATCGGTAAAATCCAAAGGCAGGCAATGAGTTCAGTTCCAAAGCTGGTTGGTGCTGTCCGCTTCCTGATTGTTGTGTGAGTTACAGGCAAAGTCTCCAGGAAATATATATCATGTGGATGTATTGCCAGGACAACAGACAATGAGTCAAAAGTCAGGAACCTGAAAATCGCCTAATTTTGAAATTCAAGAAATAGGACGCACTGAAGATGCATCGGATCTTCACGATCTCCCTGAACTCTCTGTGACAAACAGAATCCAAGCGCGAATGATCTTTTTGCTAAGGTTACAGCAGAGAACTGAGAGGACTCCTCCTGAAGGTTTTCCAAGACTCTGAAGATTTCTTCTTCCTGTGTGACATGTTCTGATTTGATCAAAGAAATGCTTATTCGTGGGTGGGGAGGGACAGGATTGTGAGTATTCCCAGCATTTTCTAAGTGTAACCTAGTTTTTGGAAGGCTGGATGAATAAAGATATTGAGGCTCTAATCAAGAATGAAAAAGAATC
>JAHRHZ010000110.1:2111764-2203192 GCA_024137785.1 Ginglymostoma cirratum | reverse complement strand
GAGGGTTGAAGCTGCAGAATACACGGAGAGTGTTTATTAATCCCTCCGGCAAGAGGAGAGCATCTTGAAAAAAAAGTTGCAGATTAGTTCCTTGCAGTTTCGAGAAGTGTACCCGGAAACGGTCCGAAGTGAACAGACGCCATCTTGACCGGTGACCTGGGCGCATGCGCGGGCATCCTTGTGACGTCGCAATACAGGGCGGGGCCTGAGGATGTCTCCGGCAGATGCTGGAAATCTGAGACCAAAACAGAAAGTGCTGGAGGAACTGAGCAGGTCCGGCAGCATCTGTGGAGAGAGAAAGGCAGAGTTAGAGATTCCAGTCCAATGTGCATTTTCTTCAGAACGCAGTGCCCGGGAGGTGCAGTGTCCTGGGCCATAGCTTTTCAGCAGCTTCACCCACAGGTGATATTTGCAACACACAGCAGTCAACTTTAACTCAAGGATTTCTTTGCAGTGTATATTTTTAATCAGCCAGTTCTGACATGCTATGTCACACCCCTGAAGTAGGTGAGACTTAAGAATCTAGGCCTTCTTAGCCAGAGTAGAGTTCCTCAGGATAGAGTCCTTGGCCCAACCATCTTCAGCTGTTTCATCAATTACTTTCCCTTAAGAAGTAGGATGTTAGCTGACCATTGCATTCTTTACAAATGCTCAGGTATTGAAGTGGTGCATATTTGTACATAGCAAGACCTGGAAGCATCCAAAATCAGCATGATAAGTGGCAAGTAACATGCACGTCACGTAAATGCCTGGCAATGACCATCTTCAACAAGAGAGAATTTGAGTGTCATTCCTTGACACTCAGTGGCATTACCATTGTTGAATCCTCCACTATCAGCTTCAGGAGGTTATGATTGACCAGAAACTGAACTGGACTAATCATATAAATACAGTCGCTGCAGGAGCAGGGTGGAGGCCAGAAACCTTACAGTGAGCAATTCCCCTCCTAACTGCAAAAAGTCTGTCCACCATTTACAAGACACAAGTCGGTTATGATATAGAATGCTCTCCAATTGTCTGGATGAATGCAGCTTTAACAACACTCAAGAAGCTTGGCACCATACAGGACAAAACAGCACTGTTGATTGCCTGTCACCTTCAACATTCACTTTCTTCACTATTAATGCACAGTGGCAGCAAAGGGTATCATCTATCTTGTGTGACTTCCCTCTGGACAGGGAGCTTGTAGTGTCACCACTGGGCTAGGTACTTCCCATCACAAGTTGGTAACACAGGGTACACAATGTCTCATAGTCGCTGGGAACAACAACCTGATTTACTCAGGAATGTTGCTTTTGCTTTTGGTAGTGATTTTCACATCTTTTAGTGTGGGTCATATGTTTTGGGGTGGGTGCAATTGAGGAAAAATATCTCTCAGAAATTGATTTTTTTTTTGTACTGAGATTTTACCCTGTACAGACAGGGATGATGTTTGTAAATATTTCACAGAGTAATAGAAAGAAAGACATTGAAGATGGGAGAGTTAAATCGAACACTATGTCAAGATCCAACAGAGTTACTCAATTCATCAGGACAAGAAGGGAGTATGTTGATCTGGTATGTCTGTGGGAAAAGATTTCAAACATCAGTGTGAGTCATAAAGTGCCAACACACACACACTGACACACCTGATTGTGAATGTTCCAGTGAACTAACTGCAGAAATTATTCAACATCATCCAGTTAACACCCTGAAAAAAAAAATCCACAGAGCGGAGAAACTACACACATTGTGTTTATGGACAAGGATTCAACAGATCATCCAATCTGGAGAGATGCCAGGAGATCAGCATCATGGAATAACCGTGGAAGTGTGCGGATTGTGTCATGGGGTACAAATACCCAGGCCAGCTGGAAGTTCATCATTGTAGTCACTCTGGGGAGAGACCATTCACCTGCTAAATGTGTGGGAATGGATTTGCTCGGTCATCCAGGCTTGTGACACCATTGGGTTCACACTGACAAGAGACCTTTTAAATGCTCTGTGGGAAAAGCTTTAAGAGCTCTTGAGGTTGGTTGGCTTGCCGAGCTGATTTGTTGTTCCGCAGCTGTTGTTAAGAGCTCTAAAGGTCTAATTCAACATCGACCTGTTCACACTGGATACAATTTGTTCAGCTGTTCCATGTGGGAAGGAATTCACTTGGGGATCCAGCCTAATGTCACAAAAAAGTCTTCACCACTGGGAAAGAAGCTTCATCTGCTCTGAGGGAAGGGACACAATTCACGGTCCAGCCTAATGGCACACAATCGAGTTCACACTGGAGAGAGACTGATATCTGCTATGTGTGTAGGAGGGGATTCACGTCTTCATACGTTCTGATGTCACACAATGAGGTCACACTGGAGAGAGATCTTTTATCTGTCCTGTGTGTGGAAGGGGATTCACATCATCATCCAGCCTAAGGTCATGTAAGCGATCTCACACTGGAGAGAGACCGTTTGTCTGCTGTCAACGTGGGAAGAGCTTCAGTCAATTCAGCCAGTTATCCAGCCTCAATAAACATCGATGTATTGACAGTGGGGAGAAGCCATTCACCTGCTGCATGTGTGGGAAGGGATTCACCTGTTCTTCCCACCTCACTTATAACAGGCTTGTTCACACTGGAGAGAGACCATTCATCTGCTCTGTGCGTGGGAAAGGATTTATTAAATCAGCACAGCTTCCGATACACCAGCGTGGTTACAATAGAGAGAGACCATACACCTGAATTCTGCTTGGGAAAGGATTCACTCCGCCCTCCAATTTCAGCGGACATGGGCTTATTCGCACTGATGAGAGACCATTTAAATGCTCTGACTGTGAGAAGATCTTTCGAAGCAGCAATGATTTGATGAAACACCAGCAAACCCATTCGAAATCCGTCATAATTCAGTAATGGGACCAATGGGAAGAGCTGGAGGACCGGAAGCACTCTGGACCTCCAACCAATCAGAGCCCCCCTGTTGTCTCAATGGGAATGTGGGACAATCAACTTCTGAAGCTGCTGAGAGCTGCCAAGCAATGCTGTTGCTTCTCACTCTCTGAATGAAGATTGACTTTCACCCAGACTGAAACTTCTTCCTCTCTCCGGTATCTTTGAGAAAACAATTTATCCCGATTTCTTTTTTTTAAATTCTGGTGTGAAACTATTTACTTGCAGCAGCTGAAAAGAAAGGAAGTGAACCCAGGGAGGGAGCAGAATCTGTCCAGACAAGAAGTGATGGTCAATTAGATTTGATTGTTTTGAATTTTATACCTAATTTCTAATCCGATAATAATAATAATAATAATAATAATAATCTTTTTGCAGGATGTTAGAAATGGAAGACTTTCCGACAGAAATCTCAAAACAACCATCACGTAAAGATCCAATGGAGTCACTGAAATAAGTCACACTTGAATATCATTGGCTTGAAACTGTAGATCAAGAAATATCTGTTTCAAAAGATTTGAAACAACAGTTTGTCTGGAAAAGTACTGAGACATATACACCCAAGTGGAAGTCTTCCAGTGAACTGATATACCTTCACCTAGTCTGAAAGAAACATCACACCATTCACAGCAGGAACTTACAGAGACACAAGACCTCCTATAATATGGAGAAACAATGGAAATGTGAGGGCTGTGAGAAAGGATTCCAATCCTTGTCAGTGCTGGAGTTTCATCAATGCAGTCACCTGAGGCAGAGACCATTCACCTGCTCTGAATGTGGGAAGGGGTTCCCTGATTCATCTGCTCTGTGGAAACACCGATGTGCTGTCACTGGAGAGAGGCCATTCACCTGCTCTGAATTTTTTTTATTCTTTCATTGGATGAGGGCATCATTGGCTAGGCAGCATTTATTACCCATCTCTAATTGCCCCGAGGGCAGTTCAAAGTCAACCACATTGCTACAGATCTGGACTCACGTGTGGTGCTAACCAGGTAAGGATGGCAGTTTCCATCCCTAAAGGACATTAGTGAACCAGATGGGTTTTTCCAACAATCGACAATGGATTCACAGTCATCATTAGATTCTTAATTCCAGATATTTATTGAATTCAAATTCCACCATCTGCCATGGTGGTATTTGAACCTGTGTCCCCAGAGTGTTTATTTGGATCTCTGAATTAACAGTCTAATACCACAGGCCATCACCTCCCCACTGGCAATAAATTCCACGAATATTTCATCTTGATGAAACACCAGTGAGTTCCCACAGGGAAGAAGCCATCTACTTGTTTGCAGGATAGTAAAGTGTTCACTCAGTTATCCAGCCTGTGCATGCATCAACACTGGGGAGAGGCCATTTACATGCTCTGGTTGTGGAAAAGAATTCACTCAGCCATCTGCCCTAGTAAGACACCAGCACATCCACACAGGAGAGAGGCCATTCAAATGCTCCAAGTGTGGGAAGCGGTTCAGAGATTCATCTGGCCTACAGGTACACCAGCGAGGTCATACTGGGGAGAAGCCATTCATATGTTCTGAGTGAGGGAAAGGATTCATTCAGTCATCCAGTCTGTTGAAGTATAAGAAAGTTCACAAATGGTCATAAGAGTCGGATCTGCTGTTAATCCGCATTTTTTTGTGCTGCTAGACAGCACATTTCAAACACAAAGAATCTACTCTCTAGAAAAATAAATGAAACAGTTACATGGTACAGTTAGCACCTGCATTCTCTTCTCGATACTGCACACCATTCTTATTAACAGGATGTTAGAAAGGGAAGATTTGCAGACAGAGATCTCAAAATGATCATCACATGAAGATCTAATGGAGTCACTGAAATAATTGGAACTTGAATATCATAATCTTCCATATTGGCTGTTTCTTTACTCTCAATGATTCAAAATCCTGGAACTTCTCCCAAATAACATTGTGGTGACCCCATACCTCAAAGACTGCAGTGCCAGAAACCACCATCTTCTCAATGAAGACAACTGGGATGGGCAGTAAGTGCTGACCTAGACATTGATACTATACCCCATGAATTGATTTGAAAATGAGGGAAAATCACATCCAAGGCTGAGCCATGTTCATTCTGACAGTGGGTGAAGTGGGAGGGTCAGAGGGTTTCTTTCTGCTGGACTGGCAGCTCTCAAGACTTTGCTTCCAGTGGGGATGATGCTGTTTGAGCCTGGGACTGCACATTCCCAAGGAAATGATCCCCAAAAGCTGATGAAGTAAATTTATTTTGTCCTGGAAAGGAAATGATGTTTTCCTCACCACTCCAATTAGATCCAAAGTAAATATGTTTGTCTTTATTCCATTGAGTCTCTCGCCCAATCAACTCATTAGTCTCCGTCAGTATTTATGCTCCACATCCTCCCCTTTTGTCTCCCCCATCAGCAGATCCTTCTATTCCTTTCTCCCTCACGTATGCATCCAACTTCTTAAATATATTCCTCCATTCACCTCCATCTCATGCTCTTGGAGTGAATTGCATATTCTGACCTATCGAAGGGTAGAGAGGTTTCTCATGAAATCACGGTTGGATTTTTAAACAACAAAGTGCAAATGATAGAGGGGTGATAAAGAGAACCACACCCCTTCAACGTGTGGTCTGTAAATATCCTGTTCCAGTTTTCTTTCTAATTAGCATATATTAATTTAAATATGATAACTATTTTATTTGCTTATGAGTCATTGGCATCACTGGGTAGGGCCAGATTTATTGCCCATCGCTAACCACCCTGGAGAGGATGGGGCCAGCTATAGTCCATGTACTGTCGGTCAATCCACAGTGCCATGCACAGAGACTTCCAGGAATTTGACCAAGCGACACAGAAGGAACATGATATATTCCCAGGTCAAAGTCAGAAGCCACACAACACCAGGTTCAAGTCCAACAGGTTTATTTGAAATCATAAGCTTTCGGGGTATTCCTCCTTCATCAGGTGAAGGGCTACTTTATTACTTTGTTACACATCATAAGAAAGTGATAAAATCAGGCGCAGCGTTCAGAAAGCTTGCCATTTCAAATAAACCTGTTGATCTATAACCTGGTGTCATCTGACTTCTGACTTTGACCACCCCAATCTGACACCAGCACCTCCACATCATATTTCCAGGTCAGCACATTATGTGGCCTATAGGGGATCTAGCAGGTGGTAGTATTTCCATGTGACTGCTGCCCCTGTCCTTCTGAATGGTTAAGACTGCAGATTCAGAAGTTGTGCTGTTGGAGGAGCCTTGCTGAGTCACTGCAGTGCATCTTGTAGATGGTACAGACTGCTGCGACTGTGCATCAGTGGTGAAGGGAGTACAGGGCTGTAGTTTGGGTGTAAATCAAGAGGGCTGTTTTGTGTTCGATTGTATTAAACCTGATGTAAGGCTTTTGAAATAAAAAAAGCAAACATTGTCATATGAAACTGTCCACAAAGTGAAACATTGGTTTTTGATGGTTACCTCTGGATGAGACAAGTGAATGGAAGGTAGTCAAGTTGGGCAATGATATCAAAGTGGGAATAAAAGACATGTCCTGGAGACATTCACATTAGGTTAGACATCATAAGAAAGTGATAAAGTCTCAGACGAGACTCCTTCAGAATAAGATCTTCCCACTGCCAGCACTAACCCCTATTACAGCCTTTCCTGACCAATATATGTATGTTACGTGTAGTTATTGAAAATGAAAATTAATGTTTTGTCAACACTCCCCATGTCATCACTGTTGGTGAAATATAATTTCTAACTCAGACCCTTCTTTCACTTCAACCTGGTGCATTCTGTGTGGTTACAGCAGAGACAGAGACAGGCTGCTCAGACCCCTACTCCCACTGCTCTGGATCTCAGTGTTGTACGTTTACCAAACACAGTTTTATCTTTACCAATGTAGAAGAAACCTAAACCTGAACCAATCAGGAACAGATCATTGATTTACGCTAATCTCTGATTTGAAGCACATTTCCAGCATTCACCGTTGTTCTTCCTCTGACTCTAAACCCAGTTGGAAATGAGATTCTCTTCCGTGTCTAGGAGCTCTGAGCCATGGAAGACAGTCGCTGGGACACATTTCTTACACACAGCAGGATTAACCCACACCGTGGCTTGGCTGTCTGTGAAGACAGACCTGAAAGAGTAAAGTGCCATCTGACCCCCTCAGTGTGTCCCTGAAGGATGTGTCCCGGCTGAAGTTCTGTTGCTGCCGTTTGATTGCAACCCCAACCTCCCCACCTCCCCCGACCCTGAGATTGTCCTTTCTGAGCTCCCGGTGCCGTTCAACCCTCAGGACAAATACAGCAATCTACAGTGATGTGTTTGAGGCAAAACTGATTTATTTTACATTTCTCGAGAATATTCAACTTTTGTCGAATTTGACAGGTTATAAACGTCATCAGAAACAAACTCCAAATGTCAGAACAAAGCTATCAGAAAATTACAGCGCAGATCAATGCCATTACTTTAAAATTTATTTGTATGATGTGGATATCGCTGGCTGCCAGCATTACTTGGCCCATCATGTTTTGTGTTTGCTGAAATAGAACCACCCAGGCTTTTGTTTTCTGGACTCACCGTAAGAGACCAACAATTTCAGACTGTGAACTCTGCCCCCAATTTGTTTACATTTCTTGTTTCAGTTTGTTTCAGTGTTTGCTGCACACCTGGTTCCAGGCACATCTTTGTTTCTTTTCCAGCGCCATCTCCGTTCCCTGTGGCCTTGAGGGACTAACAGTTTCTGCAATTTAATCTGTCCTACCTTCCCCCTGTGACAGACCGCCTTCTTGCCCTTGTCTCACCCCCACCTTGCTCAAAACCTGTTACATTTCTGATGGGTCCCAGCCCTCTGTGACCTCACTGTGCCCCAGGTCAGTGGCGTTAATTTTGAATTCTCTTCCTCCAGGGAGAATCTGAAATCTTTGTAGCTGTATCTTTCCCCAGATTTTATTTTGGAAACAAATAATAGTGAAATTGTTTCAGAGGTGAGTCTTTTTTTAGCCTTAACACACAGATTTTGCGTCTCTAGAGCTAAGCTGTGATCCTCCCACAGTCCAAAAATGTGCAGGCTATGTGGATTGGCCACACCAGTTTGTCCCCCAGTATGCAGGTGAGATGGTTGAGTTAGCCATGGTAAATGCAGGGGTTATGGGAGTAGGATGGGATAGTGCAGACTCAATGGGCCTAACGACTTCTTTCTGCACTGTGGGGATCTGTGATTCTAACCAGTTGTGATCATGGCCACATTTTCCTTATGTCAGCTCACACATCACCCGGTTCATTCAGCTCAGGCTTTCCTGCTGCCTTTGTATTTTTGTGGATTCCTACTGAGATCCTTTTTGGTTTACATCAATTTCACAACATATTTGAGGATGAAAATGAATTTGTAAATATAAATTTTCCAACCAAAATCCCTTGCCGATTAGGAACTGTTACTGCTGTTGGCATCATTCACAAGGATCAGGAAAGTAAAGGTTCAGTCACACATCTTATCGGAAGACAGACTGTAATCAACAGGCAAGTCTGAACAGATTAAAATTATTTTCTCAAGAAAAGAGGAGGCTGAGAGTTAACCGGATACAAATTGGAAGCTTTGTCCCCGTGAAAATGAAATCATTGGGTCTTAAACAAAAATGGGAATCTGTTCTGAGGAACAGTGACTCGACCTGAAATTTTAACTCTGACTTCTCTTCACAGACAGTGCCAGACCTGCTGAGCTTTTCCTGTAATTTCTGTTTTGTTTCTGATATACAGCTTCTGCAGTTCTTTCGGTTTCTATTAATTGCATCTGAAGCATTTTCATTGCCCCGAGGTCATCAAATGCAATGTCTAATGTGGATCTCTCTTTCTGTCTGTCTGTCTGAGTTAACAATCAGATGGAGAGATCACTGACTGAGTGTCTTCACAAATCCACGATTGAATCTGCCTCCCCCACACTCTCAGTCCCCTCACTACTCACTGTGTCATGGAGAGGCGCTGTTATCGGAATGGGAACTTTCTTCGATGTGGCCTCTCCTCATGCTTCCACCCACTTCCCAGTTCCCTGCATTAATTTCAGCTGCCTCTAGTCTGCCCAATTGGGATTGTCGAAGAGCTCGAAAGGAGAGCGGAGTGAAACTGAGAAAATAAAGAGTCATAATGAAAGAAGAAGAGAGAAATAAACGGGTTTTGTGGATCTCAGGAGAATGAGACTCCAGGATCCGCTTGTTGTAACTGTTCACACAGTAACAAGAGACAACATTCTCTGATGAGACTCAAACCAGGGCTGCAGGAGATGGAGCACTGAATATTAACAGATTTAGTTCAAACACAGGCAATTTGTTCAGCCAGTAATAGTGTAATAGACATGGATGTGAAGTGAGTAGTGAGGGGAAATATTGCCTCAAACTGCAGATGGATAACTTTTATAGGAACTGGAGTAGACCATTCAGCCCCTCAAGCCTGTTCTGTCATTCAAAGAGATCATTGCCTGATCTGTGGCCTAACTTTCAATCTAATCAAACCTAATAACAGAATACAATTATTTTCCTAGTTTGAGGCAGCATTGCTGAATAGCAGCAGACTGTGTGGGCAGCAAAGGAACATAATAAATACATTTCACACCAGTGGCCATGGGTTGTTATGATTCTTAGGAGCACTGGACATTTTGTGATGCAGTTCCAGGTTGGTGGCTTTGGATTAAAGGTACTGATCAAATTATCTTGTTGTTGACACAGGGTTGACATCCCCACTGAATAATCAAACATCACAAGGCATTAAAAAGTAAGTCAGTGTAAAGAAGAGGTTTCTGTGCAAATTTATCAAATATGGGTGGTTTTAAGTGGAGATGACACCAGCTGGTAATGTCCTGGATAAATCTCACTTTTGAGAGAAGCCTATGAAATAATTTACAAAACATTTAAAAATATAACTCTGAAGTCTTTGTGAACACGTTGATGGTACATCAGTCCACTTGCGCTTTTATAGCAATTCCCACAATCTGCACATTTAAAGGTCTGTCTTGAGAGTGAACCTGTTGATGTTTCAACAGGCTGGATGACCAGGAGAAATCCTTCGCGCAATCAGAGCAGGTGAATGGTCTCTCCCCAGTGTGGACTCGCTGATGTGTCAGCAGATGGAATGACTGAATGAATTCCATGCCACACTCACAGCAGGGAAACAGTCGCTTTCCGGTGTGAAACCGCTGTGAATGCCTTCTCACACACGAAGCACGTGACCAGTTTCTTCCTGGTGTGATTGTGTCAATGTGTTTGTAGCTTGGATGGGTAACTGTAACTCCTCCTACAGTCCCCATGGATCCACAGTTTCTTTTCAGTGTGGCATTGCTTTACTTTCAAAATTCAGATGATCGCCTGAAGCCTTGCCCACACCCAGAATCTCTGCACAATTTCTCTTCACATTGAATGGTGCATCCACCTTCCATATTCAAATGTTGATGATATTCAGCTTACATTAAAATGAAGCAATTCTGTCAGATCCTGTCTCTTGACTGCACATCTTCAAATTCCAAAACACTGTGGAATTGACCAGAAACAAAAGAAAAGGAGCATAAGACAACATACAAAAAGAAAGGCAGCTTGTGAAATCAAAGTGGATGATCTGGTAATTTCTGGGGGTGGCACAGGAGAACAGTGACCATAAAAGCTGCCGTCTTGTCATTAAATTACCAAATAATTTATTCATGTTCATCAGGGATGGGAACCTGTCATCCAGTCAGGACCTACGGTAGACCCTGACCTCAATTGGAAGAAAGGGAGCACTGGGCAGGGGCTAAGAACAGTCCATGCTTTCAGTGGGAGAGGGTGTAGCCTCTGTATAGCTACCTGAACGGGTTCCTTCCTTGCTCTTTTGTTCAGAGCAATTAAATAGGAGCCTGCTTTAAGGGCTTGTTAATGTTTTCTCTCTACCAACTTTTTAACATAGTGGAGTTACATTAGCTCCCTTCCAATTATGGGAACTATTCCAGAGTCTATAGCAGTATGAAAGATAATCATCAATTTCCTTAATTTAGATTCAAGCCCCTCTTTTCAAAATGTATCCATTATCTCTCAGGTCACTTTTAGTAGCCTGGACTGTAGAAGTCAGGTGCTGGGAATTGTTGCCTTTTAATCCCATCAATTTTCCCCAGCATCATTTCCCTATTAAAATTAATTTTCTTTACTTGCTCTCGTGTTCCCAACCTTTTTGGGGATTGTTTGTGATGACAGAACCAAAATATTTAGTTAATTTAGTTAATTTAGTTAATTGATCTATCCATCTCTTTATTCCACATTATAACTTTCCCTGTTTCTGAATGTAAGGGACCTGTTTTCATTTTTTTTTCTCTTCCTATCCCTTTCGGAGCTTTTCCATTTAGTTTATATGTTCCCCATAAGCTTACCCTTTGACTTTATTTTCCCCTTCTTAACCAATCCCTTAGTCCTCTTTTGCTGAAATCTGAACTGCACCCAATCTTCAAGCCGGCTGCTCTTTTTAGCCAATTTGTATGCATCTTACTTGGATCCAGTACTATCCCTAATATCCCTTGTTAGCTATGGCAGGGTCGCCTTTCCCATTTTATTTCGTGCCAGACAGGAATGAACAACAGTTGCAGTTCCTCCAAGTGCTCTTTAAATGTTTGTCGTCCCTTTAAGTTTATGTTCCCCAAGTTATTGTACCCTGCGTGCATGTGCCTCATACCAGTGTAATTACCACTATTTAGATTTTGGCCCCTAGTCTCAAAATCAACACTGTCACTCTCCCTCTTAATGAAGAGGTCTGTCATGAAGAGGTTTTCACTCTTCCACAAGGGGCCTTTCACAGCTAGATTGCCAATTAATCCATTCTCATTACACAATTAAAATTTTGAAATAATGTTGCTGTAGTCCCAGAAGACCGTAGGACTAGCCCTCTCACTTGAGAGAGAAAGAGAGACATGACGAATGATGCTTTAACCTCAGGGTTACCACGCCTCAGGAAATGGGCAAGGTTAAGATGGTGGGACCTTCATGTTGACCTCAGCCGGTACAGGAATCGAGCACATGCTGCTGGCGTCACTCTGCGTCACCAACCAGCTGTCCAGCCAACTGAGCTAACCCACCCCTGACCATTACACATTACAGCATTGAGGATTATCTGTCCTCCCTTTGGCTTCTCAATTTCTTAATCCAGAAAACCATCTTGTGCGCACTCCAGGAGTTTCTCGTATATGGTCTTGTTACTGATTTGATTTGCTCAATCTATGTGCAGATTGAAGTCATCCATAATAACCCTAAGAACACAAGGTATGGAAGCAGAATTAGGCTATTTGGCCCATAAGGCTGCTCCACCATTTGATCGTGACTGATATGTTTCTCAAACCCTATTCTCCTACCTTCCATAACCGTTGGTCTCTACCAATCAAGGACCTAATTAGCTGTGTCATGAATTCAAAGACTTGGCCTCCACAGTCCTCTACTGAGTTCCACAAAATCACCACCCTCTGGCTGAAAAAAATTCTTCCTATCTCAGTCCTAAAGGTTCATCCCTTCTCTCAGAGGCTGTGCCCTCAGGTTCTAGCCTTTCATATTAGTAGAAACATCTGCTCCGTGTCCATCTATCCAGGCCTCACAGTATTCTGTAAGTTTCAATCACAGTCATTGAGTCTGACAGCAAGGAAGCAGACCCTCGGTCCAACTAGTCCATACCGACCATATTCTGAAACTAAAGGAGTCCCACCTGCCTGCACATGGCCCATTTCCTTTCGACCATTTCTTATTTATGTACTTATCCAAATGGCTTTTCAACATTGTAACTGTACGTGTATCCACCACTTGTTTTGGAGGTTTATTCCACACACAAACCACGCTCTGTATAAAAAGGTAGCCCCTCTTTTTAGAATGTGTCTCCCCTCACCTTAAAACTATGCCCCCTAGCCTTGAAATCTCCCACCCTGAAGTAAAGACACCTTCCATTCACTTTATCTATACCCCTCAAGGGCAGGACCTATACAATTAATGGTCGGGCCCTGGATAGTGTTGTACCTAGATATCTTTGTACATAAGATTGTGCTATAAGGGGGCACTTGTAAACTGTTCATTGTACTCATGTGAGTACATGTGACTCCAGTGATTTCTGAAAGATCACCACCAATTCCTCGACGATCTCCTTCAGAGTTCTGGGGTGTAGTCCATCCAGTCTTGGTGATTTATCTACCTGCAGATGTTTCAACTACCTCAGCTCCTTCTCCTTAGTAATGGCCACTACAATCACTTCTGACCCATGTTTCTCTCAAAGTTCTGGTGTGCTGTTGGTGTCTTCCACTGTGAAAACTGATGCAAGGTACCAATTCAGTTTCTCCATAATTTCTTTGTGCCCCAGTATTACTTCTCCAGCCCCATTTTCCAGTGCTCCAGTGTCCACTCTTGCCCCTCTGTAACCTTTTAGATACCGAAATGGGCATCAGCTTCTTTTATATTACTAGCTAGCTTACGCTCATATTTCATCTCATCCCTTTTTTTTAGTTATTCTGCTGGCTTTTGAAGGTTTCACAATCCTCTGGCTTCCACAAATCTTCACTACATTTTATGCTTTTTCTTTTGATTTTATGCTGTACAAAACCCTGGTGCAGCCACATCTGGAGTACTGTGTCCAGTTCTGGTCGCCTCATTACAGGAAAGATGTGGAAGCTTTGGAAAAGGTGCAGAGGAAATTTACCAGGATGTTGCCTGGAATGGAGGGAAGGTCTTATGGGGAAAGGTTGAGAGAGCTAGGGCTTTTCTCTTCAGAATGACAAAGGATGAGAGGTGACTTGACAGAGGTGTACAAAATGATCAGAGGTATACAAAATGATCAGAGGTATAGGTAGAGTGGACAGCCAGAGACTTTTTCCTCGGGTGGAGGTAGCTATTACAAGGGGGCATAGTTTTGGAGGTAGATATAGGGGAGATGTCAGAGGTAGGTTCTTTACTCAGAGAGTGGTAGGGTCATGGAAGGCATTGCTGGAGAGGACAGTGGAGTCGGCTTCATTAGGGGCATTTAAGAAGCAGGTATTAGATAGGCATATGGATGATAGTATAAGGTAGGGGTGGAGGTTAGATAGACCTTAGGTTTAGGGTAAAAGTTCGGCACAACATTGTGGGCTGAAGAGCCCATACTGTGCTGTCCTGTTCTACGTTCTATGCTGTCTCTGACTTTCCTCGTCAGCCACGATTGCCTCATCCTCCCCGAGTATGTTTCTTCATCCTTGGGATGAATTTCTGCAGTGTCTCCTGAATTACCCCAGAAGCTCCTGCTATTGCTGCTTCACTTTCTTCCCATTTAGGTTCCCCCTTCCAATCAACTCTGGCCAGCTCCTTCCTCATGTCTTTGTAGTTACTTTTACTCAATTGTAATACTGTTGCAACAAAAACAAAGTTGCTGGAAAAGCTCAGCAGGTCTGGCGGTATCTGTGAAGGAGAAAACAGAGTAACATTTCGGGTCCGGTGACCCTTCCCCAGAACAGGCCAGAACAGAACTGTTGCATCTGATTCAATCTTCTCCATCTCAAACTGCAAGGTGAATTCTATTATATTTATAGTCACTGCCTTCTCGAGGTTCCTTCACCCCTAATCAAATCTCCCTCATTATACGTCACTAAATCCAGAATTGCCTATTCCTCACGGAGTTCAACCATAAACGGCTGCAAAAACAATTTCATAGACATTCCACAAATTCCTTTTCTTGAAATCTGCTGCCAAGTTGATTTTTCCCAGTAATTTGTGTATTGAAGTCCCCCATAATTATTGTAATAGTACCTTTCCTCCATGCCTTTTCTCTCTCCTGATTTATTTCCTTCCACACATCCTGACGACTGCTTGGAAGCTTGCACACAAGTTCCATCAGGGTCTTTTTTAACTTTCCATCTGGCTATCTTTCATAAGATGTGTATCCTTAGATATTTAGTTCCCAGCCCTCATCTCCTGACAACCGCGTCTCTGTGTTTGTCTCGTATCTCCAATCTGCCCACATAACTGATATGTGTCATTGCCGGGCTGATTCTTGGGCGTGTTTTCTTTTTCTGGATCCTCTCTCGTGCCTTTCACCTCATCTTAAAATGTTGTGTTCAAGTCTCAGTAGAACATTCTCGTTCAGTTTGAACTCTTCCCAATTCAGCCCTTGAATTTTTTGTGCATTTTCTCCACCCCCACAGGGTTTCACCTGTGTAAAGCCACAAAGGAAAAGCTCCAACTAAAAACCAAAGAACTGTGGATGCTGGAAATCTGAAACAAAAACAGAAATAGCTGGTGACACTCAGCAGGTCTGGCATTATCTGTGGTGCCACCTGAGAGCAGGGTCAACGTTTCCACCTTACTTTTGTTGCACAAAGCTCCAGGTTTGTCCTGGAGTTTGACACAGTATCATATTTCTTATTCAGGCAGTTTCAGCCAATGAAGAGCAATTCGTTCACTCTGGTTGGAGGGCCAACTTCACCTGAAAACATAAAACGCTGGAAATGACAGGTAGTCAGGCAGCATCTGTGGAGAGAGAGAGAGTAAACTAATGTTTCTGGTCTAGATGACCCTTCAGTGCTGGCGTGAAATGTGGAGGGGCAGCATTTATGCAACACTGGGGTGGTGGTGGAGGTGGGGGGGGGAAGTTGTGGATGGCTGGCTGGCTGGCTGGAGTGCTGGGGGGGGAAAGGTGTTGATAGTGCAGATTATGTGATTGGAATGTGAGGATGGCAGAACAATGGTGTGTATAACTGTCAGACAGGAAAGGACAGATGGTCCCATGGAGTTGGGGGAGGGGAAAGAAGACATGGTGACAGAGAATGCAACAAGTAAAGCTAAAAAAAGGGAAGAAATGGGAGTGAATTTACAATTTGATGGTTTTGAACTCAATATTAAGTGCAGAAGGTTTCAAATTTCCTAGTCTGAAGATGGAATATTTTTCCTCCAGTTTGCACTGTGATTCACTGGAGCATTGCAGCATGCTGAGGACAGACAAGTGGGCACGGGAGCAGGACGCTGTGTTAAAATGATCGGCTACGGGAAGGCCGGGTTGTGCACGGACTGGAGGTGTTCTGCAAGGTGGTCACTCAAAATATGTCCAGTCTTCACTGCTTACAGTTCCTCAACATGTAGCATTATCTGCAAATTTTGAGATTCATGATCTATTTTATTAATGTATATCAGGAAAAGCAAATGTCCCAAGACCAGAAACTGAGACCACAATCGGATCAGTCATGACCTCATCGATGGCAGAGTGGGTTTGAGGGCCCAATGGCCTATTCTTGCTGCTGGACGGTATTTCTTGTTGGATCAGTGTGGGTGAGTAGCTCAGTGAGAACAGGGGCAGTGAAGTGTGGGGCGTGTCTCACCAGACAGAAGATAATCCGAGATCATTGTGGGAGATTGGAGAGAAATTGAAAGAGAAAGGCGAATTCAGGAAATGTCTGGATGATGCTACTCGTCCCAATCTATCAGAAAATGTAGAATTCCTATTAAAATATTTGTGTTGCTGTACTCTGTCTAGTTTCTGAATGAATACATAATACCACTAATTCTGACAATGGAGTCTGTATCCTGACAATAGAAATTTCTTGAGAAACTCTGCAGGTCTGACAGCAGCTGTAGAGAGGAAGCAGAGTTAATATTTCTCTCCACAGATGCTGCCAGGCCTGCTGAGTTTCTCCAACAATTTCTGTTTTAGTTTCAGACTTCCAGCATCTTTGTATTTAAATGGAATCTTTATGTTGTTTTTGATTATGTCTAATCCTTCGTTACAAACGCATCATGGGGTGGCCTTCCTTTTATCCAGTTGTTACATCCTTTATTTTCATTTCCAATTCATTATAACCTGTAATATTTAACACTCAGTTATGACCAGCTTCTGGCCAGACGCTCTGTGATGTCACTGTCACATCATCAAAGCTGCATTTCGAGCTTCAGCTCCAGTCCATTTGTGTATTTGACTGTCAGTCCACAAACCTTTTTCTCAGGCACGAGACCTTTCTTCTTGTGTGCAGATGCTGCTTTTCTCAAACTGTTTGAATTCTCACTTTTCTTGTGTGTCCCTATTATCTAGATCCTGTACCTTCACTCTGGGTGTGATGACAGACTGACCGTGTTTTAGAAGGAGCTAGCTGCACTTTTCCTCATGCCAAGGGAGCACCACATTCCTTTTGGTTCCCACAAGAATTGACTGTGCAAGAAAGAGAAAAGAACATCTCTAGTAACTTAAGGTCAGGTCAGGGGAGGTGAAAGATTTCAATATGTTCATTTCTCCATTTATAATGGTCTATGAGAGAGAGTATAGATATCTGCCAGATTTGCTGCTTCACTGGTCTTGAAAATTTGATGCTCATCTAAATAAGTTTCTACATTTGAAAGATTTTTTTGAATCATTTCCATGATAATGATTTCCCTTGCATTCTAACAACGTTTTTCTAATTTGACTGATCAAAACCACTTCCATTTTGTCAGTCCAACTACCTTCACAGATGAGGTAAAATATGTTTCAACTCCATCCTTGTTCAATTTAGACATGAAACATACATTCTTGAGTAAATCAATTCCCTCAATGGAATTATCATCCTTTAGGCTACTACCGATTTCTTCCTTTTCTATTCCTGTGGCAAGCTCATGCTCTACAAGTTCCTTACCTCTTTGTAGATTACTTTAAGTCAAACAATCTCATTTTGCATTTCTTTCTGCTTTTCTCTCTCCTGTCTCCATTATTCCCTGTTTTTATTTGTCTTCTCATTCCATTACTCTTTGTTTTTCATTTTCTTCAAATGCAAGTTTTATTTTTATTTCTCTTTCACCAAGTCCTACCTTTTTTGTTTATAACTGTATATCAGCCAATTCTAACTGATATTCTGCTTAAATTTCCTTTCTTCCAATTCTAAATGTTATACAGCGACTTGAAATATCTCATCCTCATATGATCCCATTCTTTCTTCTACCTTCTATTTATCTTCTAATTCTCTCAGTTTAACTTCCATCAAAGATTTCAGATAAACCACTGTTCTATCGTCCACTTCCAGGAGGCTCTTAGCAACGTTCAAAGCCAATGTTGAGTTATGTGCAATAAATTTCCCCACTGCACAGCTGCTTCATGCCCCAGAACCATTCTGTAGCTGTTACTTTAACAAGAAAGACACCGATCCCTTTTAAATCCAATGCACTTTCACATCCCATCAAGAGACCCCAGTAGCCATCCACCTGTTATGATCCCAGCCAGAGAGAAACTTGATATTAGAATAGTATAGAAAAGAATATCCTTTCTTGTGATGTGTACTCAAGAATGGAAGTACAAGAGTACAGGCAAAAGTTTATAATGTAGCCCCATATGGCGCCATCTTACGTACAAAGTACCGTGGTAGAGTTCTTAGATCAAAATACAGAAACAATAGGAAAAAAAGTTACATTACTTACAAAATAAAAACTGAAAGAACTGCAGATGCTGTAAATCAGCAAAAACAGAAATTGCTGGAAAACAGCAGTTGGTCTCAGACATCTGTGAAGAGAAATCAGAGTCAACATCTCTGGTCCGGTGACCCCTCCTCAGTTCTCAGGAAGGGTCACCAAATCTACAAACCTTAACTCTGATTTCTCTTCACAGATGCTGCTAGACCTGTTGAGCTTTTCCAGAAATTTCTGTTCTCGTTGTATTACTTAGTTGTTCATTGTATAAATTAGAAAAAATGAGAAATAAAGTTTAAAAAGATAAACATTACAACCTTTATAGAAAGGACCTGCAGTAGATGAACACGAGGTGGGGGGGGGGGGTGCGCTTCCACACAGGGTCTGCACAAGCTCGTAAGCCGCTAACTGCCTGCACTGGTCCTAAGTCCAATAACTGTGCCCCCTCCGCTCAGGCCTTCGACCTGCTGGCCGTCTCTGCTCCGCCTCAGGAGAAGGTGGCGGGGGGGAAAAAAAAGGTGAGAAATAAGCAGGAGTGGAGGAGCTCTGGTTGGAGCATCCTATTCCACCACCATCTTGAATGCTTTTATTTTGATTTTGTTGAGTTGCTTGAACAATGTGATCTCTCACTGAAACAGAAGTATACAATGCTGCAGATTTTGCTTTAACAATAAATAGAAGTTTATTAGAAAAAGAGATGAATTTAAAATAGAATAAACCAACCATTTACTTAATACAAATTCAAAAGTTTATTTTTAAAAGCCTAGTAAATGTGTAATCCCACAAATCCGAAAAACTCAGTTATAAATGGAAAAGAAACAAAACAGTTTTTGTACATTAACCAACACAGCTCTTATTGAAACGTAGAAATTAGGAGTAGGAGTAGGCCATTCAGCCTTTGAGTGTGCTCTTCCATTCAATATGATCATGACTGACCCTCATCTCAGTACCCCATTCCTGCTTTCCCCCCTACAACCCCTGCACTCTTGATCCCTTTAAAATTGAAAAAAAATTAGCCATCTCATTCTTTGAATATATTCAGTGACTTGGCTTCACAGCCTTCTGTGGGAGAGAATTCCACAGGTTCATTACTGTTTCAGTGAATGTTTCCTCATCTCAGTCCTAAATGGCTTATCCTGTATCCTAAGACTTGTGGAGTACTCACATCAGAGTCCCTGGTCTACATCTTGCTATGTTTAACACACTTAAGCCTTTAACTTTTGGACTGGAACCCCACAGAGCTTCTCCCTGGAGCAATTATATACCTGGCCTTAAATATACTCAGCTTTAAATAACCATTTCAGGGTTTAATTAGAACACTCCTGGTGTGGGACAAACACTAATTGCTCATTCTAAGGTAACCTAGTTCACTATAATCCCCTTCCCTGTTTGGAACACTGTTCTGCACAGCCACCTTATTCCAACAACCTCACAGATCTGGTCAAAACTCAAAGTAAAACTGAAACCTAAAGTGTTTTTCTCTAAGCTATGAGAACTTGCAGTAAGCTTTTGAAAACGAGAAGTCTCTAACGAGGCTAGAATCAAACCTGGACCCCCAGTGAAGCAACAGTGCTAACCACTGAGCCATACGGTCGAATCCAGGGTGTATCTGACTGGATAATGTATGATTCTGATGAGTGTTTCTCACCTTGACGACGATGATGAGATCACCCCATCAATGTCTCCCCTTGACCCAGATCCTGAGGAACAAGTGCCTCTGGTAGTTTGTGCCTTGACCTGGATCCAGATTTGAACTCCCTCCCACGTCTCATCACATCCTGATTTGCTCTAATGAAAAGATTCCCAGTTTCTCTTGTCTCTCCTCATGGGTAGTGAAGTTAGAACCAAATTAGAATCTCAAACTGCAGCTTTAGAGCAAACAGGACACCCTGAGAAACATTTCATTCCTCAGTGAGCTGTTCTGATCTGGAATGCAGTGTTTGAAGGATTGGTGCAGTAACAGGAACTTTCAAAAAGAAATTGGATAACTGCTTGAAGGAAAGCACTTCAGACTGATGGGGAAACAGCAGTGGAGTGGACAGAGTTTGAAATTCAACAGGTCACTTTGCTGCAGATAGTTTGCATGATAACACTGATAAAACATTCCACTCCACATTAAAATTCCAAGGGTTCATGGGAAACTAAGGTAAAATGGGAGATCTTCATTTCAGAGTGAAATTAAGCTGGATCGAGTGTTTGGGAAGTGGTAACTGTTCAGCTTGTAAAGTCGTCAGAAATACTGATATTTGGAAACTTTCATCAGTTTTGTAATAACTTCTACAGAGAGACTAAGTGAGAGAGATTTGCAGCTTCTGAGGTTTCCTTCCTTACTGACCACCTAGATCAGTGAAAATACTCATTGAGACTAGAAAGGGTTGCTAGGAAACCCATCAGTACTCAGAATTCCCCATAATCTTTTCAAAAGACATGTTTTCCAGGAATTAATTTCCAGAAATCCCATCTCCCAAAAAGTTTTAGTTCTCAGGAGAAAAAATAAGTCATTTGACTTTCCACATTTATCAAGTAAACCAGAGCAGATTTAAAATGTGAACTCATTTTCCAAATAAATAATTAAAAACTCTTTACATTCCAGGAAGTGTCCAAGCAATTCCTTATCTTCCTATTTTTCACATAAATATAAATTTTATTCTCAACACTACCCACAGTACTCTAAAGCATTCCCACTAATACCTTGCACAATCATAATGAGTTTTGCAAATCAGGACAAACAGTCCACTTGTTTTCCTGATTACTTGCTATACCTGCATACAACTGTACATGATCCAAGGACACCCAGATCCGTCTGCAGTGCAGCATTCTGCTGCCTCCTCCACTGAAGGACTGCTCTGCATTTCTATACATCTTGCCAGAGATGACATCCACACATTTTCTGACAACGAGGCTCAATCTGTCATTTTGATTTACCTTTCTGGCTTACAGGTTCCGTCTGACCCTCCTCTCCTCTTGCTTGGCAAATTTTGTTACAGTACAGTTGACTCCTACATCCAAGTCAGTCGTATAGATTGGAAACAGTTGAAGTCCCAGCACTGATCTGTGGTATCCAGAGTTAAAGTTGGCCAGCCTGAAAACTAATAATTTATCCCAACTAGTAGGTTGCCATCAGTGAGTGAACCCTCTGTTATACGAACCACCAAAACCATTAGTTCTTACTTTGCACAGAAACCTTTTACCTGATAACTTGTTGAACTTGCTGGGTGGAAATCCAAATGCACAACATCGAGTCTTGTTTCTCCACTCTCCTTGTCATGACTTCCAAGAGGTCAAAGCTCCTCACTCTTGTTGGAGGTAAGGTGGAAGGAGACAGGGGGAGAGGGAAAATCCTTCACAAGGAAATAATTTATATTGGAGATATTATTGTCCAGACCCTTGTACACAAATCACAGAAAGCTAATGTGATGGTATCACCAAATTATAGGAGGACATCTGATGGGTTGCTAGTTATTACTAGGGGATGGGACGAGGGAAGTGAAGAAGTTTTGCTGCGATTGTACAGGGGGACACACTCACCACGAACCAACTCAAAAAGGCTAACGGCGGAATGTGGAACCGTGCATTACAGAAGCTTATTTGGTTTTCCAACAGGCATCAGTTCTTGGCAGTTTTCAATTTAAACATTGAACATTTTCTTGGGGAAAATAGTTTGGAAGGTAAGTTGTGAAGAGAATCTAAAGGGTATTCAGATTTAGTGATGCAGAGATGGTCAGTGCATGGGTAATGTATTGTCTGATGTGATATTTCTCAGGAACAATTGATAAAGTGTCTTTAATTTAAATGGGGAGCTGTTCACAGATCGTAGAATCCCTACAGTGTGGAAACAGGCCCTTCGGTAAAGCAAGTCCACACCAGAGCATCCCACCCAGACCCATCTCCCTATAACCTACCTAATCTACACATCCCTGAACACTATGGCCAATTTAGCATGACCAAGCCACCTAGTCTGCACATCTTTGGACTGTGGGAGGAAACCAGAGCACCCAGAGAGGACCCACACAGACACGGGGAGAATGTGCAAACTCCACGCAGTCTGAGGGTGGAATTGAACCCGGGTCCCTGGCACTGAGAGGCAGCAGTGCTAATCACTGAGCCACAGCGTCGCCTGTGTTGCAGGACTCCGAGGTACAGAAGGATCTCAGTGTTCTGGGATATGA
Organism: Ginglymostoma cirratum; assembly: GCA_024137785.1. NCBI lineage: Eukaryota > Metazoa > Chordata > Chondrichthyes > Orectolobiformes > Ginglymostomatidae > Ginglymostoma > Ginglymostoma cirratum. Next base: position 2,180,760 of record JAHRHZ010000110.1, on the reverse strand, counting down.
ATCTCACCGAATTAATCTGCAGGGATCGCAAGTGATTAGGAAGACAAAAGGATGCATGTTCATGGAATGAGAGCATCATTGGCTGGGCCAGCATTTATCCCCCATTCCTATTAGCTCTTGAGAAGGTGGGAGGAGTGAACTGCCTTACTGAACCACTGCACTTCATAAAACTTTTTTTTTGGAGAAACAGAATGGAACAGACATTAAACTGCAACTTTCTATTTTCCTGCTCCCAGTTTAATGTTCAACCATTCAGTTTCTACTGATTTAGAGACTGGAACCTCATTGGTCTCAGTGAGTTTATATCTCGCATAACACAACAGGGAATGAGTTACAAACTGGAATCTAATTGATGGGATCAGGGATTTTTCATACAGCATAACACATACCATGGAGTTAGTAACAGTCTGAAATCTGATAGACGGACTAGGGTAATTTATGTAGAGTTATAGAGGGGGATGGGCAATGAATGCTGGCCTAGCCAGCGCCACCCTCATCCTGTGAACGAATAAAGAAAAAAATGTAACAGGTACCGTTAAGTGAGTTACAGACTGGAATATAATGAAGGGGTTCAGGCTTGTTTATATTTCACACAATATACATGGGAGTGAAGTACAGATTGGAATCTAATCAAAGCCTTCAGTTTGGTTTGTGTATAGAATAACAATCAGACAGGTGAGTTACAGATCACAATCTAATCAAGGGCGTTCAGGATGGTTTTATACAGAATAACAAATACCCATGTGTGATTCATAGACTTGAATCTAATCGAAGGGTTTGACCTGATTTTAAAAATTGGGTCAAACTTGAGAGGCATAAAATTTGGGGTGTGGTTTGGGCATGAAATATAATTGGAAGGGGGCAAAATGGGAAGGTGTGCAATGGAGGGAGTGGCAGCACAAAACATGGGGTAGGTGTACATTGTGAACAGGCACAAATGTGGGGCAGGGACAAGATTTGGGGGAAGATCAAAAATTTGGAAGGGGGGGTGAGTGCCAAATCTAAGGTGGCGGGAGGAGGATGGAGAACAACATTTGTGGTCAGTATTTTCAGGTGAAGAATTTGGCAGCAGCACAACTTGGAGGGTGTGCAAAATTTTTGGGGGCACAGCAAAATAGTGGGTGTTGTGTAATTGTGGGCATGTGAAGACATGGTGGGGTGGTAAAAATCAAAAAACTTTGCAGTGTCCATTCTTGGGGGATGCAACATTTGGTGGAGGCCATCCAAACATTGGGAAGGGGGTGAGGTGTGAGTATGGGGCGGACCCAATATTCCAAAGTGTGGAAAAAAACTTGGCAGTCCAAGATTTGAGAGGGTGCAATATTAGTGAACTACCAAATGTGGTGGGGACACAACCTGGCAGGGGTCTACAGAGAGGTGGGATTTAGAAAGAGATGTGCTGGGGGGGGAGAAAAGGGAGAGAGAACAAAAACAAGGGGAATATAAAGAGATGAAAGAAATGTTGGGAGAAAGGAAAAGAACAGAGACTGCCACAGAAAGGCAAGAGTCAGACAGAAAGACACCATGTAAGAGAGAGGCAATAGAAGAGAAGTAAAAGGGAAAGAATTACAGACAGACAGCAGAAACAGACTGAGAGACAGACAGAGAGAGAGACAGAGAGACACACACAGTGATTGAAAGACAGAGAGAATCAGAATCATACAGCATGTAAACAGACCCTTCACTCCAGACAGTCCATGCCGAACATAATCCTGAATGAAACTAGTTCCACCTGCCTACTCGTGGCCCATATCTGCCAAAACCTGGATACAGTAAGGCCTGTCTTGCCAAAACTTTCTTATTCTTGTACTTATCTAGGTCTTTTAAATGTTATAACTGTGCCTGCACCCACCACTTCCTCAGGACATTCCTTCCACACACGAACTACTATATACAAAATTCACCCCCATGTTTTTTTTAAAAATTGCTCTCCTCGCACTGTAAAAATATATTCGAGTCTTGAAATCCCCTATCGTTGGGAAAAGACACTTACCATTAACCCTGTCTGTGCCCTGCATGATTTTATAAACCCCTCCTTATAACTCAAACTCTCCATTCATGGCAACATCCTGGTAAATCTCTTCTGAACACCTATTCTCGAAGGACTGAGCAATGAAGGCATGTGGTAAATGCTTTTTTAACCACCCTGTCTGTATGTGATGCAAGCTTCAAAGAATTATCTCCCTACGGAGAGAGAAATGGGGGCTGTGGGGTGGAGAATAAAAAAAAGTCAAAGACAAACAGGAGTTAAGGAAAGACATGGAGAGATGGAGGAGGGGATAGTCACCATTCCAGTGAGTCCCCGCTGTCTCACTTCTCTTTCACATCCCCCTCCCCCATGAGGGACAGACCCTGCTCTCGGCCTCTGCCGCAATCAAGACGTTTATTTAAATCATTCAAAACTGGCATTGAGATTCCAACAGTGTATACACACACACACACACACACACACACACACAGAGAGAGAAACCCTCTGATACTCACCTCCTGCTCCATCCACATGGCAAAAAGCACAATGGCTGCCAGGGCCTACTTTAAATACCTTCAGATTTGTCAAAGGCCACTCTCCGCCCAAATCCCAGTTTATCCAGTCAGCTCTCAGCCTCCTCTACCTAGATGGCACCTTCCCCTGATTATGCAGCACACCAAGAGGCACCTTCATAAGCTTAGAGGTGGTGCGAGAGAAAGCAGCAGCTCAGTAGTTTTGTCTGCACTCCCTCTTGTCTGTCCGCCTCCTCCCCCCACACACTGGACCCAGACTGAAAATCCAGAGACAAAGCTGCCATTTCAAACCAGCAGCAGCCCCACACAGGCTCTTTAGACAACAGAACACAGGCTTCAGCAATCAATGCACACACATTTATTCCACAAAGGAACACAGGATTTTCACACAGATCAACAGAAGGTGTGAGTGGGACTGAAATGAACAAGTCAGCAAGTTTACTTTTAATGAGTTTGAGAATTCTACAAATGAATCAATCTATTTTACAAACAGTGATTGCACACATTTATTGGACAAGTGAACCTGAGTTTATGGAATGCATCAACCCTGACATTATCAAGGGACATTATGTCTGTGTGTATCTCTATATTCACATTCATATTTATACGTGTACGTGTTTCTGCCTGTGTCTGTATGACCTGCTGTCTGCAATAGGACGCACTGTCCCAGAAGAGTATATCTGTAAGTCTTAGAATCCCTACAGTGTGGAAGCAGGCCATCTGGCCCATAAAGTCTGCGTTGACCCTCCAAACAGCATCTTACCTAGACCCACACCCATACCCTATTGCTACAGCCCTGCATTTCCCCGTGCCAATTCACCTAACCTGTACATTTTCGGACTGCAAGGAAACCCACACAGACACGAGAAGAACGTACAAATTCCACACAACGTCTGTGTATCTGTGGATCAGTTTTTGTGCCTCTGTACATGTGTGTATGGCTGTGCACCAAGCTCTACCTGCAATGGGACACACTTCAGATGAGTGAATTAAAACATGATGAATCAGAGTCACAGTCTCTATCTCTGGTGTTCGAAGTGATATAATGTCATCCTTTGCTAGCCTCCCCATGTCACATCACAAGCACCGTATATTTCCCTGTTCCACTGCATTTTCTTCCTGGTCCTCCAGGATAGTGGATCAAAGTTTTAGTAAGAACCTGCTGTCATTTGTGAACTCAGTGTCCCAGCAGGTGGGACGACTCAGTAAATCCTTTCTTACAGAGGGAGCAGGTAACAACTTCTCACCACTATGTATTCACTGGTGTTTTCAAGTTCTGTGAACAGCCAAATTACTTTCAACACACATCTGCGGAAAGATCTCTCCTCAGTGTGACTGCGTTGGTGTGTCCACATGTCACATCTGTGTTTAAACGTCTTCTCACAGTGTGAACATTTGTAAGGTCACTCATCAGTGTGAACCAGTTGGAATACCTTAAGGTGGGATAATTGAGAGAATGCCTTGCCACACTCTGAGCAGGGGAATGGCCTCTCCCCGTGTGAACTTGCTGATGTATCAAAAGGTAGGATGAGTCACTGAATCCCTTCCCACACTCTGTGGAGATGAATGGCTTCTCCCCAGTGTGCACTTGCTGGTGCCTCCACAGGGTGGATGAGTCACTGAATGCTTGTCCACACTCAGGGCAGGTGAATGGCCTCTCCCCAATGTGAGTGCGTTTATGTTTCTGAAGGGAAGATAACTGGCAGAACCCCTTCCCACAAACAGAGCAGATGAACGGCCTCTCCCCAGTGTGATCGTGTCGATGAGTTTCCAGCTGGTATGGGTATTTGAATCCCTTCCCACAGTCCGCACATTTCCGTAGTTTCTCCATCATGCAGGTGTCCTCGTGTCTCTCCATATTGGACGATCAGCTGACTCCTGTCCCATACATAGGACAGTGATACAGTTTCTCCCCACTGTGAATGGTGTGATATTATTCAGGCTCTGTACCTGGTTCAAGACCTGTCCACAGTCAGTTCACTGAAACACTCATCTGGGTAGATATGTCTTCGTTCATTTCCAGTCACACTGATGTTGGAAATCTTTTGCAACAGACAGAATAGATGAACATTGAAAATCCAATGTTTTTCAAGTCCTGATTAATTGACTCACTCTCAGATCTTGGTGGAATGTTTGCTTGGGATTCTTGCTGATAAATCTGGCTCTGTGATTCTCTGTTGAACCAATTTAAATCAAGAAAAACCGAAAGAACAGCAGATGCTGTAAATCAGGAACAAAAACAAAGTGCTGGAGAAGCTCAGCAGGTCTGGCAGCATCTGTGAAGGGAAAAACAGAGTTAACGTTTCAGGTCCGGCGACCCTTCCTCAGATCAAGAAAAGACGAGGATGAGAAGCAGAACTGTTAAGACACGAAAGGAGGCTGTGAAAGGTGTTACATTGAATTTGGTAATTTGTGGGGAACATACTCAGAAATAGTGACCATGAAAAGTTACTAGATTGTTATAAAAACTTAACTAGTTCACAACGTCCTTCAGGGAAGGGGACTCACTGCCCGTCCTGGGCCTCCACAAGACTCAGCCGTCAGTGGGAGGAGAGACAGTGACAGCGCGGTTTCTTCCATTTACATCACAGGAATAACTGACAGATCCTCCCATCAAGAAGGTCAAGACCGGGGTGTATGGGGAACTATCGCATATAAACCGTTCTCGCAGGCAGACACTGCCTTCTTGTGGATCGATGTCGCTGTTTATTTTTAATAGCTGCTAACTGTCAATCCTGTCACTCCTCACTGAACAACACTGTGGGAGACGTGTCACAGCCACACAGCAATAAACGCTGGCCACTTTAGCCTTGCTATTGTCCCAATCATAACATTAGATGCACGTTAAATGAGAACTATTCCTGAGAAGCACCTCTTCTTTAAACAAATTCCTGAACTTTCAACAGACGCTTTGAGTTTAGCAGCTAACCCTAGGAATATTTCTCGTGACGGCCCCACAGCGGAAGTTACTCCAGCCGGACTCCGGGTGAAAATGAAACACCGCACAGGAGGCGAGGAACCGACTTCTGCAACCAACCGCCACCCTGATGTAAAGCAGCTTTTTAACTGATCCACCTGTGGTTCAAGACTGGGTTCTGGGAGCAATCCCTACAACAGACACAAGATTATGCGGTAGCGGGATTTTCTGCAAGGAAGTGAAAGTGCTGCAAAACCTCAGCAGTTCAGACAGTATGACTAGAGAGAATATAAACTCCGGCTCACTGACCTTTGGTCTTCAATAACCAGCCGCTTCAAAGCACTGTCCGGCTCAGTCCAGGGGAGACAAACGTTGCTCTTGGTTTGAGCTTGCTATGTGTAAATCCTTTCAGCCTAACACCATGTAAAAGCAGTTTCCCGGAGTTTCACCGCGTTGTTCCTGAAACCTCCGGCTCCGTCTCACACTGTCAACCCACCGCCTCCTTCCGGCTCAGGCACTCATATTGCGCATGCTCCGTAAACAGCCTGGCTCCGGTAAATTGTTCACACTGATTGGTTCGAGGCCCAGCCAATCGCGGAAAGATAACCGGGCTGCCCCTCTTTCTATAGGCCATACATGCCGTCAATCACCTCGGAACTGAAGCATGCGCGGAGTGAGTATGACATTCAGATCCTAAGGCGCGTTTGTGGTTGTACAAATTTGTTCAAAGGCGAGGATTTGACCCGGAGCTCATTGGTATTTCAGTTCGGGAGGGAGGTGTTTCATAAAAAAATATTTTATGTTATGGAGTCATCCCTGGGCAGGCCAGTATTTACTGTCCATCCCTCATTGTCCAGAGGGCGGTGAAGAGTCAAATACATTGTTGTGGGTCTGGAGTCAGATGCCGGTCCGACTGGGGCAAGGCGGCAGTTTTCCCTCCCTGAAGGACAGCAGTGATCGCGGTGGGGTTTAGAGTAATTGACAGAGAGTCTGTTTTTTTAAATACAGATGATTAATGACTTAATTTTCACATTTATCTGGCCTGCTGGGATTTGAACACACCTCCCCAGGACAATAGTCTGGGTAATGGACGATTAGACCAGTTACATTGAGACAATGCCACCACCTCCTGGGACAGGAATTTCCATTTTTTTGTGAACAAAAGGTCGCAATGTTCCAATAAATCAGAATTTCCAATCTGAACTGACAGGAATGACTTTTGTAAAACTGCCTCACAGGATTTTAGGGAGAAGATATAAATGTAAAAAGAAACATAATCATCCATAAGCCTGTGTGCAGATGATGCTTACATTGACCAATCATCCTGGACAGGCATGAGGACACGAACACCATGAGGAAAACATGGAAATGTAGAGACTTGGGGAAGAGATTTAATTACTCATCACAGTTGTAAATTCATTAATGCAGTCATGTTGGAGAGAGGCTGTTTACTTGTTGTGCACTTGGGAAGGAATTCAGTGTTATCCAGCCTCCAGAAACATCTGCTGAAAAGAAACAGTTTAGCTGCTGCTCTTGTGGTAAGACTTTTGGGCAGTCAGTCAACCTTACTGCACAGCAACAAGTTCACAGTGATGAGAGGCTTTTTTATGTGTTCTGTTTGAGGGAAGGGATTTGTTCGTACATCAAACTTGCTGGGGCAACAGTGAGTCCACACTGGAGACAAATTGTTTACCTGGTCAGAGCACGGGAAGATATTCACATTGTCCCACAGCCTGCTGATATGTCAAATTCATACTGGCAAGGGTGTGAAAAAGGATTCACTCAGTCCACTCACCTGCTGACAAATCAGTGAGTTCACACTAAGGAGAGACCATTCACCTGCTCTGAGTATGACAAGAAATGCAATCAGTTTTCCCATATGCTCAGCTCTTCCAATACAGTTACAACATTGCCATCTACCCAACAATTTGGAAAATTGCCAGGATATGTCCTGTACACAAAAAGCAGGACAAATCTAACCCAGCCATTAATTTCCCTAACAGTATACTGTCAAGCATCAGTAAATTGGTGGAAGGTGTCATCACCAGTGCTATCGAATAGCACCTGCTCAGTGACGCTCAGTTTGGGTTCTGCTAGGGCCACTCAGCTCCTGACCTCTTTCCAGTCTTGGTTCAAACATGGACAAAACAAGTGAATTTTAGAGGTAAGTTGAGAGTGATAGCCCTTGATATCAAGGCTGCATTCAACCGAGTGTGACTTTGATTAGCTTCCAGTCTGCAACTCACTCTCAGGTATCAGTTATTCTATATATAATTACCTCAGACCCCTTGATTAGATTCAGTCTGTAATGCACTCTGAAGTGCCTGTTACCAAATAAATAAGCCACACCAAAGACCTCAATTAGATTCCAGTCTGTAACTCGTGGTGAAAATCAGTCATATGAGACTAATTGGAGGAAGGCAAATATGTTAAATGGAATAACATGTCTCCTCAAAATGCTGCACATTCGTTGTTGTATTTAGTTTGAGGAAAGAGTCCTGGATAAATGGTGAATTTCAAAACCTTTGTGATTGTGTTTGTAATTTCATTTCCTGGCCAGCGTAAACTTCCAAATATTATTGGAGTATTTAAGTAAATCTTCAATTCTGGATGATAAGATTTCCTCATCCTAAATGTTATTTGGCATGATTTTGTGCTGTAAAATGGAGAAGGTGGGAATTTTGGACAAGTAATTGTTGTTTGAAAAGAATTATCCAGTGACAAAAATTAAATCATGTCAGATAGAACAGACAGCAGCTGGGTCAGTTATTTTGCAACACAAGACAGGTAACCTCGACAATGTAGCTGCCAGTGTTTCCCTAACTGTTCCATCGCTGTGTCGTGAGACAACACAAATGTGTAATGTCACCCAGGAGCCGCAAGGCACAGGCAAAGGGTTAGGACCCTGAAGCACATTTATGGAAAAGATTAAAAAGTCCCTTTTCCCCCAGTGAAGTTAAAGAAGCCCTCTGTGAAAACTGGATTGTGTTCACACAGAGTTCCCATGACAGTGACAATGAAAGCATTCCTTATATTTGACTGAAATCAATGTTAAAATAAGGCGTAGTCCAAAAGAATAGAATAGCCTTTATTGCCACGTCCACTCAAAAGAGTGCAGTGAAAAGTTTGTAATATCGCCTGTCAGCGCCATCTTATGTACAGGATAACTATGTACAGATACTTTACGTGCTGTTACAGAATTGAAATAGTTTTTTTAAAAAATTAGCATGGGAATACAGAGTTTAAAAAGTCCAGAATGATAATAAAGATGCCCCGAAGTACTCAAGTTATAGTCCTTTTTGGCTGAGTCCGTGCCCACTGGGCTTCAGATCTCGTGGCCTTGCTGCGTCCATGTGTTGGCCTCCGTCCAGGACTTGCCTCCAGGACTCGTCTCCCTCCAGCCCCAGCTGGAATAGTTTCAAGATTTTAAAATCCTATTTAATTGTAAGTCTTCTAAGTTGTCCTTTTTTAAGCTGCTGTAGAAAACACATGGGAATAAAACAAAATCATTTAGCTTGTTCTGAAAATATTGATAAACCTTTTTGGAAGACATCCAATGTGAACTCCGAAATTGGAATAAATTAGGAATAGAATATTAAATATTTAATAGAATATAAATTAGAATAGAAAATAGAAAGTAAAATGCCTGCTGGAGATTATCTTGAGACTGTTGATAGTCTTTTTAAACTGAATATTTGAAAGTATGCCGTGGTATTGCCTGGTGACCAGCCGTGCCCTGTCTAAGCCCAGCAGAATGCACTTTTAGTGCTGACTGTTTTAAACATTCTCTCTCTCCTTCTGTAGGATGGATTGTGTTATTTGAATATGATTAATGCACTAGACTTCTTCCAGAGCCACAGTGGATTGTGTCTTTTTTTAAAATATTTTGAATAGATTGCAAGAACACAGCGAGGGAGCTTGAATTCTTGTGGAGTCTTTGAAAACAGGTGAATTCTGAACTGACTACAGTCATTTGAAGCTTTAGTATAAGACCACAATTTAAAACCACTAATCCTAGACGTAATTGTTTCTGAAATTGGGATTGATAAAGTTACTTGCTGTAAATTGCTAGTTCAAGCGCACAATGGAAAGTTCAATGGAATTTTGCAGGGAAAATGCATTTAAATCTTTTAACTTTAATTTAAAATAAGAGCCAATGGATACAGTCGAGGTAGTTTTAATTTGCTTCAGAATAAAATGGGATAGATTAATTTATTACCAAACAAACAATCGACCATTAATGAAACCTGTTCGCCCAACAACACTGCTGAGGCTGTATACAACCAAAACCTTGGAGTCTTTTGTAGTCAGTTTGAATTTGGAATAATTTTGAAAGGAAAGTCAAGTATAACGTAGTGAGTTATGTTTGAAAAAAGATTAAGTATTTTGTTGTAAGAAAGGTTAAACAAACAAAGTTGTTTAAAAACAATGCTTGAATCCACACAGTACTAATGTTTGTTACTCTCTGTTTTACAGCTGCTGTGAAAACACATTTTGTTGTTTACTCTGGATAATAAAAGATTTCTCCAGAGTTCCTGAATCAGCGAAGCCATTAGCAAGTAAGCCATTGGTCACAGTATACCAATTTATTCTGACTCTGCATTCTGCCTACTAACCCGTCTTCAGTCCATCCTAGTACATTGCGCTCAATTCAATTCAATTTCATTCTATTAGTCTCCTGTGTGAAATGTTGTCAAAAGCCTTCTGAAAGTCTAAATACTCCACACTCACTGGTTCCCACTTCTTAATTCTGCTGGCAACATCCTAAAGATAACACATATCAGGTTTCTCAAACATAACTTCCCCTTAATAAATCTGTCTCTTGTGTCCAATCAGACATTTATTTTCTAAATATCAGGTAATCGCATCCTTTCCACTAGTTATGGAAAAGGATAGAGCTGATCTAAAAGTTCAAGTTCTAAATTGGTGGACAACCAATTTTGATAGTATTAGGCAAGAACTTTCAAACATTGATTGGGACAGATAATTCACACGTAAAGGGATGGTTGCAAAGTGGGAGGCCTTCAAAAATAAGATAACGAGAGTCCAGAGGCAGTATGTACCTGTAAGTGTGAGGCTGATAGATGTAGGCAATGATGGATGTCTAAAGAAATCGAGGCTGTAGTCAAGAAAAAGGAGGAGGCATGTGGTAGGGATAGGCAGCTGAGATTGAGTGGATCACTTCAGGAGTGAAACAGCAGTTTAATTACACTCAAGAGGGAAGTTAGGAAGGTAACAAGAGGACATGAGAAACCTTTGGCAAATAGGGTTAAGGAGACTCCAAAGAGATTCCACAAACACATACTAAGGACAAAAGAGTAACAAGGTCAGAGAATAGGGTCCCTTAAAGATCAACAAGGCTGCCTATGTGTGGAACTGCAGGAATGGGTGAGATACTAAATGAGTATTTTGCATCAGTATTCACTGTGAAAAGGCTAGAGAACTTGCAGAATAAACGGTGATATCATGAAATGTGTCTGTGTTACAGAGGAGGAAGTGCTGGACAACTTAAAACACACAAATGTGGATAAATCCCCGGGATGTGATCGGGTGTATCATAGAACTATATGGGAAGCCAGTGAAGTGATTGCTGGACCCCTTGCTGAGATATTTTTATCATTGATAGTGTAGGTGCGGTGCTGCAAGACTGGAGAGTGGCTAATGTGATGCCAATATTTATGAAAGGTGATAAGGACAAGCCAGGGAACTACAGACCAGTGAGCCTGAAATCAGTGGTGGCCAAGTTGTTGGAGGGAATTCTGAAGGACAGGATCTCCATGTATTTGGAAAGGCAAAAATTGATTACAGATAGTCAACGTGGCTTTGTGTGGGAAATTGAGTCTCACTAACATGATTGAGTTTATTTTTGAAGACGTGACAGGAAAGAATCATGAAGGCAGAACTGTGGACGTTGTATAGATGTAGTTCAGCAAGACATTCGACAAGGTTCCATATGATAAACTGGTCCACAAGGTGAGATCACATGGAATATTGGGAGAGCTAACCATTTGGATACAAAATTGGCTTGAAGGTAGGAGATAGAGGGTGGTGGTGTAGGGTTGTTTCTTGGACTGAAGGCCTGTGACCAGCGTTGTGTGCCGCAGGGGTTGGTGATGGATTAGCTGATTTTTGTCATTTATGTAAATTATTAGGACGTGAATGTAGGAGATATGATTAATAAGTTTGCAGATGAAAGCAAAATTGGAGGTGTAGTGGACAGTGAAGAAGGTTACCTCAGAGGACAATGGGATCTTGATCAGATGGGTTACTGGGCCGAGGAGTGACAGATGGAGTTTAATTTAGATAAATGTGAAATGCTGCACTTCAGAAAGGCAAATCAGGGCAGGACTTACACACTTAATGATAAGGTCCTGGGGCATGTTGTTGAACAAAAAGGCCTTGGAGTTCAGGTTCATAACTCCTTGAAAGTGGAGTCGCAGGTAGACGGGGTAGTGAAGAAGGTGTTTAGTATGCTTGTCTTTACTAATCAGTACATTAAATGTAGTAATCGGGTGTCTTGTGGCTCTGCAGCACATTGGTTAGGCCACTTTTGGATTACTGTGTTCAATTCTAGTCTCCCTGTTTTAGGAAAGATGCTATTAAACTGCAAAGGGTGCAGAAAAAAAAATACAAGGACGTTGCTGGGGTTGGAGGGTTTGACCTATAAGGAGAGGCTGAAAAGGCTGGGGTTATTTTCCCCACGCTGTTGGAAGCTGAGGATTGACCTCATAGAAGTTTGTACAATCATGAGGGGCATGATGAACAGCCAAGGTCATTTCAAAGCTACCTCCCTTTCCTTTCGTTCCTGCAGTTACACTTCAAAGCACCTCCAACAGTATCTTCCAAACCCATGACCTCCCCCACTAGAAGGAAAAGGGCAGCAGCTACAGGAGAGATGCCACCAGCTGCAAGTTCACCTCCAAGATACACATCATCCTGTCTTGGAGAAATAGTGCTGCTCTTTCAGTGTCCCTGGGTCAAAAATCCCAGAACTCCCTCCCGAACAGCATTGTGGATGAACTCACATCTCCAATGACCATTGCAGTTCAAGAAAGCAGCTCACTACCACCTTCTCCAGGGCAACACATGCTGGCCTTGCTAGTTACAGCCATATTCCACAAATGGAATTTTAAAAAACTGACAATGAAGAGGAATCCCCCTCCCATCCAGTCCACATCTCTCCGCTTTTCAAAACCTAAAGACCTATATCTTCAACGAAGCTTTTGTCAGGCCTCCTAAGATCCCCTTTGACACAGCATTTAATTTGGTCAGATTCGTATGTTTATTTTTCTGAGGTGTATCTTGGGACACTTGCTTAACTGAAGGTGTGATGTCAATGGAAGTTCTCTTTAAATCAAATTGTGACAGACAGGGAGAGCCAGTATTAAAATAAATATACGGGTGAATGGAGTTGAATCACAGACCAGATACAACCCTCAATAAATGATTCATTTTTTTTTCATATTTTGAATTTTTTTATCATCATCTTCTCTCTTAAAGCCTCCAAACTCCTAGCCTTCAAAATTCCAGCCTCGAACCTCACAACTTCTGAACTCCTGGCTTCAGAACTCTTGGCCTTGGATCTCACGGCCTCCGAGTTGCAGCCTTGGAACTCTCAGCCTCAGCACAGACCCGACGACGGTCTTCTTGGCCTGTTATGGCAGTCTGCTGACCCAGCATGGCTTTGGCGTGATCTTCCATCTCCAGGTGATTCCAGAACATTTTCCTGGCCTCATGAACCCTGAGCTGAAGCCAGGTGATATCTGGAGTCAAGACCCAGTGCAGACTGGAGGCTGAGTGCCAGCATGGACCGCATCGGAAGACCGTTGTTCTGAACTTTTTTCTCCATTTTATAATTTAGTCCTATAATCTGCAATGCTGGACTTTGCTTTTTAATCTCTATTCTTCCAAAAAACTGTAACTGAAAAAGCTGTACTTTGGGGCCTTTGTATCTAAGATGGTGCTGTAAGCGGCGACTCGTGCACTTAAGTGTCACTAAACCCAAAACATTAACTCTGATTTCTCTTCGCAGATGCTGCCAGACTTGTTGAGCTTTTCCGGCAACTTCTGTTTTTGTTTCTGATTGACAGCATCCATGTTTCTTTTGGATTTTATTTAATGTTTCACTGTATTCATTTGAGTACATGGGACAATAAAGCTAATTCTAATTCTGATAGAAAAGATATGAGTGATTCAATGACCCCTTCCTGTTCCTAAATTCCAAATAAACCAGGACCCAAACATAACTGATGAACAGAAAGGCATGCAAGAACTGGCGATAAGACACAACAACAGGAAACCAGACCTTAAGCAAAGTTGGTGAGTGGGGAGAATGTACAGAACAACTGGAGTAGGTCATTCAGCCCTTTATGACTGCTCAACATTTCAATTCGATGCAGACCAAATGGCAAATAGTCTCCCATTTTCAGGCTGGAGTACCTTTCCCCATGTCCTTACCCCACCCCCACACACCAGGCCTTACACTGGGCCTTGTCATCACATGGGCTGCTATCACAAACAACCCATTGTTTTTGACTATTAGTCCCCATTAGCAGCTGTTTTATTTCACTCCTTCATCGCCGATCAACACTGATTGCTCATCCTTGATTGTTCTTGAGAAGGTAGTGGTGAGCTGTCTTCTTGAACTGTTGGAAGTGATATATTCTCTCCAAAGTATGTCAGCACAGGACCCTCCTCTTCCAGGATCTCAGCAGTTTCCTAGTGCAAGCACTTCTCTTTGTGATAAGCCAGATAATTGGTGAAACAAAAGCAGAAATTACTGGAAAATTCCAGCAGGTTTGGCAGCATCTGTAGTCAGGGTCTGGAAGTCACTATCTGAAAGGGGAGTGGAGGCAGAAACCCTGGACACATTTGAAAGGTGTCTGGATCTGCAGCTCGAGTGCTGGAACCTGTAGGGCTACAGACACAATGTCAGAAAGTGGGTGAGGCTGGATGGATGTTTGTTTTTTGGCCTGTGCAGACACATTGAGAAGTGGTCTCTTCCTGTGCTGTAAACTTTCTGTAAATCTATGAATGGATTCACACGGATTAAAAAGAATACTTTAAAGCTTGTCTCATACTTAGAATATTTTAAAGCACCAGAGATACACTGAACTGTAATTTCAGAGTGAGGAGTGATTGTTGGATTGGTCTCCACAGGAAGACAGCATTTGGTGCTCCGCCCCTTGTTTAACATCAGCATGTTCACGTGTGGAAAGAGTTTCACGCAGTTATGAACTCTGCTGAGATAACAATGAGTTTGCATTGGGGAAGGAATCACTTGTTTAACCAGCTTCACTTCACACCAACTTGTTTACATTGATCAAAGACCTTTTCACTGTTATGGCTGTGTGAAGTGTGTTAAGAACGGTGATCTGCTGAACCACAAACATACACAATGAGGAATAAGCCAATCACTTGCTGTGTGCATGACAACACAAAGCCTGCTGAGAAACCAATGAGTTTACACTGGGGAGACTGTATTCCCCTCCTCTGTGTGTGAAAAGGGATTCCCTCAGACATCCTTACCCACGGATACACCACTGAGTTCATAAGTGATGATGGGAATTGGATTCTGCTGTTGTTGCTGCAGTTAATCACATTCATGACTGAAACAGATTCATTCAGAGAATTGGGTTTTGGTTTCTTTCTGAGGTTAATGGCACTGTGATGTGACTGGAAGTCATTATTTTAATACAACAAATAAATCAGCTTTGTTTCAAACACACTGTGTTGTGTCCTCATTTTCTCAAAGATGTCAGGAACATGTTCCCTGCAATCCACCCAGGAAATGCCTTTAGCAGATATTCAACAATTGAGCACGTCACATTAAATAATTTTCAGAAATGTAGAAGAGAGAGATTTTGCACAGACAGTTACTGTGATCTGTAATGCCCTGCCTGAAAAGGGGTCGCAGCAAATTCAACAAAAAATTCCAGCAGTGAATCAGATCTCTATTTTAAAAGAAGAGTCAAGGGAGAAGTGAGGAGAGTGGGACTAACTGACAGCTTTTTCAAAGATGGTCATGTCACTATCAGGCAGGAAAAGGGGTGATGCCCAACTCCTGAAGAAGGGCACGGAATCAAGTAAGTTATGATGAACCTGTATCAGACACAGGTCACCCTCTAGTGGACCATTGTGTCCAATTCTGGGAACTGCACTTTAGGAAGGAGGCTGATCGATTTGCAGATGTTTCAAAAAAGAAAAATTGTACAAAGCTATAGGGCAAAAGTAGGGGGTAGGACGCTATTGGCATGGACACATTGAGCTGAATGGCCTCTGTTGCAATGTAACCATTCCATTATCATAATGAAAACTCCGAGGAAAGGACAAAGGAGAGGACAGATTGGCAGCTTCTTCATGGTTGGTCCTGAGCCATCAAAGCAACTCTATGTTAACTGGTCCAAAGTTCTGAAGAAGGGTCATGCTGGACTCGAAATGTTAATTATGTTTCTCTCGCCATAGAGACTGTCTGATGTACTGAGTTCCTCCAACACTTACTGATTATACTTCAGATTTCTGGCACCTACAGTATTTTGCTCCTATGTTAACTGTTCTCTGACACTCAATTTTCTAATGGGGTGGCAATGGCCTAGTGGTATCATCGCTGGACTATTAATCCAGAGACAAAGATAATGTTCTTGGTTTGAATCCTGTCACGGCAGATGGTGGAATTTGAATTTAATTTTTTTAAAAAATGGAATTAAGAATCTAGTGATACCGTGAATCTGTTGTCAGTTATCAGAAAAACTCGTCTGGTTCACTGATGTCCTTTAGGGAAGGAAACCACCATCCTTACCTGGTCTGGCCTACGTGTTACTCCAAACCCACAGCAGTTGACTCTCAACTGCCCTCTGGGCAACTGGGATGGGCAATAAATGCTGCCTAAAAGCGACACCCTCATCCTGTGAATAAATAAAGAAAAAAAAAGATCTTAAGTACCCTTTGAATTTTTTGTAAATACCTTTCCAATACCCTGAGGAATTGGTGGCACAGTGGTTAGCACTGGTGCCTCACAGCGCCAGGGACCCAGGTTTGATTCCACCCTCAGGCAACTGTCTATGTGGAGTTTTCACGTTCTCCGTGTGTTTGCGTGGGCTTCCTCTGGGTGTGCCGGTTTCCTCCCACAGTCCAAAGATGTGCATGCTAGGTGGATTGGCCACGCTAAATTGCCCATAGTGTTCAGGGATGTGTAGATTAGTGGGGTGGGTCTGGGTGAGATGCTTTAAGGTTTAGCGTGGACCTGTTGGGCCAAAAGGCCTGTTTCCACACATGAAGAACTTCTGAATGTGTCAGAGGAACATTTGGAACAGAAGGAGGCTATTCAGTACCTAAGGTCTCCTCAAACATTCAATTCAATCAACACTGACCCTTATTTCATATACCTTTACCTTTGCTAAGCTCTTAAGAAAAATCTAACATCTCAGTTTTAAAATGTTCAATTGGCTCTCAGTATCCACAACCTGTTGTGGCCAGGGATTTTATATTTCTAATTCTCCATTTTACTGTCATGCTAACGTTTCTGTACTTGGCTCACTGCATTCTTCCAGTGATGCTAAACATTAGCTTCAAGAAAGCACCTCATCTTTCAATTCGGCATTTTAAAGCTTTCTGAACTCACCGTTGAGACCAACGTTCCCTCTATATTGTTTTAATTTCTCTTATGTCAGTTTGTTTCTTTGTCAGCTGCACACCTTCTCCGGGCACACCTTTTGTTTCTTTGTTTCTTTTCTGGCCCCAACTCCATTGCTTGTGGCCTTGAGGGAAGAATTTTTCTGCCATTTAGTCTTTACTGTCTTCTCACTTGTCACAGGCCATTTTTTGTACTAGTCTAACCCACACCTACTCAAAACTTATTACATTTCTTATATTTCCCAGCCCTGATGAAAATTCACAGACCTGAAATATTAACTGTATTTCTTTCAACACATATATTGCCAGATCGTCTGAGTGTTTTCCAACATGTTTTGTTTTCATTCCCAATTTTTGCTATTCTTTGTATGAAGAATTGCTTGTATGAAGATTTCACATCATCTCCAAATGATGTCCCTTTGTTCTCAATTCTCCCACCAGAGGAAATAGTGTCTACACCTACCCAATTAACACATCCGACTGATTTTGGTAAATTGGTTTTAATTTGGAGAAGTATCAATTTACATTTACATTCCAGGGCCAAGAAGCGCTGCTGGAATGGTTTATAACAAGACTTTCAGAGACTCACCCCAACCATCACTTCATTTTTTCATCAGCAAGTTTTCTGGTTTTATTTCAATTTAACCAGCCTGAGTGTTTAATATGGGATTTGGATGAGTAATTGTTGCTGGATACTAGACATGGAAAGACAGTGAAGTTGCACAGAGAACAGTAACAAAACTATCCGTGGCTTGACAGGGTTGGTGCCGGAATGATTATTCCCCTAGTTGAGCAAGTCCAGATCAGGGGACACAGCTGGGCCATTTAAGACTGAGGCAAGGAGGAATTTCCTCATTGAGAATGAGGCCAGTCTTGGAATTCTCTACCACAGAGGCTGTGGTATTTCATTCAAGTCAGAAATAGATTTCTCATTTTAAAGATATCGAGGGATATATGGATGATGCAATAAAATTACACTCAGCTAGATAAACAGTCATGATCTAATTGAATGATATTGATCTTGAGGAAGTGATAGGCCTCCTACTCTCCCCTTACTTCTGACTGATCAGAGCAGGTTTGAAGATCAAATATTTAAAAAGCTACACAGATTTGAAGGACAAGTTAATATTTTCAGGATTAAGTATGACAACATTACATAGAATCCCTACAGTGTGGAAACAGGCCCTTCAGCCCAAAAAGTCCACACTGCCCCTCAGACGATCCCACCCAGAACCGTCCACCTAAAGCACACCTAATCCAATCATCCCTGAACACTATGGACAATTTAGTATGGCCAATCCACCTAGCCTGCACATCTTTGGACTGTGGAAGCCAGATTTCCTGGAGAAAACCCATGCAGACATGGGGAGAATGAGCAAACTCCACACACACAATAACCAAATGTAGAATTGCATGCAGGACCCTGGCGTTGTGAGGCAGCAGTGCTAATCGCGAAGCCACCATGCTGCCCAAAGCTTAGATTTTGTCGACCATTGGGAAATTGAACCCTGGCCTGCCTGTTCTGAGGAAGGGTCACTGGACCTGTAATGTTAACTCTGTTTTTTTCCTTCACAGATGCTCTCAGACCTGCTGAGCTTTTCTAGCAACTTTGCTTTTGTTCCTGGTCTGCCACATGATACTAACCACTATACTGCCGAAGACCTCAAAAACTTGGGTTAATTGTTAAGATATTCTGGTGAAGGAGTGGGACAGGACCTTCCTGGTACATTAGCTGGTGTAGAAATGAACTTGCATTGGAGGTGTCATTCTATATTGTAAACGAGCTGTCCAGCCATCTGAGCAAACCAATCCTTAGAAGGTGTAGAGTGGACAGCTTTGAATGGTATGAAAATCATAACTGAACAGGAGCTCCTGCCAAATGAAAGTGACAAACTTGGAGCTTTGTCTGAGGACTTTCGAGTCGGCTCTCTGACATTGTTGAGACTGAACTAAGAAGCAACAGGAGAGTCCCTCTGCGCAGGTGCATGGCTCCCTCCCGCGCAGGCGCAGGGCTCCCTCCCGCGCTGGCGCAGGGCTCCCTCCCGCGCAGGCGCAGATCCATTGAGGGACATTCCCGACGGCACACTTGCGCAGCGATGCTTCGCTGACTCCGGCGTGGTGACGTGACCACGCCCACCGCTTCAGACTTCTCTTCGTGTCGAGGATCCAGAATCCCTACAGTGTGGAAACAGGCCGTTCAGTCCAACAAGTCCACACCGAACCTCAGAGCATCCCACCCACACCTGTCCCCTTGTAACCCACCTAATCTACATATCCCTGAACACTACAGGCAATTTAGTATGGCCAATCCACCTAACCTGCGCGTCTTTGGATTATGGGAGGAAACCCACACAGACACGGGGAGAATGTGCAAACCTGTGGAATCGAACCTGGGTCCCTGGTGCTGTGAGGCAGCAGCGCTAACCACTGAGCCACTGTGCTGCCCTGCAGAGAGAATCTGAAATCTTTGTATCTGCAGGTTCCTGCGGATTTTATTTTTGGAAAAGCAGTGAATCGTTTGAGAGGTTTGTTTTCATGTGACTTCATCTACAATTCCCAGCTTTACTATTAAGTTCCGTCCCTCTGGAGCTGGTGTGACCGCTTCCCTGTGAATCTGAATCCACGTCTATCCATTGCCTGGTTTCACCTCTGTCCTCTGTGATAATCTCTCTGTATTGTCGAACTTCCTGTGTCTCTAATAATGAGTGCATTTTAAAAATGTTTGAAATGTTTTTACTGGTTTTGCTGGCCATATGTAAATGAGGATTATGCTTTAACAGTTTTAAGATCTAATTTCATTTTTCGTTGTTAGAAATTCTTTTCATGCGCAAATTTATCTTCCACTTTTGATTATGCACTGTTTTCATCCCCAACGTTAAGTCTGCATAGACTCAAAGATTAACTGTTTCTCACTCCTGTGACACTGTCTAGCCTGCTAAGTACTTCCTGCTTTTGACACAGAACTATTAAAGGACATATTAAGGCAAACCTCTGAAAGCTTTGTCAAGGAGGTAGGCTTTAATGAGCATCTTGCAGAGAGGAAGATGAAAGGATGAACAAAGAGGAGAGTTAGAAGGCCTGGATATGTTAGCTTTATTCAGTTTTTGGGGAGATTATGACATACAAGATCATGGAGACATTTGAGAACAGTTTAAAAATTGAGCTGTTTTCTAATTCAGACCCTGTAAGGTTAAGATCAGTATGTGCTGTGGGCAGGATGATGTTACTGTAGTCAAAATTGTCGGCCTGAGTGATGGTGCAGAAATGAGGGCAGAAACCCGTTTTGGAGTCTGTGTAACATTCTGGTTGCTAACAAACTGGTTCTGCCTCATAGAGTTGTTAGGGATGATAAATACTTCAGTCAATATTTAATTGGAGGAAGTTTCTGTTCTTCAAGGGCTTGGATGAAGGAACCAAAAGCAACATTACCAATTTTGATGACCATGTATGACTAAATCGATAATAAACTCATCAATAAATGCCAGCCTCATCAGTGACACCCATATCCTGTCAACGAAAATGTATGAAAAAAAATGGGTTTGTAAGTAGTGAGAAGGATGCAAGGAAGCTTGAGGTTGATGTCGAAGTGCTGAATGTATGAACAGACATATGTCAGGTGCAGGAAAACATGGATAAATGTGGCATTATAAACTTTGCAAAAACAGAAGGGAAGAGTATGATTAAAATGGTGATATATTGAGAAATGTATCAGCATCTGGATATTTTTGCATACCAGACAATGGAAGTAAATAGGTAGCTGCAACAGGCAATCAGAAGGGAAATGTTCTCCTTCATTGCAAGAGAAATTGAAATCAGAAATAAAGATACCTGACTGTAATTACTGGTTCACAGTTCACACTTTAAGTGGATTATTGTGTGCAGTTGTAGTCTTCCTGCTAATGAGGGGATATACTTACCATGGAGCAAATACAGCAAAGGTTTGTTTGGCTGATACTGAGGATGGCAGGACTGTCCTGTGAGGAGAGATTGGTTTGACTCTGCCTGAATTTATTAGCGTTTAGAAGAACACATAAAACTATATTAAGGCCAGACAGATGAGATGCAGGGATGTTGTTTTCCCTGGATGGGGAGTCTAGAAACAGGGTTCACAGTCTCCAGATACTGAGTAGACCAATTAGAATTGAGATGAGACTGTGGAGGCCTGGTCTCTGAGTTAATTGGTTTCTTGAATATAATAAATATTTATATTTTAAAGGCATCAAGGAGTATGGTTTTAAATTGGGAATATAGCGTTGACATTGAGCATCAGCAGTGATCATATTGAATGGCAAAGCGGATTTTGTTTTTTTTTTATTTGCTCCAAATGTCTACATCTGTGTCCAAGTGGATGTCGAACTGATCGACACTTTCCTAAGCACAGAAGGCTTTGCCTGATCAGGCTGCCCTTCAACATGGAGGAGGTTAAGAGTTTGAAACCTTCTTGTCATGTCGTAGATACACTCCTTATAGCTCCCACTTCTCATTTGCACTTCTCTCTGATCCCAGAGATATGGTAACTTCACTTCTCCTAAAGGACTTCAGTGAACCAGTTGTGATCAGGGTCACATTTTCCTCATGCCAGCCCCAGAAATCACCAGTTTCATTCAGCTTAATTTCACATGCTGCTTTTTTTTTGTGGGTTCTCACTCACTTGTTTTCTTCTGTCTAAATCAATTTCACAGCGTATTCAAGGGGTAGATTTGCAGTCGGGAAACTCGAACCAACCATCTCATCAAGATTTGACAAATTACGCAATTTATTGTAACCAGGATATCATTGGATTTTGACCACGGAAGAAGAAAACACCTCTCAGAGTGGGGAGAAACCATACACATGTTCTGTGTGTGGTCGAGGCTTCAGCCAATCATCCGGCCTTTCTAAACACAAGCGCAGCCATGACAGGGAGAAGCTGTGTAAATGTGAAGACTCTGGGAGGGCATTTAATTTCCCCTGCGAGCTGGAAATTCATCAGCGCTGTCACACTGGGGAGAGGCTGTTCCTGTGCTCCGTCTGTGAGAAGGGCTTCACTCGGTCAGCACACTTGCTGCAACACCAGCGAGTTCACACTGGAGAGAGGCCGTTCACTTGCTCCGTTTGTGAGAAAGGCTTTACTAATTTGTCCAACCAGCTGAGACACAGGCAGGTTCATACTATTGAGAGACCTTTTAAATGTACAGACTGTGGGAAGTGCTATAAAAGTTCTAGGGAACTGACACGCCATTGAAGTGTTCACACAGATGAGAGACCATTCAAGTGCTCTCACTGTGAGACTGGGTTCAAGCTTTCATCTGAACTCACTCTACATCAACGCATTCACACTGGAGAGAAGCCATTCATCTGCCCTGTGTGTTTGAAGAAATGCACTCAACCATCTCACCTTCGGTCACACCAGCGAGTTCACACTGGGGAGAGACCATATGCCTGCTCCAATTGTGAGAAGAAATTTGCTCATTCATCCCATCTGGTGAGACACCTGCAATGTCACAAGTAGTTCTGGTGTTGGGATTTTCCTGTTAATCACATCCAGAACTGACCCATGTATATCAGGCTCTGATTCTGTTGCTGTTAATAAAATCCAACCAAGTTAAAGGTGCTAGTATTCTGGGTGTCAAGTAAATCAGATATGTATCAATTGCACAGTGTGGTGAGTCTTTTTAAGATCAAACACCAGTTTGTTATTTTTGAAGGGCTCTCCCTTTCTCCGGCCTCCTCCATCCTCACCTCCAACGATAAGTACAAGGAACATATGGAGCTTCTTTGTCACTAAGATTGAGACAATCTGATCAGCTCCCTGTCCTGCTTCCCTCTCTCTTATTCGCTCACTGGGACAACCTGCCTCCAAAGTTGTTCCATGTCTGAGCGCTGGGCATGTACTTGTCTTCACTCTCCCTCAATTTCCCATCATGACATGTTAGAGCTCACCTTGTCCGAGATTCTCACTTCCTGTTCCAATGGCCCTATTCCCATAAAATGTCTGACCACTGAATATTTCTATTTGCTGCATTTGTTAATGGTTCTCCTGCAGGTTCTGTCCTTTTCCTACAAACCTGCCATATTCATGTTGCAACCCCACCATCCCTGCAAGTTACTGTCTTAGTTTGAACCTGCCTTTCCCGTCTAAAGTCCTGGAGTGAATTGTTTCATCCCAAATCCATGCCATCTCTCCCAGATGCCAATGTTTTAATCCCCCAGACAATTCCTGTCCCTGCCAAATTCAGGAAAAGCTGCGCTTCAGGTCACATTCACTGTTTGATGGAGCAACACGCACTTGTGTGGAAAACTGTCACGTTGCTTCGAGTTTGATGTGCAAATGACGACAAAACATTCCACAGTAAAGGGAATCGAGTGAGTTGGAATGATTGCTTGTGCCTGATAACATCTACAAGGATTCCGTATTAGATGCAGCAACTTTCTGCCAATTGTTGGGGCTTCCATCAGGCATTAAAAACACTGCCATGCACAAAGTGTTGGTAAAGGAGTAGACCGTTCAGCCCAATGAATCTGCTCCACCATTCAATAAGATCATGGCAGATTTGAAACCCCTCAACTCCACTGAGCTGCCATTTCCCATAACCCTTAATTTCTCTACTGATTAAAAAGAAAAATCTGTCTGTCTGTCTGTCTAAATCTAGAGAGCACAGACACTTGAAAGAATGAACTGGGAAAATAATAATGGGGAGCCAGGAAATGGCAGAAGAGTTGAATAAATACTTTACACCAGTCTTCACAGTAGAAGTCACGTAGAGCATTTCAAAATTGTTTCATAGCCAAAAGGTAAGGAAAACAAGGATAAGAAATAAATGCAATGATTATCATTGGAGATGAAATGTTGGGAAGACTAAAGGAGCTAAAGAACAATTAAACCCCTGAATCTTGTCAGCTGCATCTTAGGATATGAAAGGAACTAGCTGCAGAAATTGTGGATACACTGGTAGTCATCTTACAATAATCTTTAGAGTTTGGTTGAGTCCCAGAGGATTAGAAAACTGTCAATTTCGTACCTTCATGTGGGGAAAAAAATTAACTGTAGGCCAGTTAGCTTAACATCTGTTATTGGATAAATCTTAGTGTCGAATATAATAAAAGATGTATTAGCAGAGCCAAGTATAGATCCTTGAGGGACAACCAAGTTCAGGGAATTTTGAAAGGAACATAAGAAATGGGAGCAGAGTAAGCCATCTGGTCCATTGAGCCTGCTCTGCCATTTGATAAGATCATGGCTGATCTTTTCATAGATTCAGCTCCACTTAACTACCCACTCACCATAACCTTCATTTCCTTTACTGTTCAAAAATCTTTGCCTTAAAATCATTCAATGAGGTAGTCTCAAATGCTTTACTGGCTAGGGAACTCCACAGATTCTCAATCCTTTGGGAGAAGAAGTTCCTTCCCAACTGAGTCATAAATCAGCTGCCCCTTATTTGAGGCAATGCCTCCTCCTTCTAGTTCCACCCACCCAACATCCCTGCTTCTATCTTATCTATTCTCTTCATAGTTTTATAAACTCCCCTGTCATTTTTAAAATTTCAATGAGTATAGTCCCAGTCTACTCAATCTCTCCTCATCAGCCTCGTGAACCTCCTCTGTATGCCCTCCAGTGCCAGTATATCCTATCTCAAGTCAGGAGACCAAAACTGTTACAGTACTCTAGGTGTGGTTCACCAGTGCCATATGCATCTGCAGCATAACCTCCCTACTTTTAAATTCCATTCCTTTACCAAAGATGGTCAGTATTCCATTTGCCTTCTTAATTACCTGCTGCATCTGCATACCAATTTTTTTTGGTTCGTGTACAAAGACACCCAGGTCCCTCTGCACAGCAGCACGCAGCGATGTTTCACAATTTAAATTGTGGCCCATTTTTCTGTTACTCCTACCAAAATGGATGATCTCAACATTGTACTCCATCTGCCAGGCCCTTACCCACTCTGTTAACCTATCTATATCCCTCTGCAAATATTCAGTGTCCTCTGCACACTTTGCTCTACCACTCAGCGTGGTGTCATCTGTGAACTTTGACACAATACACTTGGGCCCCAACTCTTAATCATCTATGAAAGGGAGGTTGGAGATGGACAATTTACAAAGATGGTAGGATGAAGTGTCAGTCTTTCTCAAGAAGGATGATGATGGTGGAATTATCAGTGAGAGGGACAGGCCCAGAAGAAAGAGAATTGTTAACCAAATGCATCACACAGGGAGAGGTGGATGGTCAGCAGTTTCGTGGGAACATGGTAGAGGGACTAGGTGTTGGGTCTTATGAGCAGGAGCTCTCTCAGGTTAAACTCATCACCAGTCATTGCTCTTTCTCTCCCTTTAGTGAGAGCACAGCCCTATGGTTCTCTGGGACTACGGGAACTACCAACGCAGGGGAGATACAATGCACTGCCAAAGGGGCCAAATTTTATTTCAACTATTACCAAAAGACCAGAAGATATAGGAACAGAATTAGACAATTCAGTTCATCGAATTTGCTCTGTCATTCAATCATGGCTGATGTTTCTCTAAACCATTCTCCTGCCTTCTCCCCATAACCCTTCATCCCCTCACTAATCAAAAAAAATCCATCTCTGTATAAAATACTCTCAATGACTTGGCCTCCACAAGCTCTCTGTGTCAAATAATTCTACAGATCCACCACACTCTTCTGAAGAAATTCCTCCTTCTGTCAGTGCTAAAGTCTGACGTGGTTCATTCTGAGGTGGTGCGCCCAGGTCCTGGCTCTCCTTTGGTGGAAACATCTTCTCCATGTCTACTGGATCCAGGCCCCTCAGTATTCTGTAAGTTTCAGTCAGATTCCCACCCATCCACCCCATCCTTCTAAACTCTAACAAGAACAGAGAGTCCTCAATTAATCCTCATATGACAAGTCCATCATCCCTCTGATTATTCTTGGTAGCTATCTCAGGACCCCTTCCAACACCAGAATATCTTTTCTTAGGTACTGGGCCAAACTGTTCACAGTATTCCAAATGCAGCATAACCAGAGCTTTGTTTAGCCTCAACAGTACATCTCTGCTCCTGTTTTCCAGCTCTGTTGAAATGAATGCCTACATTGCATTTGCCTTCCTAACCACCAACTGAACCTGCACACTAATTGTAAGAGAATCCTGAACTAGAACTCTCAAGTCCCTTTGTGCTTTGGATTTCTAAAGCCTTTACCTATTTTGAAAATAGTCTATGTCTCTAGTCTTCTGACCAAATTGTATAACCTCACATTTTCCTTCATTGTATTTCACCTGCCACTTCTTTGTCCTCTCTCCTAGCCTGTCCCTAGTCATTCTGTAGTCATCCTGCTTCCTGAATATGACGTGTCCTTCCACCTATCATTGTGTCACCTGCAAACCTAGCAACAATGCCCTCAATTCCTTTGTCCAGATTGTTAATGAATAATGTGAATAATTGTGGTCCCAACACTGACCCCTGCTGAATGTCACTAGTCCCTGGCTGCCATCCTGAAAAAGAGCCCTGCCAGTCACTCAATCCTTAAGATTTGTCAGTACCTTGGCCCCGAAATCACGGGCCCTTAACTTATTTAGCAGCTTCCCATGTGGCACCTTGTCAAATGTCATGTGGAAGTCCAAACAGATCACTTCCACTAGCTCTCCTTTACCTAACTTGCTCGGTACCTCCTCAAAGAATTCTAAGATTTGTCAGGTATGACTTCCCCTTGATGAAGCCGTGCCAACTCGACCAAGTACTCCGTGATTGCATCCTTACAATGATCTGCCACACTGTTTTTGACATAAAGCTGATTTACATGAGTTTTAACCAAAATATTAAAACTTTGCCTTCAGTCCTGAATGTGATGAACTGCAAAATCAAATCGTTGTTGTGATGTGTGAACTCTGTGTTTTTTTCACAGTATTTTTAACAGTCTGTGCATTTAAAAGGTCTCTCACTAATGTGAGGTAATTGATGGGATGACATCTCCCTGGAAGTTTTAAAGCATTTTCCACAGTCTGGGCATTTAAAAGGTCTGTCTGTAGTATGAACACATTGATGGCATAACAGTCCTGGAACTTTTACAGCACCTTCCACAGTCCAGGCATTGAAATGATCTCTCCTCAATGTGAACGAGCTGGTGTAGCAGCAGGTTAAATGACTGAGTGAGTCTCTTCCCACACACTGAGCAGGTGAATAGCCTGTTACTGGTGTGACAGCGTCAATGAGTTTCCAGCTCATGTGGGGAAATTAATTCCTCCTCACAATTGCCACATTTTCACTGTTTCTCCCCAGTGTGACTGCATTTGTGGTTTGTGAAGCCTGAGAATTGGCTGAAGCCTTGTCCACACACAACACGTGTACGGTTTCTCTCCAGCGCTGTTTCCTCCCATGTTCAATATCGGATCATGTTCCATTTGTGATAAAACGGGCAACTCCATCAGATCATGTTGTAATGGTTAGTTTGTAAATCTTCCCCTTCTAATATCCTGTGAAATTGATGTTAAACAAACAACAATAGAATGAGGGAGAATCTCTCACAAGACTCTGGCTTCCATGTGAAGGAAGGAACTGAAGGAGGGGGTTTCCAACACACACAACTTGACTATAACCTTATCAGAATCTTCCAAATACTCAGCCCCCATGACCGAGAAGCAGCAGGGAATGTGAACACCATCACCGCCAAATTCCCTCCGGGTCACGCACCATCCTGACTTGTCTGACATCCGGCCCTGGTGGCGCAGAAATTTCCTCCAATAAATAATGGCAAAACTGAAGTCTTTGTCTTCAGTCCCAAACACAAATTCCACTGCCTCACGACTGACTTCTTCCCTTTCCCTGGCAACTGCCTGAGTCTGAACCAAACATGTCATAACCCTGGTGAAATACTTCACACACCAAAATGACTTTTCAACCACATATACCCACTGTCACAAAGACTGCCCACTTCCACCCCAATAACATCACCCGGCTCTTCTTAGTCTCTGCTCATCTGCTGCTGAATGTCTCATCCATTCCTTTGTTGCCTTTGGACTTAACTATCCGAACACATTCCCCACTGTCCTCTCACATTCCCCTCCCTGCACTTGTCTAACTTCCTCTGCCCCCATTAATGGATGTATTTGAGCTCTATTTAGTGTTTTATTCTTCCTTCCATTCACTGTATCCGAATGAGAGTTTTACCACTGCCCATTCTCCCAAGCAGGTGCTGCTGCCTTAGCAGCTTTATCTTCCCACACAAGCTCCCACAATGCTGTCAGGGAAGGAGTTACAGGTTATTCACCTCGAGATGTAATCCTGAGGTCATCCAAAAATCTGCTGCCTGTGTGAATATTTGCATCAAGTCTGCTTCACCCAGCACTTTGTGCTTGCGCAGCTAAACTTTAAGCTTTTCATTCTTCTATTCAATCTCTCGATAGTGTCCTTTTTCTCTTTCTCTGCAATGTCCTCCAGCCCTCTCAAAGGCAATTACAGATGGCCAATAAATGCTAACGGAGCCAGCGAAGCCCACATCCAAAGAATGAATTTTAACTAATGCCCTCCAAGATATCTGTATTACCTCTAATTCCAACCTCCTGAGCATCCTCAATTTTAACTGTTCCACATTTGGTGCCCTCAACCTTCACCTGCTAAGGCCATAAAGTGTGACATTTCCTCAATAAACTTCTCACTCTCTCAACCTCGCTTTTCCACTTTAAAGTTCTCCTTGAAATCTACATATTTGACCATTAAAAAAAATTGTCACCTCTGACAGCTTGTTATGTGATTGTGATCAAAAATTGCTTTGTAACCACTCCTGAAGAACAGCTTGGAAGTTTCCACTATGTGAAAGGCACTATATTGATATAAATTAGCTGTCATCGAATTAGACACATATCACAGTCCCTTCATCATCACTTGGTGAATAACTCCTTACCTAACAGCATTGTGGGAGCTACTAAGGGAGGATAATTGCCAGCAGAAAATGGTCAGGGGATGTTCAGCTGTAAAACCCTCATTTAGCGAGTCAATGGAAGTAACAATAAAACACCTAAGAAAGTTGCACCTATTATTGGTGGTAGAGGAGGTTAGACAATGACATATAGTTGATCAAGGAGAGCAGAGATGAGCCAGAGTAGTGGATGGTTACTGATTCAGATCAACAGTAAACGGGTCACACCAGCCCCAGGGCCACGTCAAGCTTTCACAGATAACTAAGAACAGCACCAGAAGCTGAATCATGCAGGTTACTGGTTAAAAATACTGAACAATTTCATTGTTTTCAATTTAAAATCAAATGCCAAAGTCTGCAGGTCAAAAGAAATCGGAAGGACTGGGGTCAGCAGAAACTCTCACCCAGCAATCACGGTGACGTGACCGAGCAATTGATTGTGTGCTAAGATCACACGCATGAACACAGTGCATTTGGGTATCCACAAAGAAGTGATCACCACAAAAGATGTGAGCCTGTTTGGGGAAATTTAAAAGGAGATTGATCAGAATGAATAAATGTGGAGCTGGAAAAGCACAGTCAGTCAGACAGCATCCAATGAGCAGGAAAGTCAACGTTTCAGGCCAAAACCCTTTGTCAGTACTGGGATTGATCAGAATGGTTCAAGGAATGAGGAATATTAGTTGTAAGGTCAGGTTGGAGAAGCTGAAGTTGCTCTGCATAGAGCGAAGGAGACTGACGTGAAATTTGATAGAGGTGTCTCGGTTTATGATAGGTTTAGATAAGGCAGACAAAGAGCAGCTGTTACCATTCACTGATAGTTAAAGTATTAGAGACACAGATATGAGATACTGGGTAAGTGTTACTGGGAGATGTAAGGAAGGAAATTTATGTAACTTTTATTTCACTCAATTCTTTCATTCCAAGGCCAATAATATCCAGTCCTGAATGAATAAAGGATAAAGTGGCACGATCAGATCTTGGTATATCATTTGGTTTGAGTTTCCAATCAGCAAATCCTCTTCCAGCATGCTGTAAAATAACTTTACAAAAGCCATCTCAGTCAGTCCGGGACAGATTTTCAGATGAAACAAACATTTTTGTGACTTTGCGTTTGTTGTGTGTAAATACTCCCCTCCTCACTCCCTGTAAAAGTAGTTTATAAACTCCATCCCTATTAGTCCAGGAGACACATTCACAACATTCTGTCAGAGATAATAAGAACTGCCGATGCTGGAGATAGAGATAACACAGTGTGGAACTGGAGGAACACAGCAGGCCCGGCAGCATCAGGGGAGCAGGAAAGTTGACGTCTCGGGTCCCAACCCGAAGCACAACATTCTCTCCCCTGGCCCCGAGTGATCACACATGCGCCCAGCTGCCCTTTGCCCCATACAAAGATGGCGGACGATAACCGGGACCTGTCCTTCAGAGCGTGCAGCGATTTGTCCAGTTTCGTGAAACGAGGACAATATTATCTTGAAACGGAGTCTAGCGCATCCACAAAGTGGTTAGGAAACCCTGCCCGTCGACTGGCCGGCCCATCGCCTGCTCCGAGATAAAAGGTACTGCAGATGCTGGAGAATCGGAGAAAACAAGGTGTGGGGCTGGATGAACACAACAGGCCAAGCAGCATCATAGGAGCAGGAAAACTTGACGTTTCGGGCCTAGACCCTTCATCAGAAAATTTTCTGCTTGGCCTGCTGTGTTCATCCAGCCCCACACCTTGTCATCATCATCGCCTGCTCCGTTCCGCTTCATTGTTACCTTTTTTGGAGCCGAGGAGAAGTACAACTGCTCCTCAGGATCGCTCCGACGGGATGTGTGCGTTTGCGTGCGCATGCGCAGCGATAAGGCCCCCCCCACCGTTCGTTGGGGATGTTAACCAGCGCTCGGAATTCTGCGTTAACGCAGCCGCCATTGTAGACTTTTAATTTTATAAGTTACTACGTGTACAAGCAATCTTTCTGTTTACCTCCTACAAGCACAACTGACCGAAATAATGCATACAATAAAGAATCAAATATCCCTGTGAGTCTCATGTTTACAATCTCACAAAATCTGACACTGAGCCACGCATTAAAAGCTAATGTTGCCATACTTGTTCTGGGCCATTATCAGAGACAGAAAAGTGATGGTGGTTTAACCTGAGGGACAACACTCCTCGGGTGAGCAGACAGTTTGAAAACGAAAGTCCTTAGCTGTAACCAGACGGATATAATCGCAAACTACTGCCATCATGAGGAAAACTGGCAAATGGCTCTGAGGAAGAGTTTGGTTTTTGGAACTGTCTTCCAGGAGGAAATTGTAGATTTCGTGTTCCAGCAAATAGTAACGTTTCCTGTCATTGGTAAAAGGGCTGTTTTTGTTCCATTGAAGCCCTCAAGACATTGAATACCTATTTAGATGAGCACTTAAAACGTCAGAACACGCAAAACCAAGTGCCGGAAACTGGATTTACAAGTGAGATGTTTAATGACTGGCACTGATAAAATATCATCCAATAATTTCTGTCATTTTGCAAATGACAAAATTCAAAAGCATTGCCAGCAAGATAAGTTGCAAGCATTGCATGCTCCTTCGTTGGTGCTCTAGTAGTTGTGATTCAGCAGTCTGATTGCTGTTTCCTAGATTGATTTCCAGTCAGGGAGTGAGGATTTATTGTTCCTTTACAAACTCTTAACATGAACATGAATTTCTGGCATTAAAACCAGCAAACAGAGCATCTCTATCAGAATCAGTGAGCGTTTAACATCAGACAGGAATTAAATGGGAAGAAGCACTGAAATCCATTGCGTTCATCTGCTCAGAAACAGTCTTGTAAAAATGCTCCATGTTGAAACATATAGGTGTTTTTGGTGGTGTAACGGATTGGATGCAGAAAGGTTAGTTCCCTTCTGGGGCCGTCAAGGAATGGAGTGTCTAATATCAGAATGGAAGTCGCCCATTTAAGGCAGAAACAAGGTAAAATTTATTCTCTGAGATGGTTGCGAATCGGTGGATTCCTTTATAGCAGAGGGTTGTCGAGCCTTGGTCATTAAGTATATTTAAGGCTGAGATCAAAAGATTTTTAGCAGCAAAGGTATCAAAGGTTATGGGGAAATCTAAGAAATTGCAGTTCAGGATTATCAGATCAGGATTATCCGCGTGATGTTAATATAAGGCTGCAAAACTGACCGGAGTAAAATTTGCCAACTTAAAAATGCCAGCAAAGATAATCACCTTCGCTACGTCAGTTCAATTGCCTCCCTTTTGTGACGCGATGAGTTTCGTTGCCATTTGTCGTCCGGAAGCTGCAATTCACCCTATCGAGTCTGCACAGCCAGTCAATGATCCGATCTGCTGATCTGATAAATGTCAACTCTGCTTTCCTGCTTTCCCTCCGTAACCTGAGGTCAACTCGAGCCTAATCACAACATCATATATTAACGACATTTTTCTGAAGCTTTTCTGAAGTAAGAAAGCGAAAACGTTATCTCCATTTCTCCCAGCACAGATTTCTCTCTTGACGAGTTGAATATTTGCAGCATTTTTCACTATAATTGTGGCATTTTCATGGACAGATCTCCCTCAATCCACAAATAGCTGTGGTGCCAAAAACGATTTTGACTCAAATTAAAATTGCTGACTATCTTTTCATACAGCTTGATGCCCCGATCATCCCTGCTCCATGTCAATAAAAGCTGCTCCGGGTGAGGTTGGAGCTCACAGGCTCGGCATTTCACGCGCTTCTATACCGCCAATGAAGGACCGCGCCCTCACCGGTTGTGTCTTTTATTCCTTGTGACACGTGCTACAGAAATGCGGCAAAATATCAAACATTTTTATGAAAATATTCTCCGAGGTGATGATTTTTTTCCCTTCAAACCCTGGCTGTCTCACGTATCTGCATTTGTCGTATCAGAATTCAAACACAGCTCTTGGAGATTTCTCTCCGCTCCACAATTACCAAACTTCCTTTACCTTCCTCGGTTCACTTCACCGAGGCACTGCGCAATCTAACATTCATTTTCACATTGACCCCGTTCAGTCTGTCCTGCTGCGGTCACTGTCGCTTAGTGAACGTGCTCCAGGCTTATCAACGAAACCTTGAAAGCAGTCGATCCACTTAGATACTGCGGTTGTGAGACCAAACATCATGTAACAGCTTTTTCCTGACATGCACCAGTGACTATTGGAGCATCAGACTCAGGAAAAGGACAAAGGACAACATTGATCAAAAGAGACTTCGATGGAAAGACCATTTTCTGTGGTTTTCTGCATCATTTAATTCATTTGTTCATTCGGCTGTAGCTAGAGTAATGTGTGCAGTTCTGCTATTCACATTACAGCAGGGATGTCATTGCTCGAGAAACGATGCAGAAGAGATTTACCAGGATATGGCCTGGGCTGAAGAGTTTCAGTTCTGAAGAGAGATTGGACAGACTGGGTTTGTTTTCCTTAGAGCAGAGGAGATTTACAGGAGGCAAGATTGAGACGTACAAAACAATGCAGGATATTGATAGGGTAGACTGAAAGAAACGTTTCCTCTTGTTGGCGACATCGATCAAAAGAGGGGAATAGATCTACAATAAGTTGTCGGAAGGTTTGAGTAGATGGGCGGAAAATCTTTTGCAGCCAGTGGGTGTTTGGAACCTGGAAGCCAGTGCCTGTAAGTGTTGTAGAGGCAGACATCCGATTAACTGTAAGAAGCATTCAGACATAAATGTGTGATGCTGAGGCATACAAGGCTATGTGCCAAGCAATGGAAAATAGAATTCGGATATCAAAGCAGTTTTATTTGCCTAGTACACGCGTAGGGGCCTCCAGGGGCACAGTGGCTAGGCGCCATCCTCGGTAGTATAGTGGTTAGTATCCCTGCCTGTCACACGGGAGACCGGGGTTCAATTCCCTGCCGGGGAGGCTCCCAGCCTTTTTGGATTCAACCTTGGGTGATGTCTGTGTGGAGTTTGTGCCTTCTCCCCTGGTCTCCATTGAGCTTCCTTCTCACAGGTGAAACATCTGCTGGTTTGCTGAATTGGACGTGGGAAAT
This sequence comes from Ginglymostoma cirratum, assembly GCA_024137785.1. NCBI lineage: Eukaryota > Metazoa > Chordata > Chondrichthyes > Orectolobiformes > Ginglymostomatidae > Ginglymostoma > Ginglymostoma cirratum. The sequence goes on along the minus strand of JAHRHZ010000110.1, from coordinate 2,146,803 downwards.
TGCTGTCTTGTGCAGACCAGATAGTTCAGCCATGGGAAATGCAGGTTTACGGAAAGCTCTCCTCGGGTCTGAAGTTGGGTCACTGGACCCACAACGTTAGCTCTGATGTTTTCTTCACAGATGCTGCAGGACCTGCTGAGCTTTTCAGCAACTTTGTTTTTCTTCGAGAGTCGTTGCAGCCTCACTGGGCCGAATGGCCTCTGTCCCTACGGACGGGTTTCTGTGATCCCCGACACTACGCATTGTAGTCTCATTTTGGGTTTTGAAATTGTCTGCACCAAAACGCGCGGCTCATTAACATTGGTTCAGAAGAGAGGAGGCCTCAATACGACTTCTTGGAAAAAACCCTGTGCACTGTTCTCGAGTCTGGAAAACAATTCCTCACAGACAATTTTACATTCACACTGTCACGGGGATTCTCATTCATGTAGTGTGACATGACCCACACTACACCAACTGTCCTCGTCATTTCTGTGTTAATGAACACAGCTATTTACTTGCATCTCTCAAAGAAAAGTGAAATTGGCGTCAGTACATCTCACTAATCGGATACAAAATCGTCGCAAGAAACAACGGGTTCTGGCTGATGGGTGTTTTTGTCACTGATAATCTGTTTCTTGTGTTGTTTCACAAGGCTCAGTGCGAGGTCGCTTTGTATAGACGTTGGAGCAGGAAGAGGCCAGGCGGTCCTTCCAGCCTGCTCCACTATTCAATATCATCATGGGGTTCACCCAACTCAGTACCCTGTTTCACTTTTCACCGCAGATCCTTTTGTCACTTGAACCTGAAGAACCGTGACTAACTCCTTCTAATAAAACTAATCAATGCTTTAGCTTCAACCGTTTTGTGTACCACAAAATTCTTCAGTCTCTTTGCTTTCTAATGATGATATTCCCCTTACCTCAGACCTAAATGGATTGCAGCTTATCCTCAAACTGTGATCTCTGGTTATGGACTCTCAGTGATCGGGAACACATATCGAAATTCTCTGCGCGATACAATCTCATTCGCACTGCAAGAAAGGAAATTGCTGTTTCGGCTCTCACAACTGAATCGGTTTACCCAACATCTTGCACAGCTCCCTGCTTCCAGTAAACACTTCAATCAGGAACAAATCTATCAAATGCTTTGGATTGCAATAAGGACTGACGCTGCAAACTTGCAGAAGTCACGTCTTTCCACTCTCACGACCTCCCCAGGAGCTCATACAAGTTGGGTGAAAGGATTTGTTTTCTACTACACTCACACATTTGGCGACAACTTTCTAACTGCTCAATGAGATAAATCTAATTCTTTTCGATCATTGGAACCAATTGTATGAATATGCACGCAGCAAATCGAAGACTACGAAACAGATGAACAGCTCTTCCCGGAATTTATCACAGCGCTGTGTCAGCAATACGGGATAGATCATCGAGCTAAAACATCATCCGCGTTTGTCTCTCCTCAGATGATCATTCTCCTGCTGAAAAATTATGCTTTTCCCTTGATAATTGAGGTATTTCCCGCAGGTACTGGTCATTATCCAAATAGAGAGACTGGTCTGGTCCAAGAAATTCTGTTTTGCTCAATGACATTTTCCCACAGCCTGATGCACCAAAAATCCCTGCTCCAAGTCACTAAAAGCTGCTCCGGGTGAGGTTAGAGCTCACGGGCTCGGCATTTCAGGCTCGCTCCTCTATACCGTCATTGAAGGACCGCGCGCTCACCGGTTGTGTCTTTTATTCCTTGTGACACGTGCTACAGAAATGCGGCAAAATATCAAAGATTTTAATGAAAATATTCTGCGAGGTGATGATTTTTTCCCTTCAAACCCTCGCTGCTTCACGTATCTGCGTTTGTCATATCAGAATTCAAACACAGCTCTTGGAGATTTCTCTCTGCTCCACAATGACCAACCTTCCTTTCCCTTCCTCGGTTCACTTCACCCAGGCACTGAGCAATCTAGCACTCATTTTTACATTGACACCGTTCAGTCTGTCGTGCTATGGTCACTGTCGCTTAGTGAACGTGCTCCAGACTTATCAACGAAACCTTGAAACCGTTCGATCCACTTCAATGCTGCAGTTGTGAGACTAAACATCATGTAATAGCTTTTTCCTGACATGCACCAGTGATTATTGGAACATCAGACTCAAGGAAAGGACAAAGGACAACATTGATCAAAAGAGGCTTCGATGGAAAGATCATTTTCTGTGAATTTCTGCGTCACAATTCATTTGTTCATTCGGCTACAGCTAGGGTATTGTGCGCAGTTCTGCAATTCACATTACAGCAGGGATGTCATAGCTCGAGAAACGATGCAGAACAGATTTACCAGGATATTGTTTGTGCTGAAGAGTCTCACTTATGAAGAGAGATTGAACAGACTGAGATTGTTTTCCTTAGAACAAAGGAGATGTACAAAATAATGAGTGATATAGATATCGGTAGACTCATGTTAAACGCTTCCACTTGGAGGGATAGAACATCAGGGGCCATAGATTTAGGATAACAGGAAGGAAGCTTTGAGTAAATGTACGGAAAAACACTTTCAGCCAGTGGGTGTTTGGAATCTGGAAGCCACTTCCTGTGAGTGTCATAGAGGCAGATAACCTGATGACTTTAAGAAACATTCAGATGTGAATTTTTGATGCTAAGGCATTGACGGCGATGGGCTGAGCGATAGAAATAGAATTTGGATACTTCAGCGATTGTATTTGATTGGTGCACAGGTAAAGGGCCTGAAGGGGTCAGGGGGATGAGGTTGACTTCCTCGGTAGTATAGTGGCCAGTATCCCTCATGTCACGCAGGAGGTCAGAGTTCAATTCCACGCCAGTAAGTGTCAAAGTCTTTTTGCGGCCTTTCAGCAAAAAGGACCCAGCTTCAACTGATATCTGCGTGGAATTTGCACGTTCGCACATTCTCACGTTCTCACCATGTCTGCTTCTGAGTGCTTCCGTTTCTTTCCACGGTCTAAACTTATGTAGGTTAGGTGAATTGAACACAAAGAACATAGAACAGTACAGCGCAGGCCCTTCACCCCACGATGTTGTGCCGACCTATTATTCTACTCTAAGATCAAACTACCCCGCATACTCTATATTTTACGATCATACATGTGCCTATCCAAGACTCGCTTAAATGTTCCTCATGTATCTGACTCGACTACCACTGCTGACAGCGCATTCCATGCACCCACCACTCTATGTGTAAAGAACCTACCTCTGACATCTCCACTGTACCTTCCTCCAATCACCTTAAAACTATGCCCCCTCGTAATACTCATTTCCGTCCTGGGAAAAGGTCTCTGGGTATACATTCTATCTATGCCCCTCGTCATCTTATATACCTCTATCAAGTCACATCTCATCCATCTTCGCTGCAAAGAGAAAAGCCCTATCTCTCTCAGCCTTTCCTCATAAGATCTGCCCTCCAGTCCAGGCAGCATTCTGGTAAATCTCCTCTGCATCCTCTCGAAGGCTTCCACATCCTTCCTATAATGAGGCGATCAGAAGTCAACACAATATTCCAAATGTGGTCTAATCAGTGTTTTCAGGAACTGAAGCAGAACCTTGTGGCTCTGAAACCCAATTCTCCTGCCAATGAAAGCCAATGCACCATACACCTTCTTAACAACCCTATCATCTTGGGTAGCAATTTTGAGGGGTTTATCGATGTGGACCCCAAGATCCCTCTGTTCCTCCACACTGCCAAGATTCCTGCCATTAACCCTATGTTCTGCATTTAAATTCAAACTTCCAAAATGAATCACTTCACACTCTTCCAGGTTGAATTCCATCTGCCACTTCTTAGCCCAGCTTTGCATCCTGTCAATGTCCCTTTGCAACTTCCAACAGCTCTCCACACTATCCATCATGCCACCAACCTTCGTACCATCGTCAAACTTATTAACCCACCCTTCCACTTGCTCATCCAAGTCATTTATAAAGATTACAACGAGTGGCGTTCCCAGAACAGAGTCTTTCAAAACACCACTAGTAACCGATCTCCAGGCTGAATATTTTCCATCGATTACAACCCTCTGACTTCTATTGGACAGCCAATTCTGTATCCAGACAGCCAAATTTCCATGAATCCCATGTGTGCTAACTTTCTAAATACGCTCACCTTGGGGAACCTAAACAAATGCTTATCGAAAGTCCATATGCGCCACATCCACTGCTCGATCTTCATCAATGTAATTTGCCACATCCTCAAAGAATTCAGCCAGGCTTGTGAGGCATGACCTGCCCCTCACAAGGTCACATTGACTATTTCTAATCAAATTGTGCTTGTCCAAATAATCATAAATACTGTCTTTCAGAATCCTCTCCAATAATTTGCCCACCACAGAATGACTGACTGGTCTGTAATTCCCAGGATTAGCCCTATTCCCTTTCTTGAACAAGGGAATAACATTTCCCACCTTCCAATCATCTGGTATTACTCCAGTGGACAGTGAGGACGCAAAAATCATCGCCAAAGGCGAAGCATTCTCTTCCCTCGCTTTCCGTAGAGACCTTGGACATATCCCGCCTGGACCAGGGGACTTATCTATTCTCATGTTTTTCAAAATTTGTAGCATACCCCTGCTCCCTAACATCAACCTGTTCGAGCATATCTGCCTTTTTCATGCTATCCTCACAAATGATAAGGTCCCTCTCACTGGTGAATACTGAAGCAAAGTATTCATTAAGGACCTCCCCTACCTCATCCGACTCTGCGCACAAGTTCTGTTCATGATCCCTGATAGGCACTGCAGTTACTCTGACCATCTTCTTGTTCCTCACATGTGTAGAATGCCTTTGGATTTTCCTAAATCCTACCTGCCAAACCCCTCTTCTCTCTCTCCTAAGTCCATTCTTCAGTTCCTTCCTGGCTACCTTGCCGACCTCTAGAGCCCTGTCCGATCCTTGTTTCCTTAAGCTTAATTAAGCATCCTTCTTCGTCTTGACTAGATGTTCCACGTGTCTTGTCAACCAAGGCTCTTTCATCTTACCATCCTTTCCTTGCCTGAGTGGGACAAACCTATCCTGTACCCACAGCAAGTGCTCCTGAACCAACCTCTACATTTCTGTCTTGCATTTCTCTGAGAACATCTATTCCCAAATTCCGAAGTTCTTGCCTGACATCATTGTAATCCCCCCTCCCCCAAAATTGAAATAACACACCTGGGCTCATCAAGGAGTTGTATCCGGGACCTCTCACATATTAAAACTGCATAGTACCCTAAGCAAGGGTCATACCACTAATCCAACAAGCCTTTCCTGTTTTTGACTTCATATAATTCATATTATTGCTATGGGAAATTGCCCCGTTGTGTGCGGGGATGTGCTGGCCAGGTTGGTCAACCATGATAAATGCGGGTTTATGAGGATTATCGGGTGTCACTGTTTTATACTTGGCTCTAGACGAGAATGGTCACCGTTTCATATCGGGCTCTGGGGTACAATGTTCACTCTTTTATGTTGGGCTCTGCGAGAGAATGTCCACTGTTTTATATCGGACTCTGTGGGAGAATGTTCACTGGTTTATATTGGGCTGTGGGGGAGAGTGGTCACCGTCTAACATCAGGCACTGGGGCCGAATATTCACTATTGTACATCGGGCTCTGGGGAGATTAGTCACCGGTTTATATCGATCCCCATTCTACTCCTCCTATACCTTCACGGGTGTGATATGCGCTGCAAAAAATACCTGCAGCCCTTCAATCGAAACAAAAATGAATGGCAAGCTGAACGTATCTTTTAGACTCGGTGACCAACAAATGCTTTGTGTCTGTGAGAATGTATATTCGGATAAAGAAAGTACGAGCTCTACGACATTTCTGGGATTTACATTTTCACGTTGGAATGTGATTCGGTTCCTTGTTCAAACCAGAATAACTTTCCGGTGTAAGTGTAACATGATCAGCACCGGACTGCAGCGAAAATGCACAAAAGCCGAGTGAGCCGCGCAAGAAATGATACCGTGCAATATACTTGCAGTTATTAAGCCTGTGATGCAAAATAAGTGGCTCCGGAAAAAAATCCTTCGTCTCAAATGGTATGCAGATTTTGAATTCGAGAACGGCAGATCCCATTGCGAAATTGTTCCACAGGCAGTCCAGGCACGAGCAACATTCTCATCATCCCTTTCACTTTCCCTGTCTTTCTGCTTAGCCGGTCAGGATTCTGGCGAAGATTTCCACTTCTGGGCAAGAGCAAATACCAGAGGTCACACAACACCATATTATACGAGCAATTGTCTCAAAAGTTATTTTTGCGATGTTGCTGCGGGAGCACAACAAAAGCGAAGGGACCAGTAAGGGCTTCAAGGGAGCCTATCCTCCTCGTCCATTTTCTTAGCTGCTCCGCTATGCCCAGCTACAATATCAATTTCCCACCAGATGCCAATACCCTCATACGCTCTGGCATTTCCAAAATGCTCCTCCAAATACATTGGAGGTTTAATCCATCGCCACTTACGGGAAGCTGCTCAATTCAGGAAATGAAAAGAATAAGAGTAAGAATGACCCACGAAAAGTGAACGCGAGCAATCACAGTCTCAATTAGATTAGGTTTCCCTTCTGATCAACAATGCGGGTGCGCCTGCACCGCAACGATTGCAGAGGATCAAGAAAGTGGCTCATCAGCTCCCTTCTCCAGATCAGAAATGAAGGAAATGGGAGAAATTTCACATCCAATACCCTTCTTTTGGCCAGAAAAGGCAAATAACCGCAAGTAGACTCAATGCAGGATTTTGTTTCACAACAGCAGCAAAATAATGATCTACATTCACTTTCAGCGAATAGGGTAAGCAACGCAACTTGCCTGGGACATGGCGTAGCAGCACAGCCTGCTTGTTCCCATTATCATGTTGGGGGCATTCCGCATGTGATAACTCCTGCACCATGGGAACTGACCCGATGGGAGCCTTTGTGCTGTCCCACGTCAAAGATGACTTTGGGTAAAACCAAGAGAAGCTAAACGTAGCTTCAGTACAGCAATTTGCCGCAGTGGGATTTGAACCCACACATTTTCAGAAGCTGGAATCTGAATCTAGGGGCTTAGACTGCTTGGCCACGTCACCACAGCATAGCCTGACCGCTCACATATGACATTTTCCAATGATGCTACTGCACACAAGTGATACAAAGGCACCGGAAAATTCTTGTGAGGAACCCTATCCTTCTTGTCCAGTTTCTTTGCTGCTTAGTTATGCCCAGCTACAATATCAGTTTCGTGCCAGATGCCGATAGTGCTGCGACCAAAACCAATATCAAGGCAAAGCTGAACGCATCTTGTGAGATACGTTTGAGCAACAAATATAATGTGCCTGTGCGAAAGTATATTATACTTCGAGAAAAAACACATGACTGCACCATGTTTCCGGGTTCACCCACATCACTGCTGTCACACGCTGAAAAGTCTTTTTTTTCCCTCTGTTACCGAGAATGAAGGTTTTATTGAATAAACCCACACGGTCACAAAAGAAGATAATTTTGCTTGTGAATTGGGCAACGTTCAGGGAGACTTCACTGATGTTTTCCGTGGTATCCTCAGAATTAGGTAATTCTGGTTCAGTTCCATTTGACATGGAGCCGCCCAGGAAGTGACCATTCTCATTCTGTGACTCTGAACAGTCTTGTTGGTGCAGGATTGGAGTTGGGTTTTCCCCTTTAAAAGTCTTGTCATTTATTATACAAGCGGCTGCACCCACAAACTGATTTCTGGGACTTGCAGTGAAGTGGAAACAATTTGCATTCTAAAACAGGAAACCAGTATCTTTATCAAAACAGTGGAAGAGAAACCATGCTTTAGGCGTAGCTAAAGCGGCTACAGGACTCAACAGCTAGGCTCCACCTCAGAAAGATAAAGATGCAACAAGCAATGGCACCCAGCGTGGGGCTGGAATCTACGACCGTGAGCTTAAGAGTCCCATGGCTTTACCGACTGAATTAGCCGGGCTCGAGGGCGCAGTACTTATTTTCCCATTTCACACTGAGCCAAATCCCCTGCAACCTAATTTCAATGTGCCAAAGATGATCCACATGGAAAATCACAAGTTTCCAGTTCATTCCTCTCAATCACAAATAACATTAGTTACATCTTCCACTTTTCAGCTGTTACTCCTTCAGACCATTATAATCCATTTTCAGCGCTTGTTCCGGGATTTAACATTCAAAATTCATATTTTAATGTCGGTGCCCTCGTCCTTGAGTTGCCATGCGACTGTCAGTCACTCTGAGAGACGGTGAATCTGCTTCAATATACCCAGTCATTTCTGTTACAGAGTGTGTGAAATGTGTGTCTGTCTGCTCAGTCTCACTCAATACATTCAGCACTTTGTTTGTTCGGTACATCAGCAAATTCTGCAGCTTCGAATCTGGGGACTGGATTTTCACAGTTCGGTTAAAATGATCCGAAGGCCAAGAAGAATTTGCTGCAGCCGTTGTGAAATGTAAAATGATTTTCGCCCTTTTCCACACGGGAACAACTGTTCAGAAGGAACAGGTTTCCACTCGTTGTATCAGTTGCGGTTTCCCAAGTGAGACTCAGAGTAAGTTCCACTCTCTTGGAGATTGTGTCAATGTTGCTCTGAAGTTTACTGAGTGGGATGGAATCCCCCTGTATTTTCCTGAGCCGGTGCTCGGCACATTGAGAGGTTTGGTCCCGGTTGGAGGATCTTGCCTGCCAAGGATGGGCACGAAGCGATGATTGAATCTGCAGTGGCCGCTTTCTTCTGGCAGCGGAGGAATGAAGAGTGCGGCCTCCAATCCTACTGCTTGTCCCTGTCTCACTCCGTGTGGAGCAGTGGAAGAGAAAATCATTCATGGGTTTATTTGATACCAATATCTTCATAGATTTCTATGAGTTAAATGAAGGTACATGTTGAGAATAACTGTATTAAAACCCGTACGTCCGGGGTCTGACTGGATAACTGTGGAGCTGACAAAGTTTCGAAACTATCTCCTGAAGGTACAATCCCGATTGACAATCTTCTGTCTTACCGGAAACGCCGATGTGTAGGAAAACACAAGAGGCTGCATTCCTGGGTCGTCTCAAAACACCAGTCTTTCTCTCAATATCCGAATGCACTGACCAATTGCAAGATAGAACCAGTTAACATTAGGCTGTGCAAAAGCTCCTCATGCAGATAGTCGGCCTCATTGCGCAGCTGGAGTCCTTTCAGTTTTCAGAGCCTATCACCGGTTTATGTGTGATGCTTACACGCAGTAGAGTTGTGGTGTTAGCACGGACATGAGCAAGAACGGTAACATTCACAGTGTGAACAACCAACAAAAATAATCACTGTCATCGCTTCACTTCAAGGTCCCTGATTTGTGAAGCCGTGACTTTTACTGGCAAAGAAAATACATTTGTCGTCAGGAGGCTGCTTCAGTGTCTCCTATTTTTCTGCTCGATTCACCATGAAGTTCATTTCTGCTGTTCCACAAGCACTTTTGCTTCTCCTTTTCTTATATTCTCATCCCTTCATTCACAGTTTGGTCGGAATAACGAGGTGAGACTGGATAAACTGTAGCCTGACCGGGAATGTTGTGGTAATGGCACAGACATTTTGCTTTTCCTTTCTGTCAGTTAGCAGCCATTTCGAATGGAGAATTGGTCCTTTCTGTGTCTACCACAACATGTGTCTCTATTTGTCTCTTTTTGACTCTGTGTATCCAGCTCAACTCCTTTCACACTCTCCAACACTCCATTGTCCACATCCGTCATTCCCCATTTCTGCTCTTTGAAAAGATCACCCTCATTCATTTTTACACCAACAGCAAAGACATCGCTATAATATTATAATTGTGGTGGCATTGTTTTTTTTTTCTGGTGGATTAGGAATTCTATTTTGAATTCTGAACATTCACAATCATTTGAGACAAGAAACGACTTCTTACCTCAGTCATAACAGATAGACACATTATCCAAGGAATGTGAGCCCGGTACTAGACACTCCACTCTCAAAGTGTCTCCGCATTTCAGACTTTTCAAAGAACAGAAATGGGAAATGGTGGATATTGACAATGGAGTGTCAGAGAATGTGGAAGTGGGTGAGCTGGATACACAGACTCAAAGAGAGACAAATAGAGACACATATTGTGGTAGACACTGAAAGGACCAATTCTCCATTCGACATGGCTGCTAACTGACAGAAAGGAAAAGAAAAAGCAACCATTTAAACAGAGCCTTTCACCACGTCATGGCAACGGAAGCAGCATTACAGCTGATGAAGTCCCATTAAAGTTGCAAAGTTGGCGTGAGTAAGCTAATGAGAGAGAGATTTTGATAAATACATTGATTCGACAGATAAAGCGGATAATTTCTCCCAACATTATAATATAGAAATGCATAATGAACCTAGTAGGGACGAACGGTCAGATCTGAAACGTCAGCTCTGTTTCTCTTTACAGATGCTGCCGGGCCTGCTGAGTTGCTCTCCCAATTTCTGTTTTGTTCCAGTTTGCCTCAGTTCTTTGTTTTATGTTAACCTGCATGATGTTTGGGACAAATCAGATTATCTGCGAGCTCCTGATCAGTCAGAAGTGCTGTCACCACGATAAATTAGCACAACAGAACTTCTATTCTCTGACTGCGAATCGAACCTGAGCAATGGCAGAGAAAGCGCTAAATCCCAACTACTAGACCACCAAGAAACACACCAGAGCGGCTCGTGTCTTTTCTTAACGACACTGCTTTTGCGTTTTCATTTCTGATCATATTCGCTGCAGATCGGTTTCTCCGTCTCTGAGTTTTTAACTGTGTGGAAGAAGACCATTTGGCCCATCTTTTCAGTGCACCTCATCAAACCTCCATCCATTCTAGTTCCAGTTTCCAGCATTTGGCCCATAGCCTTGTGTGTTTTGACTTTACGAAGACAAATATCAATGAATTTATTCCTGTGTTGTCAAATAACACAACACATCGGCCTGGAATTTGAGATGGTAAAACTGTGTTAATACCTCCTTGAGGAACTCATTCTCATTTTCACCCACAGAGGGAGACTCAGGGGCACATCCCCGAGAGTGACAGAGACCTCAGGATTATACATGCTCCATTTGCTTCACATCCACTCTCCGTCCCCAGGCACAAGCTTCTGCGATAAAAGGCAGCTTTAGGTGGAACACAAGCAACTTCTCCAGACAATGAGAACTGTTTCCGTGAGCTGGGATATAAAATGGACAGTGAGCTGAAATAGTCTCACAGGCTGCTCACGTCCATCTTTCAAATTCGAATACTCACCGATCCAATCACTGCAGTACCTTAAATCGTGTGAGGTTTTATGCTTCTTGCTCTCTAACAGGCAGTGATTGGCATATGTCCCTCTTAACCGATTTGGGTGAAATATTCGTCGGCCACCTCCTGTAATACATTTCGCAAACAAGAATACAAGGAGCAAATCCCTTTCAGCTCTCAACCGTAGTCGTAAGGGTTAAATTCAGGACATGGTAGATCCGGCTGTTTCATCCCAACAGATGGGATAAACATTAATTTAAAAACAAAAACATATGTTTCAGGAAAAGCTCAGCAGATCTGGCAGAGAATCAGTGTCGACGTTTCAGAACTCTGTTTTATCCCACAGGTACTGCCAAACCTGCTGAGTTTCTCCAGCAGTTTTTGTTTGTCTCATTGTCCCGTAGCCAAGATGAGATTTGAATTCCGGATGTGCAGGAACGAGAATCCTTTCAATCTCTCAAGTCAGTTCATGTCCCGAGAACATCAGAGTCAATGTCCCAGCCTTTAAAAGAAGGGGCAGGTGTCTTGACTGTTTGTGCTCAATCATTCTCCTGTGATTCCGGTTTCCAAGTGTTTCCAAAGATTCAAAAAGCTGGAGGCTGGGGTTTCTGTTTTGCTTCCATAACATCGACCCACCTCGTCACCCTGCACTCACCCCCATTCCAACTGTCAATATTTTCCCAAAATATCTTCACAATCCTCCGCCCTGCAACATGTCCAGGGATGAGGAAATCCCGTTTAGTGGAGTGATTCCCGAGGTCGGAAATGTTCTCCTTGGAGCGAAAAAGCTTACCTAGAGATTTCCTGGGGCTGTTCACAACAGTGGGGGAGGGAGTGGCGGGAATAGGCTGGGTGATGGTCGGGGGAAACTGAAGCCACTGACCAGGGTTAGTTACCAGAGGACTATAATTCAAGAAATTTAATGCAAAACCATTTATGTAGATTAAACACAGAGAATACTGCAGAAACTCAACACGTTTCGTGGTACCTGCGGAAAGAGATAAAGAGCTAAAGTTTTGAGTATGATAAGTTTCTTGTTCAGTACTCATGTTTCCTGAATGTCAATAAATGACCAGACTCTCCGGTGGGTTGGTGAGACGGATTTTCTCGAGTTTGAGCGATAACTCATTGATCAGAAGGTTATTTGAAAAAAAGACTCGTGTTTAGAAAACATAGTCGAAAGGATTCGAACCTGCACGGGGAAGCCCCAACAACTCTCTAATCAATTGTTTTAACCACTCGGCCGCAACTACAGGAAGAAGGAACTTTTTATAAACTTTTCTCATGGAATGGTTTCAACAGGAAAGTGGAGCATTTGGCTTGTCTTCTCCGTGCCACAATCCATATATTTCTTGTCATCCCGTATTTGATCACAACGGAGATTAAATTGAACTACATTGTTGAGAAATCGAGTGAATGGGAAGAATCCATTTCTATGAGCAGAGAGATTAGTAGTCAGATCAATGGTTTGAGAAAGAAAGATGTATTTGTATTTTGAAAGCTCCTTTCTCCACCATCTAAATCACAACCATTAAAGTCCTTTTGAAGCAGATTCTTTATTGGCCAATCTAATGAGCAAATCAGGGCAGTTTGTTTAACCCATCGGTCAAAAACGAAACTGTTTCAAATAATCACAATTGCCGCTGGATATGCCAGTGAGTTCAGAACTGACTTTGGCGGTTTGCTGTGCTCTGATTTACACCCAGGTGCGTAATCGCAGGGGAAGGCGTTTCCCTTTTAATACAGAGATGAGGGGGATGCTCTCCCATTCAGAGGGGAACAAATCTTTGGAATTCTTTCAACAGAGTTCTGATAAGGCTGGGTGTATTCAAGGCTGAGAGAGACAGACATTCAGTTATTTGGGATTCAAGGGCCACTATGATAAGGCAGAAAAGTGGATTTGAGGATTAGCCATGATCTCATTTAAAGATGTAATTGACCTAATGGGCCAAAAGACTTCCATCTGTCCCAATGTCTTATCTGTCGTTTGAAAAATATGAGACGATTGTAAAGGAAGTAATAGAGAACGTTTATAAAAGGTTATTGCATTCAAACACAGTCAACATCGTTTGCTGAAAGGCAAATCACACTCTCAGGAAGGGTCCAGGCCCGAAAGGTCAGCTTTCATGCTCCTCTGATGCTGCTTGGACTGCTGTGTTCATCCAGCTCCACACCTTGTTATCTCAGATTCTCCAGCATCTTCAGTTTCTACTATCTCTGATAATTTTGCAAGACTTCTTTGGTATTATTACAAGCGCAGTTGATAAAGGGAAACTGCAGAAGAAGTGCACATGAATTTTTAGCAGGCACTCAAAAAGGAGCCATATGTCAGGTCATTGCGCAAAGTAGGAGTTTACGCTGTTAGATATAAATGAGCATGGGCTGCCCATTGTTAATAAACATAAAATACAGAATCGGGATTAATGGGTACGTTTCAAGTTGGAAAGATATGTTTTGTGGACTGTCAGAATGGTCCGTCATCGGGCTGCAATTATTTATCTCTGTATTAATGACTTGTAGGAAGTGCCAGAGTGTAATGTGTTCAGTTTTGCTGAAGATACGAAATAGGCGGAGGGCATGTTGTGGTAAGGACATGCGAATCTGCAAAGGGGTATAGATAGGTGGAGTGAGTGGTCAAAAACTTGGCTCATGCAGTTTCATGTCGGCAGTGTGAGTTCTTGCACTTTGGTAGGAAGAATCAAAAGGTTGACTACTATTAAAATCGAGAGAAATTTCCAAAAACATAGGGTACAAAGGAACCTGAGTGTTCTTGCGCATGAAGCAAACAAAGTGAATGACATATTTATTTTTCTGGCAAAAAAATGGCCTCCTTTCCTGAAGCTCACAATGGAAGAGATGGTTTCCCAGGAAAAGACAGAAACTAAGTACGTGTAAATTAATCGAAGGCCAGGATATATCTAGTGCTGTTCTCTGGGACATATTTGATATATTGTTTACGGTTCTGTAAACTTTCTTTGCAATGTAGCTGGGAGTGGGAGAGGGGGAAATTAAGGTCACCCATGATTATTGTCATCACTTTATCTGTCACACACAATATCTGTTTTTTATACGTTTGTTTTCATGTTGTGGTTACTATTAGTAGGCTTGTAGACTACACCCACTGGTGACTTCTTTCCTTCACTATTCCTCATCTCTACATAAAAAGATTCGACATGCTTATCTCCTGAATCTAGGTAGTCTCTAACTATTGTACAAATGTTACCACAACCTCGGCATTTCACGCACCTCTGTATGCCTTCTTGCAACATTAATTCATGCTCTACTGTGTTACTGTTGCATATATTAAGAGAAAATAAAAGGGAAAACAAACACTGCCGTAATTCAGATTCGAGTCGAAGCTGCTGTGGCTATATGCAGAGTCTTGGCCATGAAACGACCATGGTGCTTAACAACGAGGCACAAGGAAACGTATAGTAAACACACTGCTGGAGGGCATGCCAGGAGCAGCACCAGAAACACAACAGAAATACTTATCACATAGCAGACTGAAATGAGTGGACAAAATCTATCGAATTCAGGGCCATGGAGGATGTCAATGTCCAGCATTCAGAGTATACAAAACTGAGATTGATAGGTTTCGACAGAATAAACATGTTAAGAAATCATGGGTTAGTGCAGAAAAATGTCAGTGAAGCAAGAGTTCATATATAATTTCATTGATCAGCGAGAGAGGTTCAATGGGCTGAGTGGCTACATCATATTTGTTATGTTTCAAAATAAAAACATTACTTTCTTATATTCACTTGGCAAAAGTAATTAATATTCGGAGTGGAAAAGAAGTAATTCTTCTGACTGCAGTCTTATATGTATCTCTCAATTGGAAATCGAGTTTTACATCGGCTGCATCAGCAGTTTCCTCACACAAAGAAGTAACCACTGCTGCAGAAGATAATTTAACCCCAGTTCCCAGCCCTGGAATCAGAGAAATTCAGTGCCCTAACATTCTATGTATGCAGGGTCAATCGGATTCTAACCCTAAATCCCTATTCCAGTTAATCCCTGAAAAACTTGATAATCTTTGCTTCGCACAATATCTCTCTGTCTGCCTTAAAAATATTCAAGAACTCTGCAGCTTGCAGCGGAGATTTACAAGAATGTTGCCAGGACTGGATAAGATGAACATTTGCAGAATGTTTTGTTAGGCTGGGACTGTTCTCCTTGGAACAAAGGAGGCTGATTGGAGTTTATAATCATATACCAACATTTATTAACATTCAATATTCTTCGGGGCATTGACAGCGTAGATATGGGCAAATAGTTTCCCCAAGCTCGAGAGAGAAGGTCTATAGGATATCATATCCGAATGAGGTTAAGCCCAAATAATTCGGAAATGGGGAGGAATTTCTTCGGTCAGGGACCAGTCAACTTGTGGAATTGTTTCCCACAGACGGCTGTTGAGGGTGGATTGTTTGGTATTGTCCAAGTGAGCTAGACAGACGTCTAATCAGTCAGATGGTCAAGAGGTATCCAGGTCAGGCAGCAGGATGGAGTTCATGATTATCATCGAAAGGTGCAACAGACTCATTAGGTCGAATATTTCTGCTCCTAATTCAGTCCTATTGCTTCTCCATCATTTTGTCCATGGTCTTATTTAATCGATAGGCCCAAAATTGTTTGGGTGGACTTGGATAAAATTATAGTCTTAGTTTCACGTTGTCACGCCTTGCAGCTAATCACGGCCCTTTCACTCTGCTCCCTCTGCATTTGTTTTCCCCCGATGACATTTTGGATTCTTCAAACTGAATTGAAAGTCATTCCAAGTAAGACTGACTGCCAGCACCACCACACAAATACTCAATGGCCTGGTTTATCTTTGTTAAGAAGCCCTGTCCACTGTGGCTACTCAAACAACAGCAACTTGGAGTCATTCTCTGTCTGAATTTTAAACCAAGGTTGCAGTGGAGAAAGCTCCTTCCTAACGACGAGAACACCAAGGAAGCTACAACTTAACAGTGACAGTTGGTTCATCAGCATTTCTTCTGCCCTGTTCCTTATTCCTTGTGTCAGTGAATTAAATGTGCCTCTCAGTCTGTCACAGACTTTCACTTTTGTTGTTTTTACAGAGTTGAGCCTTTCGACTGAGAAAATGCTGGGAGTATTCACCATCCTCTCCCTCCCTACCCGCGAATAAACATTTCTTTGATCAAAATAAAACATGTCACCGAGGAAGAAGAAATCTTCAGTATCTTGAAAAACCTTCAGGAGGAGTCCTCGCACTTCTCTGCTGTAATCTTAGCAAAAAGATCATTCTCGCTTGGATTCTGTTTGTCACAGAGAGTGCAGGGAGAGCATGAAGATCCGATGCATCTTCAGTGCGTTCTATTTCTTGAATTTCAAAATTAGGTGATTTTCAGGTTCCTGACTTTACTCTCATTGTTCTGTTGTCCTGGCAATACATCCACATGATGCATATTTCCTGGAGACTTTGCCTGTAATTCACACGACAATCAGGAAGCGGACAGCACCAACCAGCACTGGAACTGAACTCATTGCCTGCCATTGGATTTTACCGATACAGTCTATAAAATTCAGCCTCACCGTCAATGTGAAGAGGGGCTGTGGGACTGCAGTTTCCTCTCCTGCTGTTCAGTAAAGATCATTCCAACTGTAAAAGGAATTGTTTTTGATTGGAATCATTTCTTCCTGAACTCACTGCCATCTGCTTTAACAAGAGGAGCTGAAATCTCCTGATAATTGAAACGTAAAGTTGCGTGTTTACAAATTAAGTGAGAAAATATCTGTTTCTTGTTAGCAGCATGGTATTGTTGCTGACTGAATGAAGCGGCTGCCCAGAGGGAGGCAGTTATGTGTTTCAAACACACAATGAACACAAATAATATCCCTGCAGCAGTGTTCCCAATATAAAATGGACAGGAAAGTACCATGTGCAACTGAACAGGAGAAACACTATCAAGCAACACCCCCAAACAACAAGCTCTACTTCGATATCAAGGGGAACCACTCTTCTGAGACGAAAAGCTAGGAATCTGGCGTGATTTGAACAGGCAGCCTTTTAACCTGGAGTCATACGCACTACCATTGCGCCACAAGCCCACAGTTGACTGGGGTGCTGCTGTGCAGAATTAAGTGAAGCGATCACACCCCAGTGAGAAATTATTACGAAAAACGGAGGTAGAAAGGTCGGGTACATTCTGCATCTTTTCTCCCCACTGTCTCCGCGTGTCTCCAATTGTCTTTTTTCACTCTCCACCCGTTTGTCTGTCTTTTTTCTCCCTCATCCTGCCCTTCTCCACTTCATTCTTTCAGCTTCTCTCTTCTTGCCATTTAACTTTCCCGTTGATACATTCTGATCTGAACTGGGGAGATCGATTCCAGTCTGTGTGTCACAGGGTGGATCCAGGAATTACTCTCGAACCTCCATCAGGCGCAACGAGAAATATACGATTTAGTTGTGGAATGGGAGTGGGAGTAGATTCCAATACAAATATTCTCAGGCATTTTCCACAAATGCTCTTGTGAGTAAACGATAAAACAAGTAACTGACTGCATTCCTGTATTTGCATCATTAGAAACCTAATGTTCTTGGTTTCAAACAAACCTGACTCGCTTTCTTCAGCTCTGTCGGGGGTAGCACAATGGATAACGTAATGATGTCTGTTTAGGGATCAGGGGATTGTAGTTTTCACTCTGGTCGAGTGCAGTTCATGACTTCTTTACACTTCCAAATAAGTATTTCTCATTGGCCTGGAGCCGCGATGAGGTTTGAATTTCTGTTGCACACGAACGAGAATTCTTTCACAGTCTAAAATCAGTAAAAGCAATCAAAAACATCAGAGTGAAAGTCCCAGCATCATTAAAGGAGTGGAAGCTGAAATAGTCCCACAAGCTGCTCATGGGCACCCTTCCATTTCCCAAATCCACCGACCCGATCATGCAGTTCCTGACAATGGCAAGGAAAGAAAACGGAAAACCCAATCTCAGCTTTGTGAATCTTTAGAAACACTTTGGGAAGTGTAATCAGAGGAGAATTAAAGATGAACTGTCCATCTGGGTCACTGACTCATGTTCTCGGGACCGTTAACTGATCCGAGACTTTGAAAGGATTCCTGTCAGAGTTGCTCTGCTTCTGCTGTTGTCACTATCGAGAACAATAAATCCTGATCCCCTGAACAGGAACGGAGATAGGCCGTGGCGGTGAACGCGCCGAATCCTAACCACTAGAGGGAAGGAATCAATTATATTTGCACGAATATTTCTTCTGATTTAATTTCGTCAAACTCCCGCTTTTTCACATGTCTCCGTTTGACGTTAGAATATTATCTACGTGGAAAAGGAACGAAAACACAAGTCTGGTGGAATTTGAACCTGCTAGATAAAAGCAGGAATTGTGTCTCCAAAAGCTGGTTCACTTCCTAATTATTAGGGGATGGCTTTCCTTACAAATTGGAACAAAAAATCTCAGTTCCATTGACAATGCTTCACGGGGAAACATGTGCCAAACATTTCAAAACCATGAAATATTTTCACAGTCAATGCTATTCAGCTGCAAGCGTTCACAAAATTTATTTACATTTAAATTTCCTTTATCTGTTTTTGAAAATCACGATCAGTTGTGTCGCAATTTACAACGAGCTTCACTTTGAATAATATGCTGCACCTTTCAGAACCATGAGCATTTTTACACTCAGTCTTAGTCATCTGTTCACGAAATTTCTTTGCACCTAAAGTCATTCAAATTCGAATTGATTTCCCTGCCCAGCCCTGCCCCGTCCTACCCTGCCACCCAGTATCGGGCACCCATTCCCCTCAGACCTGGACACTGACTCTCTCCCCTTGTTAAATTCACTCCTTGTATGTTTGCTGATATATCTTTTCAAACACTCAGGAATCAGCTTATACTTTTATTTCTGAAAAATCGTTGCCGATTTAAGTAACTCTCTGAGTCAAAGAAATTTGACTCCAATGTTTTCTTTATCATTCACTGATATTTTTTGAATCTCTGACCTCTTGACCTTGATTCCGCCGAAAGAGGGCATGTTCCGCAAATATAAACAAACTGAACCTCGCATCGTCAGGGACATCTCCGTTAGTTTACTTCCCAATTTTCCCGAGTTCAGGTGCAGCTTTTCCAACTTTTCCGACATGTCGTGAATGTAATCATGCATCCTGTCCACCATCCCGACAAAACCGTCTGCGTCTTTTCTAATCTCTATAGTTTTGGTGAAGAGGAGGAACAAGGATTGCATACGTTTCTCGAACTGAGACTGAACTGCAGACATTGCAGTTGTACGATGATCTATTCGTTTAATCAAAGCGATTTCTCCATTTATAAACTCAACTAACCCAAATTATTGTCTAACCACATCATGGACATCGTCTCTATGGGAACCAAAATCTCTTGACTCACTTCTTTGGTACTTTCATGGAATGTGGGAATGGCTTGTAACACCAACATCCCTAAATCCCTGCGATCCGACTGACTCTCAGCTATTTCGAAAGGTAACCGATATTCAACCACCTCCCTGTGGGGCTGGAGTCACTTCCATTGCAGACTGGGGAAGGGCAGTTTATATCCTTCACCAAATGTCAGAGTGAAACTGAAATCGACACTTTTTTTTTAAAAAAAGAATCTCCTATTCATTGTGTATCGTGTTTCTATGCAGATGTTCCGTTTGTGCATCACTTTGTGCCTCTCTGTATTGAATTCTACCAAATGATTATTTTGTGAATGAACATATTTTCCCCATCTCTCATCATTCTAAACTCTATATCGCACTGACTGATATTATTTGTATGCGCCTGGACGACAGTCCTCACATCCTTGGCATGAATCCAGTGAACATTCCTGACGCAACCTCGCAAGCAAGTACGTCCTTCTCTTTGCTAGGAAATCGTTACTGCAATGATTTGCAGTTGTGTGCTCATTAAAACCAAGACAATTGCAGAAAGAATTTCACATTCAGTTTTTGCAATCTGATTCCTGTATGGGTTGAAC
The DNA here is from genome assembly GCA_024137785.1 of Ginglymostoma cirratum. Taxonomy (NCBI): domain Eukaryota; kingdom Metazoa; phylum Chordata; class Chondrichthyes; order Orectolobiformes; family Ginglymostomatidae; genus Ginglymostoma; species Ginglymostoma cirratum. The sequence goes on along the minus strand of JAHRHZ010000110.1, from coordinate 2,126,615 downwards.
CAAATCGTTTACAATTACTTCCAAATTTGTCTGAACTCAATCATTCACTGTTCTGTCTTGATCATCTCGTTGTGTATTTTAACATCAAGTAATTTGTCAGTTTATCTTACTTCTTCAACAATTTCAAACAAACCCACTCATAGTTAACAAACCGATAGAGTGGAGTAGTTTTACGTTTCCTCTGAAGGAGCAAAAGTTGAATCCAAGACGAGCGTTTCAAACCTTGAAAGTGCAAAGGTCTCAGATCGGAAATTAGGACTGATGTGAAATGAAAAATTAGTTTAAGGGTTGGCTCAGTACAACTGCAGCAGCAGAGATTTAAGGAGATATTTCAGAATATTCTGAAAATAAAAAGCTCAATTGTCTACGCCTGTTTTCTTTCACTTTTGAAGATGAGCACACGTTTTTGCAGCCTGACTCTAGCTTCACAATTCCACAATGTCATATCACCCAGAAGGTAAGAGTCAGGCAAATAGACACGCAGAAGGAGCAAAGGACGGCACGGTAGCTCAGTGGGTAGCACTACTGCCTCACCTGGGTTCGATTTCACTCTTGGGCGACTGTCTGTGTGGAGTTTGCACATTCTCCCCGTGTCGACGTGGATTTCCTCCGGGTACTTCGGTTTCCTCCCACAGTCCGAAGGTGTGCAGGTTAGGTAAATTGTCCATGCTAAATTGCCCATAGTGTTCAGGGATGTGTACATTAGGTGGGTTACAGGGGAATGGGTCTTGGTGGGATGCTCTGAGGTTTGGTGTGGACTTGTTGGGCCGAAGGCCCTGTTTCTACACTGTAGGGATTCTATGAAAGCACGTACAATGACAGGTACAGTGCTCAGGAGACACAAGATGGGGTATGATTATATACGTGAAAGGATTACTTACATAACCTCTGTTACGTAAAGACTCCCATCATTTTGGAAAAATGAATTTCCTGTCTGCAATTCTGATGAACAGCTAAATATTTGCCTCGCTACAGCACAATCCTTAGAGGCAGTGACATACCATCTTCTTATGGTTGGATGGCTCACCGAGCTGGTTCGTTGGTCCGCAGATATTGCTTTACGCCAAAAAGAAGAAGACTACCTCTTCCAAGTATTCAAAGACAATGGATACCCGAAAAACTTGGGTCAGAAGATGCCTATCACACGAACAACACCAGAAAGATACTACACGCCCTGAAACACTCATCAAGTTTCCTTACATCAGGAACACGTCTGAATTGACTGCAAAACTCTCAGGACCGCTGGGCATCAGAGTAGCACACAAACCCGCATCAACCCTACGCCAACTGCTCACCCAGAACAAAGACCCACTACCCACTATGAACAAGACCAATGTCATACACAAGATTCCCTGCAAAGACTGTGGCAAACACTACATTGGACAAACAGGAAGGAAATTAATCACTAGGGTACACAGACATCAACTGGCAACAAAAAGACACGACCAATACTCACTCACCTCCATCCACATGAATAAGGAGAACCATCAATTCGATTGGGACAATGCCAGGATCCTGGGACAGACAAATCAGAGACAAGCACGGGAATGCCAAGAAGCCTGGTACTCCACTGAGAAAGCCAACAAATAGAGCTCGACCCCAAATGCACTCCATTGAGGAAAACCGGAAGAGAGGTAATTCAGCTCAATGGACACCAGAGTTTAAATAACAGGCGAGAAAACACAACAGCGCTTCACCCGAGGTTGCACTGATGTTGTTAACCAGTAGAGTAATGAAACGTCTGCGGAACAACAAACCAGCTCGTCGAGACAACCAACCACAACATCCACAACTCGACCTACAACTCTACCCTAAAATTTTAAAGGTATTTGATGTTTCTTCAGTCAAATCTCGATCGGTTTATACTGTATCTCCCTCAAATTCCTGCTTCCAGTCAACACCTCAATCCGGAACAAATCTATCAAACCGCTTTCATTCCAAAACAGACACAAGGTGCACCTTGCAGAAGGCATGTGTTGGCACTTTCAATGATACTCTGTCTCCCCCGGTGCTGCAGACCTGTCCGGCGCTGGTTCTGACAGCACCGTCCTTCCTTTGACAGGTCCCATCGTGATTGGGAGGACAGATATTACTAACTCGCACTTGTCAATGTGTCAATGTGGAGCGAGTGTTAAATTGTGCAGTGCCTCAGTAATGTGGGAGGAAGGACTGAAAAGAGGGTTTGTGATAGTGGGAGGGAGAAATGTCTGCGAGAAGAGGCAGGCTTGAATTCTGATACATCAAACTGAAACATGTGAGAGAGGGAGTGTGTGAGGGAATAAAACCACCACCTCAGAGAATATTTTCATGCAAATCAATCAATTCCCAAGGAGCAAAATGGAGACGAATAATGGCTACCGTGACTCGGACTCGAACCGAGGTTGCTGCGGCCACAACACAGAATATTAACCACTCTACGATAGCTGCAACACAATAAAAAATGCGATTAAAAAGCATGATAAGAACAATGGCTGAGGATGTTTTCGGAACAGCACCGGATACACAACGGGAATACTTGGCTAACAGTGGACTGACGTGTAAGAACTCAGAGTGGGCTGCAATCTTTAACTTTGATGCTCCCAGACTCTATCATTGAGTAAGTTGAAGACTGAGATTGATAGCTTTCTACAAAATATCAAACACTCAGGGAATAGTGCAGGCTGTTGTTGTAATGTATTTATCAAAAGCAATGCAGTTTGGCATTGATTACTTCACCAGTTCCATCACACAAGGAAGCAACCACTGCTGCAGACGACCATACAATCCCACCTACCAGGCGCGGAACCAGAGAAACTCAGTGATCCAGCTGCGAAGATACAACTGGAAAGGGGGATGGCAATGAGCGCGTGGAGCTACTCTGTGGTAATAGCTGACGGGATAGTCTGTGCATTTTAAACCAAGACAATGTGACAAAACCGAGATAGAGCCGAGGGGATTATGTGCAGAAGGATGAGAGAATGCAATGCTGAATCAGACAGTGACCAGGGTGATACAGATAGAAGTGACGCAGTCCGTGAGCGTGCGCTCCTTCCATGACGGTGTCGAGGCGCGTGAAATGCCGAGACTGTCAGCTCCAACCTCGACCGGAGCAGCTTTTAGTGACATGGAGCAGGGATTATTGGGCATCAGGCTGTGCAAAAGGTTACTCAGCAATTTTAAGCAAAATAGTTTTCTGCAGCACAGATATTTGCGCATTGTAGGACGATCTGTCCATGAAAGTGTCTCAATTATAAAGAAAAGTGATGCAAATATTCAAGTGGTCAGGAGAGAAATCTGTGCTAGGAGAAATGGAGGTAACTTTTCATTCTCTGACTTTTCTCATATGGCTGACTCTGTACTGGGTTGAATGGCGGGAAGGGATTTTTAGCTCGTTTCCATTTACTGCAAGCATGCACACGTCATTGAACTTATCTAAATTTCTGAAAACTGACAGTAATATACAATGTTGTGATTAGGCTCGAGTTTAACTGAGGTTATGGAGGAAAAGCAGGAAAGTGGAGGTGAGATTTTTTTCAGATCAGTGGTGATCTAATTGAATGGCTGCTTCCTGACGACAAACGTGTCTCATTTGGCATTGAAACTCACTAGAACAGGAAGGGGATACTATTGAGATGAAGAGGCGAAGGTGATTATCATTGTTGGTTGTTCATCTTGTGAATGTTACTGCTGATGTCCCTGTTAACAACACAATACAAAGGTGGACAATCTGACTGAGCAGTGACAGTTAAGGCACGTTTCATCTCTTTAAGAAGCTGGAAGATGGACGCTGATGTTCTCGGGGACATTAACTGATCTGAGACATTGAAACGAATCCGGTCAGAGGTGCGCTGCTTTAGCTGTTGCCACTGCCAAGAACAATAAATCTTGATTCCCTGACCGGGAATCGAACCCAGGCCGTGGCACTGAGGGTACCAAATCCTAACCACTAGACCATCAGGGACTGCTGTAGGGCTGTTTGCATTGTTTCTTAATGACACAACTTCTGGCTTTCTTTTTCCACCGTCTTTCTTTCTCCTCCAAAATGATTGAATCATCCTACCTTTACAACATGGAAAGAGGCTCAGCATCCCAGTTTCCAGCACTTGGCCCATAGCCTTGTGTGCTCTGACAAAACAAATGAGGCGGAGGGGAGGAGGCAGTAGACCGGCTGTTTGAGATGCTGACATCAGCCTGTGGAAAAAAAAAAGTCGTTGATCAAAACAGAATTTAATGGAGAAGATCACTCTCTGTGTTCGGATAATGATCCGTACCCGGAGGGTATACCTCAATTATCAACTGATTAGCATAAATTTTCAACTGGAGAAGGATCATCTGAGGAGAGAGAAACGGAGGAATGTTTTCACTCGATGACCTTCCCCGCATCGCTGACACTGTGCTGTGATAAAATCCGGAAAAACTGTTTATCTGTTTCATAGTGCTCAATTTCCCGCATGCAAATCCCTACAAGTCGTTCCAATGATCGAAATAGAATTAGATTTATCTCATTGAGCTTTTTGAACGTTGTCGTCAAATGATTGAGACAGTGAAAGTGGAAATGTGTGACTTCTGCAAGTTTGCAGCGTCAGTCTGTATTGGACTGTAAAGAATTTGATAGATTTGTTCCTGATTGAAGTGTTTACTGGAAGCAGGGAGCTGAGCAAGATATTGGCTAAACCAATTCAGCTCTGAAAGCAGAAACAGTAAATTCCTTTCTTGCAGTACGAACGAGATTGCACAGCACAGAGAATTTTACTGCATTGAATACACGTTGATGGGACCTGCATCCTTTCACAAGACTGGGTTGACTAAGGAATTAAGAGGGTAGCAGCCTCTACTTGCTTGTCTTTAGTTTTAATGAAGTTGCATGGAGAAGTGTAGCACTTAAGATTTATTACTACAAAAAAAACCATGGTTTTTAAAGGTGCGTCTTATTATTGCATGTGACTCATTGAAAATTACGATGGAACTGAGCTGTTGTGTTTTAAATGTTAGAATGCGGAAAGTTGGTCAGCTCAGATCACTGGACGGGATTTGCGTTGCCTAGCGATGCATTTAATTCCTTCTCGAAAGTCTATTGGGTTGGGATTTTCCCGACATATGACTCCTAATTCAAGAATTTTATTGAATTCAAAGAACGATACAGTGATTCCGAATTAATTGCCTAGCAATAATGCCACCAGGCCCACGCCTCTCTGCAAGGTTGGTGTTTTCCCATTGCGTGGGCAAACATCCAAAATATTTGTTTTCACCTTCTTCATATGTGTTGCTGCGCTATATTTGCCTCAATGAACCCTGCGGCCCAAACCTGGATATCAGGAAGTCCGACATCATTGAGTGCAGCTCTGTTCGAAAAACTGATCGGGGTATTTGATAAAATGGAAGGCAAGCAGCCTGGGTCTGCCCGGGTTTTGAGGCATTGTCAATGCAACAGTTTTAACAACAAACTTAGTATAGCACTTTCTAAACTAAGTCAATTCCGAAAAGCTGCCCTCCGGACTCAATATTGAGTTCAATAATTTTAGTGCCTAAACTCTCCCATGTCCCAGGCCCCCACCCCACACACCAGGCCTTGTTACCACATACCCTGCCACTACACACCCCCTGTTGTTAGTCACTAACAGTCCCCATTAACAACTATTCACCCTCCCAGCCTGATCGTTAGCAACTCCTTTGTGTGTCCAACTATCTTTCTCTCTCTTGGGCTCTGTCCTATCGTTTACTCCCTACCCCACCCACCTGCCTATAAACTGACGTTTTCCCAGCCACCATCAGTTCTGAAGAAGGGTCACCGGACCCGAAACATTAACTCTGTTTTCTCTTCCACAGATGCTGCCAGACCTGCTGAGCTTTCCCAGCAATTTTGTTTTTGATCGAGGAAGGTAAAGGACGGTTGGTAATTGTGGAGTGGAGAGAAATCTCCAAGAGGTGTGTTTGAATTTTGATACATCAAACGCAGATGCGTGAGACAGCGAGGGCTTGAAGGAAAAGAATGATCTCCTCGTACAATATTTTCACGGAAAATGTTTGATATTTTGCCGCATTTCTGTAGCACGTGTCACAAGGAATAAAAGACACAATCGGTGAGCGCGCAGACCTTCTATGGCGGTATAGAAGCATGTGAAATGCCGAGCCTGTGAGCTCTGACCTCACCCGGAGCAGCTTTTAGTGACAGGGAGCAGGGATTAATTGAACATCAGGATTTAGGAAAGCAATTTTAATCTGAGGCAAAATGGTTTTCAGCAGCACAGATGTTTGTGGACTCGGGAAGTATCTGTCCGTGAAAATATCTCAATTATGAAGAAAAATGCTGTAAATATTCAACTCGTAAAGAGAGATATCTGCACACGGAGAAATGGAGGTAATGTTTTCGCTCTCTGAACTTTCTCATACGGTTGTCCCTGTACTCGGTTAAATTGCAGGAAGGGCTTTTTTCGCTCGTTTCATAATATTCAGTTTCCCGCAAACACACACAGGTCATTAACGTAAAATAAACTTCCAAAGGATAACAGGAATATACCATGTTGTGATTAGACTTGAATTTTCCTCACGTTATGGCGGAAAAGCAGGAAAGGGGAGTTGAGACTTACCAGAACAATAGTGATCTCATTGAATGGCTGAGTGGACTGGTTAAGGTGAATGGCAACTCCCTGTGGACAAATATGTTTTCTTTGCCAGTGAACCTCACTGCATCACGAAGTAGGGGCCATTGAACTGAATCAGTGATGGTGATTATCTTTGCTGGCTGTTCACATTATGAAAGTTCTTGTTGCTACTCGTGTTTGTGTTAACACCATAACTGCAGTGTGTAAGGCACAATAATGTGGTGGGCTGCTGTTGCAATGGAAAGCGCGCCTGACTACAAATTAGGAGATTGTTGGTTTTGATTCCTACCTGGCTCGACCACAATGTCGAAATTTATTACACCTCCTGACTCATCTCTCTCACTGCTCTGAAGACAAGATGACGTTTGAATTTCTGCAGGCACGAGAACCGTTTCTGTCTCCTGTCAGTGAATATCACCAATACCCCAGCCTCATCAGAGAAAGGGAAACTGAAATTGTCCCACAAGCTGCACATGAGTAGCTTTTAGTTTCCAAATCCATCGACCCAATCATTACAGCTATTGGGAATGGCAAGGAAACAAAACAAATCGCCCAGTCTCAGCTTCAAGAATCGTTAGAATCTCTTTGGGAAGTGGCTTCAGAGGAGAATGAAGGGTGAACTGTCTGACTGAACAGAGAGATTCCAGGCACCATTCCCATCTTTAAGAGGCTGCGACATTGACTTTCATGTTCTCGCAGACATTAACTGATCCGAGATATTGAAAGGATTCCCGTCAGAACTGTTTTACCTCTGCTATTGTCCATGTCAGAAACAATCAATCCTGATTCCCTGAGTGGAAATCACACCCAGGTCGCAGAGGTGAAAGTGCTAAATCCAAACCACTAGGCCACCAGGAATGACGGCAGAAGCACGTGCATTGTTTCTTAATATCACAGCGTTTGACTTCTCTTCCAAAATGATTGAATCATCGAGTTTTTATAGGCCCATCAATCCCAGTTTCCAGCACTTGGCCTGTAGACTTGTATGCTCTGACGTTTCAATTGTTCATCTCAATAATATTTTCCCTGTGACGTTTTAATCTCAAAATTCCCAATAAATGGGACTGAAGTTTGAGATGGTAAAACTGTATTCATGCCCCCCTTGCGGAACTGAACCTCATCTTCACCCACAAATGGAAGCAATCAGATACATTCGCCCAATAGTGACAGAGACCTTAGGAGAGACCAACCCCCGAAAGCAAGGATTTCATCCACGTGGCTTATATTGTTCAAATTCAGATTTCAAAATCAGAGTCTGTTTACAGCAAAGAAGAAAATGATTCGGTCGCTTCCCTGTTCGTGTTACTGGCCCATTGTTTCCTCATCACTCTGCAATTTATGCTGCTCCACCTAATTTCTCCTGCCAAACTGGAACATTCCTCACATCAGCTGCTTCCGAAAGATCTTTCTCAAATACCTGGAAGGACAAACAGGAATGTGGTATTTCAAACGCATTTCTGGCTGGTGGAGGAAATGACATGATGGTGTTAATACTGTTGCATCAGAAATAATTTTAAACGACATTTAAAGAGCTCCTTTGGACGTTGGATGCAGCAGGTGGTGACAATTCCTGCAGGCCCGAGAACTAAATGAACTCACGGCCACTCGGTGAATCGCCAAACCGGAGACCCCACACCGCAGGCATAGGTGTCCTCTGAGAGAGGGTCTCATGCATTAGAAACTGCAATGTAATAGATGACTGGACAGTTTGTGCATAATATACCAAGACAATGTAAAAACTAGGGTTGGTGTGCCCACTGTGTTTCTGCAGTGTAGCGGTTATTACATTCACCTCACAGTGCTGCTCCCTCATTATCTGAACAAGTTGTGTTCTTCCCACTTTTCGTTAAATGTGAACAGAGTTCATTTTTATACTACTGTTCTCATCACAAAATCTTGCCCCTTCTAACTTGGAGACAGGGGTTTGGGTGGAAAGGTTCCGAAGGCAGGGAAAATCTGCTGCAGCCGTTGCCAAATTTGACAAAAGCTTTTTCGACCCTTTGACACGAGAAAAACCGTTCATGAGAAACGAGTTTCTGTAAATTGTGTCCAGGGATGGGCAGAAAGCCGCTGATTGAAGCTGCAGTGGCCACTTTCTGCTGCAGCAGGGAATTGGGAAGAGGGGTCAAATCTCGCTGCTCATCTCTGTCTCACTCTGTGTGGAGACGGGTATAAGAGAGACTTTGATGGGTGTCTTTTGAATTCAATCTTGTCATGGATTTTGTGTGGGTTAAATGGAAAAACATGACCCAAAGCATCTGAAGCACTGCATCTCTATGGCCTCCAGCTAGTGTCTTCTGAGTTTACATTCTGGTGCTGATCAGTTGAGCCACTGAAACAGATGTCAACAAACTGTGCAAAATCCCCTGATGTGGAGGTGCCGGTGTTGGACAGGTGCAGACAAAGTCGGAAGTCACGTGACACCAGGTTATAGTCCAACAGGTTTATTTGAAAACACAAGCTTTCGGAACCTCACTCCTTCATCAGGTGTTAGTGAGAGAAGTGTCAGATGCAGAATTTAAAACGAAAAGATGAAAAGGGTCACACCACTCTCTGATTGGAGAGTACAGTATCATAGCCTGCTACTTGTCCCTGTCCCTGTCCCACTCCAAATGGAGCCGAGGTGAAGCATTGATGGTGCTGTGTAAATCCAATCTCATCATAGTGGTCTAGTGGGTGAGATGTAGATACGTGGTCCATATAATTGTTTGATCTGAAACTGCTGAAGCAGCGTACCTGGGTGGTCTCGAGCTACAGCCCTTTCAGCGACTGACTCTCAGTTGTTTCAGCGGCGGCAGTCCGGAAGGAGGCACAAGGGCGGCTTGGGAAGGTAAGCTTCTCCTTTAAAAACTTACCTCGTGAATAGGCGGAGTGCGCGTCGAGCAGGAGCAGACACGGGACGGTTGAGTAAGTGAGGTAATATATTTGGGCGGTTGCTTTACCCGAAACACTACTAAAGTAGTGTCTCCCACCCCTCCTCCTCCTCTAACCAAAAAGGGTCTGAGCGCCGATTTGGTAAGTTACTAGTGTTTTCTTTTCCAATAGTCTGTTTTTTACAATTCAGAACAATGGCAATGGATGCAAGGGCAGTTGCATGCTCCTCCTGTAGGATGTGAGAGGTAAAGATCACCACTCGTGTCCTTGCTGACTTCATCTGTGAGAAGTGCACCCAACTCCAGCTCCTTGGAAACCGCGTTAGGGAACTGGAGATGGAGTTGGATGAACTTTGGATCATTCGGGAGGCTGAGGGGGTGATTGAGAGGAGTTACAGGGAGGTAGTCACACCTCAGGTATAGGAAAAAGGTAGATGGGTTACAGTCAGGGGACGGAAAGGGAACAGGTAGACAGTGCAGGGAACCCCCATGGCCGTTCCCATCAATAACAAGTATACCGTTTTGGATACTGTTGAGGGGGACAACTTACCAGGGTAAGCCATGGGGTACAGGTCTCCGGCGCAGAGTCTGTCCTTGTTGCTCAAAAGGGAAGGGAGGAGAGGAGGAGAGCATTAGTCACTGGGGACTCCATAGTTAGGGGGACAGATAGGAAATTCTGTGGGAACGAGAGACACTCGTGGTTGGTATGTTGCCTCCGAGGTGCCAGGGTCCGTGATGTCGCAGATCATGTTTTTGGGATCCTTAAGAGGGAGGGGGAGCAGCCCCAAGTCATGGTCCACATAGGCACCAACGACATAGGTAGGAAAAGGGATGGGGATGTAAGGCAGAAATTCAAGGAGCTAGGGTGGAAGCTTAGACCTAGAACAAACAGAGTTGTTATCTCTGGTTTGTTACCCATGCCACGTGCTAGCGAGGCGAGGAATAGGGAGAGAGAGCAGTTGAACACGTGGCTACAGGGATGGTGCAGGAGGGAGGGATTCAGATACTTGGATAATAGGAGCTCATTCTGGGGTAGGTGGGACCTCTACAAACGGGATGGTCTGCACTTGAACCAGAGGGGTACCAATATCCTGGGGGGGGGGGGGAGGAATTTGCTAATGATCTTCGGGAGGGTTTAAACTAATTCAGCAGGGGGATGGGAACCGGACTTGTAGCTCCAGTGTACAGGAAATTGAGAGTAGTGAGGTCATGAATAAGGTTTCAAGGTCACAGGACTGTACTGGCAGGCAGGAAGGTGGTTTGAAGTGTGTCTACTTCAATGCCAGGAGGGTCCGGAATGAGGTGGATGAACTTGCAGCATGGGTTGGTACCTGGGACTTTGATGTTGTGGCCATTTCAGAGACATGGATAGAGCAGGGACAGGAATGGTTGTTGCAGGTTCCGGGGTTTAGATGTTTCAGTAAGATCAGGGAAGGTGGTAAAAGAGGGGGAGGTGTGGCATTGTTAGTCAAGAACAGTATTACGGCGGTAGAAAGGACGTTTGATGAGGTCTCGTCTACTGAGGCAGTATGGGCTGAGGTCAGAAACAGGAGAGGAGAGGTCACACTGCTAGGAGTTTTTTATAGGCCTCCGCAAAGTTCCAGGGATGTGGAGGAGAGGATAGGCAAAACGATTCTGGGCAGGAGTGAAAGGAACAAGGTGGTCATTATGGGAGACTTTAACTTCCCCAACATTGACTGGAAATGCTATAACTCTAGTACGTCGGATGGAACAGTTTTTGTCCAATGTGTGCAGGAGGGTTTCCTGACACAGTATGTCGAAGGGCTGACAAGAGGGGAGGCCACACTGGATCTGGTACTTGGTAATGAACCAGGCCAGGTGTTTGATTTGGTGGTAGGTGAGCACTTTGGAGAGAGTGACCATAATTCGGTTACGTTTAGGTTAGCAATGGAAAGGGATAGGAACATGCCACTGGGCAAGAGTTATAGATGGCGGAAAGGCAATTATAATGCAACTACGCAAGAGTTAGGAGGGATAGAATGGGGGAGCAAAATGCAGGGGATGGGTCCAATCGAAATGTGGAGCTGGTTTAAGGAACAGATATTGCGTGTCCTTGATAGGTATGTCCCTGTCAGGCAGGGAGGAAGTGATAAGGTAAGGGAACCTTGGTTTACAAAAGAAATTGTATCTCTTGTTAAGCGGAAGAGGGAGGCTTATGTGACATTGAGATGAGATGGTTCAGATGAGGCGATGGAGAGTTACAGATTAGCTAGGAAGGATTTAAAGAGAGAGTTAAGAAGAGCAAGGAGGGGACATGAGCAGTAATTAGCAGGTAGAATTAAGGAGAACTCTAAAGCTTTCTATAGGTATGTGAGGAACAAAAGGATGACTAGGGTAAGAATAGGGCCAGTCAAAGACAGAAGTGGGAAGTTGTGTGTGGACCCTGTGGAGATCGGAAAGGTGCTAAACAAATATTTCTCATCTGTTTTCACTCAGGAAAAGGAGAATATTGTCGAGGAGAAGACTGAGATACGGGCTATTAGACTTGAAAGGATTGAGGTTAGTAAGGAGGAGGTGTTATCAATCCAAGAAGGTGTGAAGGTAGATAAATCCCCTGGGCCGGATGGGATTTTTCCGAGGATTCTCTGGGAAGCTAGGGAGGAGATGGCGGAGTCGTCATTGTCTACAGGTTTAGTACCAGAGGACTGGAGGATTGCAAATGTTGTGCCCTTGTTCAAGAAGGGCAGTAGAGATGACCCAGGTAATTATAGACCAGTGAGCCTTACATCTGTTGCAGGAAAAGTTTTGGAAAGGATTATAAGAGATAGGATTTATAATCATCTAGCAAGCAACAATTTGATTGGAGATAGTCAACATGGATTCGTCAACGGCAGGTCGTGTCTCACAAGCCTCATTGAGTTTTTTGAGAAGGTGACCAAGCATGTGGATGAGGGTGGGGCAGTTGGTGTGGTGTACATGGACTTCAGTAAAGCCTTTGATAAGGTTCCATATGGTAGGCTATTGGAGAAAATGTGGAGGCATGGGATTGAGGGAGATTTAGCAGTTTGGATTAGAAACTAGCTTTCTGAAAGAAGGCAAAGAGTGGTGGTTAATGGAAAATATTCAGCCTGGAGTCCGGTTACTAGTGGTGTGCCACAAGGATTTGTTTTGGGACCACTGCTGTTTGTCATTTTTATAAATGACTTGGATGCAGACATAGGTGGATGGGTTAGTAAGTTTGCAGATGACACTAAAGTCGGTGGAGTGGTGGACAGTGTGGAAGAATGTTGCAGGTTGCAGGGAGACTTGGATAAACTGCAGAATTGGGCTGAAAGGTGGCAAATGGAGTTCAATGCAGATAAATGTGAGGTGATGCACTTTGGGAAGAATAATAGGAAGGCAGAATACTGGGTCAATGGACAGATTCTTGGTCGTGTGGATGTGCAGAGGGATCTTGGTGTCCAGGTACATAGATCCCTGAAAGTTGCCATCCAGGTTGATAGTGCTGTTAAGAAGGCATAGGGTGTGTTAGGTTTCATTGGTAGAGGGATTGAGTTCCAGAGCCGTGATGTCATGCTGCAACTGTACAAAACGCTAGTGCGGCCTTACTTGGAATATTGTGTACGGTTCTGGTCGCCCCATTACAGGAAGGATGTGGAAGCATTGGAAAAGGTGCAGAGGAGATTTACCAGGATGTTGCCTGGTCTGGAGCGAAGGTCTTATGAGGAAAGACTGAGGGACTTGGGTCTGTTCTCATTGGAGAGAAGAAGGCTAAGAGGGGATTTAATAGAGACATACAAAATGATCAGAGGATTAGATAGGGTGGACAGTGAGAGTCTTTTTCCTCGGATGATGACGTCGGCTAATACGAGGGGACATAGCTGCAAATTGAAGGGTGATAGCTTCAAGACAGATGTCAGAGGCAGGTTCTTTACTCAGAGAGTGGTAAGGGCGTGGAATGCCCTGCCCGCCAATGTAGTTAACTCAGCCACATTAGGGGCATTTAAACAGTCCTTGGATAAGCATATGGTTGATGATGGGATAGTGTAGGGGGATGGGCTTAGATTAGTTCACAGGGTGGCGCAACATCGAGGGCCGAAGGCCCTGTTCTGCGCTGTATTGTTCTATGTTTCTATGACCAATTGAGACACAGAAACTGGCGCCAGCATGACATGAAAAGTGCCCAAGCAAAGATCTGAGGAGGTACTGTACAGCTGGAGCTCTCACTATTTTCAGGACCTGTTGCCCATTTTACCGCTTTCATCACCGAAACTGTCAGTGGCCCGAGGAACTGCAAACACTGAGAAGAGAAGAAGGCATCACACTTTTGTCATTGCCCAGCTTCCAGCTAGGGTACATCACAAACAAATCACGTAGTGCTGGGATTCGAACTCTCAACTCAACAGAGATGGGAAGTTAAATCCTGCACTTTAAACCGCTCGGCCATGCTACAATGAGACCACGTTATGCTGAAATCGTCATAACTAGTGTTTACAGTGAATTAGAATATTAATCTGAAGAAACTTAGAGCCTTTTTTTTTCAAATTCTCCCCTTGGATGTGAGTACTTCAGCATTTATTACAACTTTCCAGTTTCCCCTGAGAAGATGGTGGGGAGCAGTTTGTTGCAATTGGACTAATCTGACCAACTAGCCCGATACTGACTGAAGGAGCTGTTCAGTCAACATTTTCATCATCCTCCACTTGATATCGACAGAAAGGCACTCAGATATATCCACTGAGAGCGACAAAGGTCTGATGAGTGACAATAACCCACAAACCATTCTCACTGAGCGAATGATTGAATCATTTTTTGGGACAGCAATATTCATGAAAGTATCGAATTGAAGTGAGTTGTAATTGTTAAAACAGGACTTCAGTGTGGGTCCACTCAAACAGCAGGCAGCAGATTCTGACCAGTTAGCACTCACAATGTGCCTTCAAGCTCCAACCCTTGAGACAGATCCCATGTTCTGTTTTCCAAGGTCTGGAACATTGGAATTAGGATTGAGGGTAGGCAATTCAGCCTTCAAGCCCACTGCACAAATTAACATGATCATGACTGATCTTATCCTGGTCTCAATTCCACTTGACTGCCTGCTCCGTATTTCCCCTTATCCTGCTTTTCATCAGAAACATATCTATTTCTTCCCTGAATCTGTTGATTGGTTCTGTCTCCACTGCACTCTGGGGCAGTGAGTTCCACACATTCAAAGCCCTCTGAAAGAAGTAGTTTCTCCTCCTCTCAGTTTTGAACCGACCACTTCTCACTCTATATCTACGACCTCTTGTTTGAGACTTCCCACAAGGGGAGCATCTGTTCAATGCCCACTTTATCAATCCCCTCTGGCATTTTGTAAACCTCAATCAAATTCCCCCACCCCCTCATTCTTCTGAACTCCAGCAAGTACATGCCCAATCTATTTAACCACTCGTC
>JAHRHZ010000110.1:2096103-2111754 GCA_024137785.1 Ginglymostoma cirratum | reverse complement strand
TGGGGACAGTTCTGGTGAAGCATCACGATCCCAGCTGCTGTTTCCACTGGACACATCAGATCTCAGGATGAAATATGGTTTGAAACATAATGTTGTATTTTGCTTAAAGTGGTGGTTTTTTCACTGAAACATAAATACACAAGGTTGTAGATTTGGTTTTAACAACGAAACAGAAGATTATTTCACAATAAATAAAACTAAAGGAAAACAAACAAAACTCTGAATATAACATTTTTTTAAAAAATTCTAACGCCCTTTAAATCAAAATCCTGTCTATTTCCAGACACCATCACTTTACAGTTACTCAAACGCCAGAAAAATGTTTCTTCCCTATCTGAACTATTGGTTTGATTCAACAGCTTTTCAGTTCTGGTTCTGTAAGCTGTGACATTTGCTCCCCTCCCACCTACCCACCAACCCACCTACCCACCAACCCACCTCTTCTCCAACCCAGAAGTGTTATCACACGTAGTTGAATGACCTTCCCACCACCAAAATCATTGACTTTTTTTTTGATTTTTGTTAATTAATAATCATCACTGGTAAACAACTTGTATAGCCAATCGAATATTTAAAAACAAAGCCCATTACGGACAACATAAACTATTAAACGTGACAGGGTGGAAAGGGACTAAATGAAAATAGTGTTGGAAAGCGAGATAAAGCACTGCTTCTCCTTTATCTGTGGTCCTGATGTCTCTCAAAAGTCATCGAAAGAATTGATAGACACTTTATGCTCCTTCCAAAGACACCTGGCTGTGAAGCCTTTTCCCTCAACAACTCTCATTCTAAACAGACCATCCCTGCTAATTGTCACATTGCTGTTTGTGGAGACTTACTGCCCAGAGAGACGTTCAGAAAGTGATGATACAAATTCGGTCAATTCCAGCCCAGTTAATCTGGCTAACAACAACATCAATACTCCAATAATGTCGCCATCTGATGAACAATAACTGCACAGAGTCCCACAGTGATGTGTGAACTTTTCCCCACACAGAGCAGGTAGATGACAACTTCCCTGTGTGCACTTGCTGGTTTCTCGGTCACGTTGAAGACATAGCAAATCCCTTGTCACACTGAGAGGTAAACAGCTTCTAACCAGTGTGAACCTACTGGTGTCTCAGTCGGTGGGATGAATCACTGAATCTCTTCTCACATACAGAGCATTTGAATAGCCTCTCCTTGTGTGAGCTCACTGGCGTCTCAGCAGGTAGTGGATTTGAGTAAATCTCTCCCTACACTCAGAGCTAGTGAATAGTCTATCCCCAGAGAGAGATCTTGCTGATGTTTCAGCCGATCAGAGGACTGAGTGAATTATTTCCCGTTCTCGGAGCAGGTGAATGGCCTCTCCGTGGTGTGAACGCACTTGTATCTCCACAGTTGGGAGATTTGAATGAATCCTTTCTCTCACACAGAGCAGGTGAAGGGTCTAAATCCACTGTAAACTCTCTGGTGCCTCAACGGTTTGCAAGATTGGGTAAATCCCTTCCCACACATGGGCAGGTGAATGGCCTATCCCCAGTAGGACTGTGTCATGAGTTTTCAGCTCGTAGGTTAACTGATTTTTTTTCCCCACAGTCCCCACATTTACACAGCCTCACCCTCATCTGGTTACACTTGTGTCTTCCTAGATCCCGCAACCAATTGAATCCTCAAACACACACAGAATGGGGAACAGTTTCTCTGTGCTGGGAATGCTGTTTTTCCCCTTACATATTACCAATAACGATCAGGACCTGCTGAATTAGGTGACTCTCAGATTGATGTGATGTCATGTCTGAGTTTACAATCTGTGAACCCGCTCCATGTGAACCAAATTTATCTCAAACATTACTGTAATAAAATTGTCATAGGAAACCAGAACTGTTTCTAACTTTCTACATTTTTAGCTGTTATTTGGGATCTGACTTCCCTGTTCTCCATGTTGACATCAGTCTCTCTTATATAATGTTTCTGTCCCTTTAAATGACAATAGCAGAGAGGGGTGGTACTCATTTAACAGCCGGCCTCTGCAAATGCTGCAATGGCTTTAATGAACAGCCTAGAGCCGTACCTGTGCTCCAGTGTCGTCAAGGGAATGATGTGAAACAGGCATCCTGGAAAATAAGGTGCACGAGAAGCTGGGTCATTGAGGGGAAATGAATTTCCCAAGTAGTGTGGGAGCAAAAAAGAAACTGCAGGAAAGAGTCTAACTGGGACGAAGTTCTTTAGCAACCATTTAACTTGTGGCTTTCTCTCCCTGTGACTCCCATGTCCAGCTCATCCCATGACACCAACTCCAGCTCTCCCTTCAGTCCTCCTGAACTTCTCAACCTTGGCTAATGCAAATATCTAAGTAATATGCCCTTCCCTTATCGTGTTTCTGAAAGTAAATTAGCGTCATTTTGACCAACTTTGTGCACCTTACCAACAAAACTGGCACCTCCTCTATTATTTACAACTCTTAAACCACAGGAGATTTGTTATCATCTTCTACTGCCAGTTCTGAAACCCTGACCACTTTGTTGTTGCATCAGTTTTAAGTTAATTTCAACACTTGTCAACAGATTGTATCTAAACAGGGTGCCCCTCAGCAGTGGGTACTCTGACATTCACCTGATTGTAAGTTAGTTTTTTTTCCCCCTTAAATCCCCTCACGCGTCTGGAAATACAATTGAAGATATTTCATACAGTAAATTTATAGTCTCACTGGCCAGTTCCAATCACAGTAATATACATGAGTGAACTGAATTCTAATAGCAGCATTGTCCTAGCAGGAGAGATTGACAAGAATGGAGCTGTCTTCTCTGGAGTTTCTAAAAATGAGACCTATGAAATAAGCAAAATTCTTAAAGGGCTTAACAGGATAGATACAGGAACGATGTGCTCCCTGGCTGGTGTTTCTGGAATGAAATAAGCATTAACGGCATTATCTTCACCCAGCATCTTCTTCAGCCGCACAGATGTCTGGGATTTATGTGCTACTCTAATTCCAGTCCCTTGAGCATTTCCATTTGTAACTGCTGTAATGTGGGTGACCATGCAAATTTATGAGCTTAGTGATTCCATCCCAAAACATCTCTGTGCCTGTATCTCACGTTTGTTCATCGAGACACTCATTCAATCTGACCTCTTTAAAACACTGCCCTGATATTTCCTTACAGGGCTCAGAATTAAATGTTCACAAAATTGTTACAGTGCAAAAGAGGCCTTTTGGCTCATCGGCATTCCAAAGGATCATTCAACTGAAACTATTCTTCTACCATTTCCCCATAACCCTCCTCGTTCTTCTTCTTCAAATTACTGTTCAATTTCTATTTTCCTCGTTGAACTTCCCTCCACCCCTGTCTTTGACAGTGCATTCCAAACCTTAACCTTTTGTTGTGTGAAAACACTTTGCTTCATGTCACGTTTGCGTTTTTTGCCAATCCCAATCTACTCTCACTGGATTCCGCATGGTGGCCTGTCTACCCGCCATCCCCCACGGTGGTGAATGTCTCCTATTAAGGTCAGTGGAGAGCGGTGCACAGGCGCTGTCCCACCCAGTCTATGAGGGATATGTAGTGACGGTGATGACGATGGGAAGGGACACGCAGACAATGAGGGTGCGGGAGCGCGGAGCGAGCGTTGGAGCAGACGGGAGGCAGGGGAGAGTTTATAAACAGTTGCTAAATACTTTAAACCTCGATTCATAACCTGCAATTGCTCCATTTGTGATGACGGTGCCTTATGCCGAGATTAGCTCCTGGAAAACCGCCACCATTTTGGATCTGAGATAACAAGATGTGGAGCTGGATGAACACAGCAGACCAAACAGCATCAAAGGAGCAGGAAAGCTGACGTTTCAGGTCGAGACCTTTCTTCAGAAATCTCGTTTCCGAACCGGGTCCTAGTTTCTTAAAAAAAAATTCAATGACGGATGCTATAAATCAGAAAATAAAACAGAAATTGCTGGAAAATCTCAGCAAGTCTGGCAGCATGTGTGAAGAGAAACTGGAGTTAATGTTTCGGGTCCGGTGGTCCTTCCTCAGAACTGATGGTAGCTAGGAAAATGCAGAAGATCGCGTGTTGCGGTGGGAGAGCCATAAACAATAGGTGGGGAGAGAGTCCAAAGATAGAGAAGAATAGTTAGACAGACAAAGGAATTGATAACAATCTGGCTGGGAGGGTGAATAGCTGTTTTTTAGAGACTTTTATAGGCTAACAATAAGCAGTGTGTAAAAGCAGACTATGTGATTACAAGGAACAAAAACAAATTTGCCGGAAAAGCTCAGCAGGTCTGGCAGCATCTGTGAAGGAAAAATCAGAGTTAACGTTTTGGGTCCAGTGACCCTTCCTCAGAACTGATAGTGGCTGGGAAAACATCAGTTTATGTGCAGAAAACAGAGAGGTGTGTGGGGTAGGGAGTCCTAGAAAGAGGCCATTCAGCTCATCGAGACTGCACAGACGTGCTGAAGAGTATTCTACCCAGACCCACTCCCCACTTTGCCCCATAATCTACCCACCTAACCTGCACACTACAGGCTAATTTGGCATGGTCTGGCACATTTGGAATATTGTATCCAATTCTGGTCGCCACACTACCAGAAGGATGTGGTGGCTTTAGAGAGGGTACATAAAAGCTTTACCAGGATGTTACCTGGTGTGGAGAGCATTAGCTATGAGGACAGGTTGGCAAAACTTGGGTTGTTCTCACTGGAATGGTGGAGGTTGAGGGGTGACCTGATAGAGATCTACAAAATTATGAAGGGCATGGACAGACTGGACAGTCAAAAGCTTTTTCCCAGGGTGGAAGAGTCAGTTACAGGGGTCATGGGTTTAAGGTGCGAGGGGCAAGGTTTAAAGGTGATGTACCAGGCACATTTTTACACAGAGGGTGGTGGGTGCCTGGAACTCACTGCCAGTGGAGGTAGTGGAAGCAGATATTATAGTGACTTTTAAAGGTCATCTTGACAAATACATGAATAGGATAGGATTAGAGGGATATCGTCCCCAGAAAGTTAGGGGGGGGTTTAGTTGTGACAGGCAGCATGTCTTTAAAGGCTTGGAGGGCCGAAGGGCCTGTTCCTGTGCTGTAATTTTCTTTGTTCTTGTTCAATCCAACTAACTTGCAGATCTGCGGGAGGATCACAGATTAGATGTAGAGCACAGCTCTAAAAGCTTGAAATTGTGGGTGAAAGCTCAAAAGTACTCGACTGTTTTCCAAAATAAAATCTGGGAGAAGCTGCAGCTACAAACATTTCAGATTCTCTCTGGAGGAAGAGAATTCCAAACTTGTGCCACTGACCCGGGGGCGTGTTGATGTCACAGAGGCCTAGGAACCATCAGAAATGTTTTGAACAAGGACAAAAAGATGGTCTGTCACAGTGGGGTAAAACAGGAGAGATTAAGTAGCAGAATCGTTAGTCCCTCGGGGCCCTGGGAATGGAGATGGGGCTGGGAAAGAACCAAAGAAACAAAAGATGTGCCTGGAGCCAGGTGTGCAGCTGACAAAGAAATACATTGAAACGAAGAAAAGAAATGAAAACAATGTAGGGGGCAGACTTCACAGTCTGAAATTGCTAGTCATGCAGGTGAGTGCAGAAAGCTGTAAAGCCTGAGTAGTTCCATTTCAGCGAACACAAACATGATGGGCCAAGTAGCCTTGACCTGTGCTGTAACTTTGATATTTTTATTCTGACCTTTGGAGTTCAATTCTGATGATTATTATAACCTCTCAAATTGGACTGGAGATTACTATTCTATCAAGCAAATCAGCTTTGGTTCAAACATGTTACTCTAGATTGTTGTATTTCTCTCCTGAGCATTTAATATCACCAGAAAGGACAATCTCAGGGGAGAATTGACAGCAGCAACAGAAATTCAGCCAGGACACATTGTTCAGGATCACACTCAGAATCCCTACAGTGGAAACCGGCCATTCGGCCCAACAAGTCCACACCACCCCTCCAAAGAGCATCCCACCCAGACCCATTCCCCTAATTTCCCATGTCTAACCCACCTGACCTAAACA
The DNA here is from genome assembly GCA_024137785.1 of Ginglymostoma cirratum. Classification (NCBI taxonomy): domain Eukaryota; kingdom Metazoa; phylum Chordata; class Chondrichthyes; order Orectolobiformes; family Ginglymostomatidae; genus Ginglymostoma; species Ginglymostoma cirratum. The sequence continues at coordinate 2,105,762 of JAHRHZ010000110.1, read as the reverse complement.
TCCCTGGGCACTATGGGCAATTTAGCATGGCCAATCCACCTAACCCGGAAAATCTCTGGACTGTGGGAGGAAACCAGACAACCCAGAGGAAACCCACGCAGACATGGAGAGAATGTGCAGACTCCACACAGACAGTTGCCCGAGGGTGGAATTGAATCCAGGTCCCTGACGCTGCAAAGCAGCAGTGATAACCACTGAGCCACTGTGCCATGCCACACTGAGGTGCACAAATTGCACTTTGGTCTTTCTTATCTCTCTTAACTGGCAGCAAAGCCCCAATTTGAATTTATCCTATGGTGTGTAAGAAATATGTCCTAGCCACTGTCTTCCATGGCTCAGAGTTCCTAGACATGGAACAGAATCTTGTTTACAACTAGGTTTGAGACAGAAGAAAAACAACAGTGAATGCTGGAAATGTACTTCAAATCAGAGATTAATGTGAAACTGTGATCTGTTTCTGATGGAAGTGATCCTGCAGGTTTAACATTGGGATCAAAAATACACATGAGCAGGGGTATGAGCAGCCTCTCTCTCCCACTGCTGAAACCACACAGGATGCACCAGGTAGAAGTGAGAGAAGGTTCTGGGTTAGAAATTAAACTTCAATAAGAGTGTGGACATGGGGAGGGTTGGCAAAACATTAATTTTCATTTTTAATAACCACATTAACATACCTTAATTGGCAGAAAGGGTGTAATAAGGGTTAGTGCTGGCAGTGGGAAGTATTTCTTTTATGAAAGAATTTCACCTGAGACTTTATCACTTTCAATCTATTTGAAAAGAAGGAAGATGATTCACTTATTTGAAGTGAAACTTTGACTCCACTAGGAGCACTGTCAACATTTGGCAATTCCATTTATAGGAAAGAAACAGAGGCACTGGAAAATGTGTCACATGGATTCACAAAAATATTATCAGAACTGGGGGGGGCGGTTGTGTGTCAGAAACTGTCCAGGTGAATTTGAGGGTAGGGTGGAAGGTGTTAGTGAAGTTGATTAACTGCTTGAGCTCCTCACCGGAGCATGATGCCGCACCAATGCAGTTATCAATACAGCGGAGATAAAGGTGAGGGATGGTACCAGTGTAAATGTGGAATAGGGACTGTTCCATGAATCCTACAAAGAGGCAGGCATAGCTTGGGTCCATGCAAGTGCCCGTGGCCACCACTTTGGTTTGTAGGAACTGGGAGGAATCAAAGGAAAAAAAATGCTGAGCGAGAGGACCAGTTCTGCCAAAAAACCTATTGGCCTATAATCTGGTGTTGTATGATTTTTGACCAATCTCATCCCTATACAGGTGCAAATCCTGCTTTCCCCCCATGTGGTCCTCACCACATGACCTGATGTGACCGGAGTTGTGGGAGCTCTGGTCCCCATTAAGCCACTGGAGCGTGATATCTGGGAAGTAGGTGAAAAGTGTCAGGTGGAGGGTCATTGGAACAGGATTCCCATTCAGTCACAGTGGACATGTGGGCCTTCACTGGGTTTTACTCGGACACACTGCTTAGCCGAAAAGCTTTCTGGTATCAGTCATAAAGTCTTAGAGTAGGAGAAAATTACTGGAGAAGCAGAAATTTGTACTGAAAACAATAAATACTGGAGATCACAGTGGGTCAGGCAGCATCCATGAAGAGACAGCAAGCTAACGTTTCAAGTCTGGGTGACTCTTCATCAGAGCTGAAGTGGAGGTTCAAGGCGGTTGGAGTGCTGGGGGAAGAAAGGATGTTATAGTTCAAATTAAGTCCCAGAGGGAATGAACCTTTCTGGACTTATTTAGTTCAACACCTTCAAATTACAAACCCGTTTATATCCTCCCTTTTTGTTTCACCTGTTATGTTCTCTCGCACCATGTCTTCTCCCCTTCCCCCTCTCTGTTGGGACTTTCTGTTCTTTCCAGCTTGGCAGTTAGACATAACATTGTTCCGCTATGCTCACATTACGATCCCTTAATATGAATTATCATCACCCTTTTTCCCTCAGCACTCCTGCCTCCTTCCAATCCCTTCTTAAGATTTATGAGGATGTTGCCAGGACTAGTAGGCCTGAGTTAGAGGGAGAGGTTGGCCTGGATAGGACTTTATTCCTTGGAATGTAGGAGAATAAGGGGTTAGCTTTACTGAGGTGTATAAAAATCATGAGGGGCATAGATAGGATGAATGCAGAGAGTCTGTTTCCGAGGGATGGGGAGTTGAAAACTAGAGGGCATAGACTTAAGGTGAGAGGGGAACGATTTAAGAAGGACCTGAGGGGCAACTTCTTGATGCAGAAAGTGGTGTGTATTTAGAATGGGCTGCCAGAGAAAGTGGTTGGGGCAGGAACATAGCAACATCTAAAAAAAACATTTGGATAGATACATGAATGGGAAGTGTTTAGAGGGATATGAACCAAATGCAGGTAATTAGAACTAGCTGATTGGGGACCATGGTCAGCATGGACCAGTTTGGGCTGAAGGGCCTGTTTCCATGCTGTATTACTCTGTGATTTTAAATCTCCAGGACCTGCTCGAGTGCATCCCATCATGTTGTGTGAAGTTAAAGAGAAAACGTGGGGCCCCTGGCAGAAATATTTGTATCACCTCCAACTACGGATTAGGTGCCAGATGACTGGAGAGCAGCTAAAGTTGTGCCTTCGTTTAAGGGAAGGAAGGAGAAGCCTGGGAACTATAGACCTGTGAGTCTGACTTCGGTTTTGGTAAGTAGTTGGAGGTAATTGTGAAAGATATGATTTATGTATGTGGAGAGACAAGGAACGAGTAATTGATTTGAGTTTTTTGGAGAAGTAACAAAGAAGATTGTTGAGGGCAGAGTGGGAGAAGTTGTTTACTTTGACTTTAGTAAATCCTTTCACAAGGTTCCACATGGTGGACGAATTAGTAAAGTAAGATCATATGGGATTCTTGAGCTTGTCAATTGGATACAAAGTTGGCATAATGACAGGAGACAGGGACTGGTGATGGAGGTTTGTTTAGCAGACCGGAGGCCTGTTACCAGAGGTTTTCCACAGGGGTCAGTGCTGGGTCCAATTTTGTTCAACATTTATATAAGTGATTTAGATGAGAATATTGAAGACACGATTAATAAGTTTGCGGATGGTACCAAAATAGGCAGTATAGTGGACAGTGAAGTAGGTTATCCAAGATTACAAAGAGATCTTGATCTGTTGGGTCGATGGGTTGAGGAATGGCAGGTCGTATTTAATGTGGATAAAGGTGAGGTATTGTATTTTGATAAAACAAACAAGACCAGGACTTGTACAATTAAAAGTAGGGCCTTGGGGTTAGTGTTGTAGAACAGAGAGACCGAGGGGTTCAGACCCTTAATTCTTTGAGGTTTGCATCACATATAGACAGTGTGGTTAAGAAGGTGTTTGGCCTGCTGGCCTTCATTGCTCAGACCTCTAAGTATAGGAGCTGGGACGTTATGTTGAGGTTGTACAGCACATCGGTGAGGCCTCTTCTGGAATGATATGTCCACTTCTGGTTGCCCGTTATAAGAAGGATATCATTAAGCTGGGAAGGGCTCAGAAAAGATTTATCTGGATGTTGCCAGGAAGGTTTTGAGTCACAAGGAGAGACTGGATAGGTCGAGACATTTTCCACTGCAGTCCATAAATTTGGGGGGGTGACCTTACAGATGTTTATAAAATCATGAAGGGTATAGATAAGGTGAATGGCAGGTCCCTTTCACTAGGATGAGAGATTTGAAGACTCGGGGGCATATTGTGAAGGTGAGAGGTGGAAGACTTAAAAAAAAATGAGGGACAATTTTTTGACAGAGTGTGGTTGGTGTTTGTAATGAATTCCCCGAGGAAGCGGTGGATGTGGGCAAAATTACAACATTTAAAGGACGTTTGGGTAAGTACATGAAGAGGAATCCTTGGAGAGATATGGGCCAGGATCAGGAAAGTGGGACTCGTTTAGCCTGGAATTATGTTCAGCATGGACCAAAGGGTCTGTTTCCGCGCTTTATGACTCTATGTAAATGTTCCTACCACAGAAGGAGTAAAACTTGACCTTCTCTTGGGTAATAAGGCACAGCAAGTGACTTAAGTGATCGTACGGGAACATTTTGGGTCTAATGACATCGTTCTATCAGTTTTAAAACAGTTATGGAAAAGGACAAGCCTACCACAGAAATTAGTTTTTAATTGGAGAAAAGCAAATTCTAATGTTATCAGACAAGAACTTTGAAAAGTGGTTTGGAGTACACTGTACACAGGTAGACTGTTGTCTGATAAGTGGGAGGCTTTCAAAAGTGTGATGACAAGAGTTCAGAGCTGTGGTGTTCCATGACGTTCCTGTTGGAGTGAAAAGTAAGGCCAGCATGATTAGAGAAGAATGGATGAATAAAGATATTGAGGCTGTAGTCAAGAATGAAAAAGAATCACAAGAAATATAGACAACTGGGTTCAAACGAATTTCTTGAAGAGTATAAAGAGGGTCGGGGCTTTCTTAAGAGGGAGATCAGGAAGGCATGCAAGGGGATAGGAGATAACCCTATCTGCCAAGGCTAAGGATAATCCAAAGAGATTCTACAAGTACATACAGAGCAAGAGAGCAACTAGAGAGAGTGAGTTGGGCACCTTGAAGATCAAGGAGAACGTCTTTGTGTTGAACCTCGGCAGATAGGAGAGGTAGTAACTGAATATTTCACATCCGTTTTGACTGTGGAGAAAGCTAGCCAAATATTCACTCTCCATATATGAAGCTGGGCAGTTCCTGTTGCTAAACTATTTGAGCAACGGCCAAAGAAATGGAGACAAGGTGATGTTTCTTGTGGCTGGATTGACTTTCTACTCTGTGTGCCTTCATGCTACACTTACTGTCTATATGCCACCAGGACTGGAGGGTTTGAGTTATGAGCAGAGACTGGATAAGCTGGAACCTTTTTCCACTGCAGTGTGGAACGTTGAGTGATGACTTTATAGAGGTTTATAAAATCATATGGGGCATAGATGAGGCTAACAGCGAAGGTCTTTTCCCTTGGATACGGGAGTCCAAAACCACAGGGCATATTTTTTAAGCTGAGAGGAGAAAGATTTAAAGGGAACCAAGGGGCAACCTTCTCAAACAGAGGGTAATTAGTACATGGAATGAACTGCCAGAGGAATTAGTAGATGCAGGTACATTTGCAACATTTAGAAGACATTTGGACATGTACATGAACAGGAAAGGTTTAGAGGGGTATGGACTAAGGGCAAGCAAGTGGGACTAGTTCAGCTATGGAAACCTGGTCAGGATAGACAAGTTGGACTGAAGGAGGCGACAGAACTCAGAGAAATAAATACTGATGTTTTGAAAACAGCTCACATTGCAGGAGAGGAAGTGCTGGAAGTCTTAGAAAACATAAAGGTCGATAAATCTCCGGTACCTGATCTAAGTGTATCCCAGGACATTGTGAGAAGTAAGGGAGAAAATTGCGGGGCTCCTTTGCAGAAATATTTGTTTTATCCATAAATATGAGTGAGGTGCCGGATGACTGGAGAGTGGCTAATGTTATGCCTTTGTTTAAGAAGGGACATAGGGAGAAGCCGGAGAACTAGAGACCTGTGAGTCTGACTTTGGTGGTAGCTAAGTTGTTGGTGGTGATTGTGAAAGATAGCATTTGGAAAGGCAAGGAGTGATGAGGACAGTCAGCACGGTTTTGAGCGAGGGAAAATTGTGTCTCACAAATTTGATTGAGGTTCTTTTTGATAAAGTAACCAAGATGATCAATGAGGTCAGAGCAGTGAACATTGTTTACTTGGACTTGAATAAAGCCCTTGACAGGGTTCCACATGGTATACTAATGAGTAAAGTTAGGTCACATGGGATTCAGGGTGAGTTTGCCAATTGGATACTTAATTCACTTAATGACAGGAGACAGGGTGTGGTGGTGGATGGTTGTTATTGGTACTGGAGACATGTGCCCAGTAGTGTTCCACAGGGATCACGGCTGGGTCCACTTTTGTTTGTCATTTATACAAATGAGTTAGACGAGAATACAGAAAGCGTGGTCAGTAAGTTTGCAGGTAACACCAAAATTGATGGTATAGTGGACAGCGAAGAAGGTTATCTAAAATTACAAAGAGCTCTCGATCAATTGGATTTGTGGGCTGATGAGTGGCAGATTGAATTTAATTTGGCTAAATGTGAGGTATTGCATTTAGGGCTGGCACAGTAGCTCAGTACCTCAGCGCCAAGGACCTGGGTTGAATTCTAGTCTCCGGCGACAGCATATGTGTAGTTTGCACATTTTCCCCGCGTCTGCATGGTTTCTTCTGGGCGCTCCAGTTTCCTCCCACAGTCCACAGATGTGCAGGCGAGGTGGATCGGCCATGGGAAATGCAGGGTTACAAGGATAGAGTAGGGGTCTGAATCTGGGTGGGATTCTTTTCAGAGAGTTGATGTGGACTTGTTGGGCTGAATGGCCTGTTTCCACACTGGAGGGCAGGACATGCACAATTAAAGTAGGGCCTTGGGAAGTGCTGTAGAACAGAGACACTTTGGATTTCAGTTACTTAATTCTTTGTAGTTTGCGTCACATGTGGACTGGGTGGTTAAGAAGGCATTTAGTCGGCTTACCTCATTGCTCAGACCTTTGAGGAGAGGAGTGGGATGTCATGTTGAAGTTGTGCAGGAGGTTGGTGAGGCCTCTTCTGGAGTCCAGTTATGATCGCCCTGTAACAGGAACGATATTCTTTAGCTGGAGAGGCTTCAGAAGACATTTACCAAGATGTTGCTGGGAAGAGAGGGATTGAGTTATAAAGAGAGGCTGGATAGGCTGGGACATCTTTCACAGGAGTGTAAAAGGTTCACCTTATAGAGGTTTATAAAATCTTCTGTAGATAGAATGGCTGGTGTCATTTCCATAGGATGGGATTTTCAAGTCTAGGGGCTTATTTTTAAGCAAACTGAATTAGCTTTGTTGTCACGTGTACTCACATGAGTGTAGTGAAAAGTTTACAAGTTGCCACTTACAAAGGTACCTCGGTATAACACTACCCATGGCCCTACCATTAATTGTACAAGAACTGCCCTGGAGGGGTAGAGATAAGGTGAATGCAGGTATCTTTTCCCCAGGGTAGACGACATGGCATACCTTTTAAGGTGAGAGGAGAAAAAGAAAACAGACATGGGGGCAACTTTTCTTGTTACACAGCGTGTGGTTCCTGTGTGGATGCGGGTACAATTGCAATATTTAAGACATTTGGATAAGTACAGGAATAAAAAATGTTCAGAGAGATATAGGCCAAGTGCAGGTAGGTGGGACTGATTTAGTTTCAGAACAAGGTCGGCATGGACTGGTTGAACCAAGAGGTCTGTCCCTACGCGGTACGACTCTGTGATTGAAACTTACGGAATAATGAAAGGCCTGGACAGATGGATGTGGAGAGGACGTTACAACTAGTAGGAGAGACTAGAACCAGAGGTCACCGCTTTGCAGTGAAGGGATGATCCTTTAGAACTGAGATGAGTAGCGGTTTCTTCAGCCAGGGGATGGTGATTCTGCGGAGCTCATTATTGTAGAAAGCTGTGGAGTGTATTTACAACAGAGATAGATAGGTTCTTCATTTACGAGGGGATCAAGTGTCACAGGAGAAGGCAGAAAACAGGAGAACGGCATTGAGAAACATATCAGCCATGACCAAATGGTGGAGCAGGCCCGATGGGCCGAATGGTCTAATTCTGCGCCTGCATCTTGCGGTCTTATGGTTATTATGGTGACTTCAATCTGCGCATAGATTGAGCAAATCAAATCAGTAATAATAGCATTCAGGAGAAATTCATCGAATGAATAGGAGCTGGTTTTCTGGATCAATACATTGAGGTCCCAAATGGAGACAGACCATCTCGACTGTGTAGTGTGTAATGGCTAGGTGTGGGTTAGCTCAGTTGGCGGATGGCTGATTTGCAATTTTGAGTGACGTCAATAGCACATACTCAATTCCTGTACTGCCTGAGGTCACCATTTCTTAACCTTGCTCCTTGCCTGAGGCACGTTGACCCTCCGGTTAAAACACATTAGCCTTCTCTCTCCCCCTCTCCATAAGTCACAGAGCAGTCCTCCTGTCTTCTGAGACTGTGGCAACTTTAATTTCAAAATTTTAATCGTGTAATGGGAAGGGAATGATTGGCAATCTTGCTGTGTGAGGTCGCTTGTGAGAGAATGAAGAACTCAGTGATAGAACTCCTCATTAAGATGGAGTGTGACAGAGTTGATTCTGAGACTAAGGGCCACAACCTAAATAGAGGAAAATACGATAGTATGAGGCATGAGAGGCTACACTAAATTGGGGAACATAACTTGAAAGGAATAACAAGCATTTAAAGAGCATATGGAGGATCTACAACTGTTGCTCATTCCTGTCAGACACAGAATAAAATGGGAAAGGTAGCCCTGCCATGGCTGAGCAGGGATATTAGGGATACTACTGGATCCATGGAAGACGGGTACAAATTGGCTAAAACGAGAAGACTGGGAGCATTTCAGATTTCAGCACAAGAGGACGAAGGGATGGGTTAAGAGGGGAAAAACAAACTGTAAGAGTAAGCTTGCAGGGTACATACAAACTAATTGTAAAAACTCCGAAAGGTATATGAACAGAAAAGCAGATTAATGAAAACAAATGCCTCACAATCAGAAAGAGGGGAAGTTAAAACGTGGAATAAAGAGATGGCAGACCAATTAACAACATATTTTGGTTCTGTCATCACAAAGGATGACACAAATAATATCCCTATAATGCTGGGAACACATCAGAGGCAGGAACTGAAGGAAATCAGTATTAGTAGGGAAATAGTGTTGGAGAAATCCAAGAGATTGAAAGCCAACAAATCGCAGCACCTGGTAATCTACAGCCCAGAGTACTTAAAGTGGCCTGAGAGATAATGAATGCATTCTCAAACTAGGGGCTTGAATCTAAATAGAGGAAATTGATGATCATATTTCAAGATTCTATAGACTCTGGAACAATTCCTATGGATTGGAGGGTAGGTAATATAACCCCACTATTTAAAAAAAAGGTGGAGAGAAAACATGGAATTATAGACCAGTTAGCCTAACACTGGAAAACAGTGACAGGACTGGACGGAGTCCGTGAGCATGGACTTACAAAAGGGAAATCATGCTGGACAAATCTACTGGAATGTTTCAAGAATGCAACGATTAGAGTTGATAAGGAGGCAGTGGATGTGATTTACTTGGGATTTGAGAAGGTGTTCGAAACGGTCCCACAGAAGAGATGAGCATGTAAAGTTAAAGCACATGGGATTGGGTGTTCACGGGGACACAGAACTGGCTGGCAAACAGGAAACAGTCATGTTTTGTGCGGCAGTCAGTGACCAGTGTGGTATTGCAGGGGTCAGTGCTGGACCCAGATATTCACACTACCTATTAAAGATTTAGATGAGAAAACTTAAATGTCGTATCTGCAAACTTGCAAATGACATGAAGCTGGGTGGGACAGTGAACTGTGAGGCGGATGCGGATATGCTTCAATGTGGTTTGGAGTTGAGTGATTGGGCAAAAATGCAAGGAAGATGAAGTATAATGTCGATAAATTCGAGGTTATCCAGTTGGATCGCAATACCAGGAAAACAAGTCACTGACTGTAAGCAGAGATAAAAGGTACTGCAGATGCTGGAGAATCCGAGATAACAAGCATGGGGCTGGATGAACA
>JAHRHZ010000110.1:2085193-2095703 GCA_024137785.1 Ginglymostoma cirratum | reverse complement strand
TGATGAAGGGTTTAGGCCCGAAACGTCAAGTTTTCCTGCTCCTATGATGCTGCTTGACCTGCTGTGTTCATCCAGCCCCATGCTTGTTATCACTGACTGTAAGCATGCAGGTGCAGCAGGAGATGAAGAAATAAAATGGTATGTTGGCCTTCATTGCGAGAGGATTTGAGTACAGGAGCAGGGATGCCTTGTTGAAACTGTACAGGGTCTTGCTGAGACCACATCGGAGTATTGTGGGCAGGTTCGGAATCCTTATCTGACAAAGGATGTTCTTGCTATGGAGGCTGTACACAACAGTTCACCAGACAGGTTCTTGGGATGGCAGGACTGACCTATGAGGACAGAATGGATTGGTTAGGATGAAATTCATTGAGGTTTAGAAGAATGAGGAAAGATCTCACAGAGACCAATAAAATTCTAACAGGACAAACAAGGTAAATGCAGGAAGGATGCTGTCAATGACCAGGAAATCCAAACCAGGGAATCACAGTCTCAGGACATGGGCTAGGCTGTTTAGGACTGAGATGAGGAAAGATTTCTTTACAGAGACTGGTGACCCTGTGAAATTCACTGCCACAGAAAGCAGTTAAGGCCAAAAGATTGAATGTTTCCAACAAGAAGCTGCGTATAGTTGTGAGGGCTAAAGGGTATGGATTGAAAGTGGGAACAGGATACTGAGTAGAGTGATCAGCCATGATCAAACTGACTAGCGGAGCAGGATCAAAAGCTACAATAGCCTGCCTTTATTTTCTATGTTTCTATTCTGCTGAGTGTGGGATATAAAAACAAAATGATTATTGACTGATACAGATATCAGCACTGGATGAAAATCCTGTGACTTCTTACCAAACAGCAATCTGGGAGCATCTTCACCACACGGACTGCAGCATTTCAAGAAGATGCAGAGTGATTCTGGAAGCATCTGGAGTAGCTGCTCTGTCTCTCGTTTTCTATCCAGTTCTCAAGTTGTTGAATGTTTTGAGAAAAGCAACATAGTATGTTGGAAATATCTTTGGAAGTTTGCAGATACTGGGGGAAGGGAGGGGTGGGATGGGGCTGGGGTACAGAAGCAGGTATGGGTGGGGAAGGGGAGCAGTGAGAGAAACAACGGGCTGGGTTTTGTGGTGGGGTGACGAGCGAAGAATAACCCCAATATCCAAACCACACACCCCCACCCTGTTCGGTTCTCTCCCTCCACTCTGTGGTCTTTTTCTCAGCCTCTTTCACACTGGCAGCCAGCTCAGTGTCAAAGATGGACATGTGGACACTTTTCCATCAGTCTCGGTCATAAAAACATGCACAAGCATCTCACAACAGCATACTGCACATACTCCTCAGTGAACACAGCAATGATTTAAATAACCTGGTGTTTCCAGCCCCATTCAAACCAAAGACAAATATACGAACAGTCACAGGATAAATAATAAAAAACTGACCAAATTACTTAAGCCGTTTCCATGATTATTGTTTCACAGGTACACAGAATTGTCAAACCTTTATGCTGTCGCATCAACAGCTAAACTCCTTTTCTCAGAAAGCCCCAATTCTAAAGAACTCTGGCACTTCCTTCTGTTGACCATGTTCTCTCCCAGACTTGCTGGCACCAGTTCCCAGATACTGACCTGATTAGTGGCTACTAAGTCTAGAGAGTTTTTGATCAAGAAACAACCTGCAATTAACTCCCAGGCCTGGCGTCAGAAATAAACAACAGCTTTTGTATACTTTTTTAACACAACTGCTGCTCACAGTCCAGAGGTCACCATTCAGCTCTCAGATTCAAACCAAAAACGAGGGTTCTGACACAGTGCACAGTGAAAAGACCTTTAACCAGTGACACAGAGAGAGTCAGTAGGACACGATGCATTGGAGTTTTGCTTTAATGAGATCACCTTTCATTGTTCTAATCAGATTCTGAAGTGCCTTGGCAGGGTAAATGCTGACAAGATTTGCCCTCTCACTGGAGAGTCTCGGACTAGAAAGCATAGTATCAGAATAATTTAAAGTTGAAATGAAGAGAGTTTTCATCTCAGAGTGTTGAGTGTCTTTAGAACTTTATGCCTCAGAGAGCCAACAGGGAAGAGTCCTTGTGTATTTTTAACACTGAGATAGGTAGATTTTTGATGAGTTGGGGAATTAAGGGTTACAGGAAAAATGCTGGAAAAGTGGACATCAGGAATGTCAGATCGGCCTCAATCCTACTGAATGGCAGAACAGACGAAGAGACCAAATCGCCTACTCCTGTGCCAATTACATATGGTCTTCCAGTCGACTGTCAAAAGAGTCATAACCAATTACACAGGCTGAGTGAGTGTTCCCGTCATTTGACAGTAGAAAGAGCTTTAACCTAGACTGAAATAAAATCTCACCACAGACAGTTGACAGAAATTATATGAATGTTCTGTCCATTGGACTAGCATTTACCTGATCACCCAGCCAGGAGAGACTACAGATACCCACACTATGGAGATACTGTGGAAATATCAGGACAATGGCAGTGATACAGTTCCCCAGCTGAGCTGGCCACCCAATGCTGCAGTCACACTAGGGACAGACCATTCCCCTGCTCCGTGTGCAGGAAGGATTGAGTCAGACACCCAGCTGCTGAGACACCTGGAAGTTTGTAGGGGGTTACAGGAGTTGGATTCTGGTGGGATTGCTGCTTTTTATCACATCCAGCTTCATCTCACCTTCATATTGCACTTTTACCGCAGAAAACCCTCCCACCGAGAATAATAAAACAAAGCTACAGAACTCCAAACGGAGGCATTGGGGCAGACTGGGGACAGAGGGGAGAAGAGTGCAGGGAGGGATAGAAGGAGATCGGGGCCGGGGGGGGGGGGGGAGGGGGAAGACTGGATCCCGTCCTGTCACTGTTACTGTTACTGTTACGTCATCACGCTAACCGCGCCTGCGCACTTCCCAGTAAAACAAGATGCGGAGGCACCGGCGTTGGCCCGCGGCCTGTTTCAGAGAAGAAGCCGGAGGCTCTCTGCAGCCAGAATCGCGGCACCGGAAAAGCCCCGTTTGGTGCTTGAGACCTAAACTGGGCGATCATACAAACCTCTTGTTGGCATATAGCATCAACGCTGCCCTCCTCTTTAACCTTCACTCACCGTTTGTGGATGTCATGGAGGAACATTTCATTCCTTCCATCGCTCCCGGCACGCATGCTCACAATCAAAATTAGCTGTGCGCATACTTCAGGAGCTGCACGCAGGATCGATGACGTCTCACGACCAATAGCAAGTAAGAGGCGGGACCAGAAGATGGCGCCGGAACTGCTTCTCCTCTAACCAATCAGAGGATGAGGGGCTCCGAAACTTCCTGCGAGGACGTAGGGGCGGGGTTATTCTTCCAAGCAATCAAGTGAATGAGAAGGCGGGTCTGACAACGCGAGCAAGAGCATGCGCCATAGGCGCGCTGGAGCCAGAACGTTGTGCTTTGGACTGTGCAGGATCCCTTTCTCTGCGTTCTTTTCGCAGCGCATTCAATGGGAAGGATTTCCACATCGTCAGTTCCAACCACAGCAAGGTCTAACAGAGTCACTCTTTTCAGCAGCATCTCAGTGTCACCGGTCTTTCACCGTGCAAGGTCAAATGTTTAAAAACCGAAAGAACTGCGGATGCTGTAAATCAGGAACAAAAACAAAGTTGCTGGAAAAGCTCAGCAGGTCTGGCAGCATCTGTGAAGAAAAAAAAGAGTTAAGTTTTCGGGGCTGGTGACCCTTTCTCAGAAGGTAAAATGTTTGAAAAGATTGCTGAGATCAGTGTCACCGGAAAAGTCCCGAGAAATTCAAAATCGTGTGCAGTGCAAGATGTTTCAGAGATAGTAGGGACTGCAGATGCTGGAGAATCTGAGATAACAAGGTGTAGAGCTGGGTGAGTACAGCAGGCCAAGCAGCATCAGAGGAGCAGGAAGGCTTGTGCTTGGCCTGCTGTGTTCATCCAGCTGTACACCTTGTTATCTGCAGTGCAAGATGTGTCTGGGTATGACAATTTAGGAGGAAGAGTCTGGACTTCCTCGGGATCAGCGCAGGTTTCCTCTAATGATTCCTGGACCGAAGGGTTTTATTATGAGCAAGATTGCAGGAATTAGTCTCAGATTCATTATGACACAGAAAGAAATAATTTAGCCTGTTTCATCAATACCAAGTCTCTGTACAAAAATGCAATCTCTCAAATTTCCCTGCTCCCTCCCCAAAGTTTATTTCACTTAAATGCTTGTCTAATTTTCTCTGATGCCATTGATTCTTTTGTTTCCACCCGTAAGGAGAGAGGACTGTGTTGTTCCACTCATTCTGGGGGGCAGGAGGTGGGGAGATTATTGCCCTTGTATCTGTTGCTGAATAGCTTAGTTTGGGAATATATTAACCTGAAGATATAAACAACATTTGCCACTCCTCAGCCCATTGACCCAATTGGAGATTAGGGGAATGGGTCTGGGTGGGGTGTTCTGAGAGTCAGTGTGGATGTGTTGGGCCAAAGGGCCTGTTTCCACACTGTAGGGATTCTATGATCTATGAATAATTGATAATAAAGTTGAGCATGGGCCATTAGGAAAGATTGATCACAATAAGACAGAATTCCCCATTAAGATGGAGAGTGATATCATTCTTTCTGAGACGAGGATCCTGTCATTAAATAAGGAAAATTAGAATGATATGAGGTTTGAGCTAGCTGTGATAAATCATGGATCAGTAATTAAATGGGTTTTGGGAGATTGTCCATGCACTCTTTAAATTTTTGCCATGATCTATGTATAAAAGTTATTCACCCCGGTCTGGTGTAAGAACAATATGGGAAACATGGTCAAACCATGGCAAAAAAGGGAAGTGACGGTTAGCATTACATTTTCCAAATAAATCAACACACCTAAGGATTGGGAACAGTTTAGAATTCAACACAGGGATTGCTTAAAAGGCAGAAAATAGAGTATGAGAGTATGCTTGCAGGGACCATACAAACTAATAGTTTTCCCATATCCACTCACAGAATGTGGACATCGCTGGCTAAGCCAGAATATATCTATGATCGCTAAGAGGGCTGTCAAGAGTCAACTGCATTGTTGTTGGGTTGGAGTCACATGTAGGCCAGATGAGGTGAGGATAACAGTTTCTTTCCTGTAAAGGACATGAATGCGATTTTCCTGACGATGAATGCTTTCATGATCATCATTAAACTCTTAATTCAAGATTGATAGTAAAACATTGAAAAAAATGACTAAAGGGTCTCTTACAATCGGAAACAGAGGAATTTAAAAATTGGGTACAAAGTGATGGCAGACCAACTAAAAACGTCTTCATATCTTCAAAAACGAGAACACAAATAACATCCCCAAAATAATGGGAAATCACAGCGTCTAATGGGAAGGTGGAATTGAAAGAAATTAGTATTGGAAGGAAAATGATATTGGGTAAAATAATGGGATGAAATGCAGATGAATCCCCAGAAATTGGTAACCTTCATTCCAGAGTACCTCAGAACGTGGCTGAAGAAATAGCAGATGCACAAGTGGTTATCTTCCAAAATTGTACAGCCTCTGAAGGAATTCCTGTGGATTTGAGTGTAGCTAACATAACATTAGTACTTAAGAAGGGAAGCAGAGAGAAAACAAGGAATTTGCATGATGCTGGTTCTGGGAAAAATGCTAGAGTTCACTCTAAAAGTTGTATTAATAGAGTACTTGGAAGATAGTAACAAGATCAGACAGAGTCAGCAGGGTGTTTCTTCTGTGCTGTAGATCTCTGAGAGTCTTTGTCAGGCATGAATTCCTTCCAAGCCACTCGCTGTCCTGACTTGGAAATATATCACTGTTCCTTCACTGTTGTTGGGTCAAAATCCTGAAAACGCACCTTCACAACATTGTGGGTTGATCTCCAGCTCATCCACTGCAGCGCTTCAAGAAGGCAGGTCACCACCATCTTCATAAAGGTCACTAGGGCCAGCTATGATGCCTGCATTCCATGATCAAATTTTGAAAAAAGACATTTTTGAATTAAAACCTAAATAAATCAGCTATGACCTTTTTGAGGCTCCGAGCCGAATGGACCACTTCAATTCCTATTTCATATGTTCTCTCCTCTTTTACCAAAATACATCATCTCACCGGGATCTCTCCATGTTTTTCAAGGACTGCAACTTCTCCTCCACAGTGGTTGAAAACGTCCTCAACCGCTTCTCTCGTGTTTCCCGCAACTCATCCCTCACACCACCGCCCTGCATTAACAACAAAAACAGAATCGCCCTCATCCTCACATACCATCCCACCAACCTCCGGATCCAATACATCATCCTCTGCCACTTTTGCCACCTGCAATCTGACCCCACTAACAAGGACGTTTTTCCTTCCCCACCCTTATCTGCCTTCCAGAGGGGCCACTCTCTCCATGACTCCCTTGTCCGCTCCATACTCCCCACCAGCCCCGCCACCCCGGCACCTTTCCCTGCAACCGCAGGAAGTGCTACACCTGCCCCTGCACCTCCCCCCTCATCGTCATCCCAGGCCCCAAGAAAACCTTCCACATCAAACGGATGTTCACCTGCACATCTGCTAACATGGTATATTGCATCCGCTGTTCTCGATGTGGCCTCTTCTACAACGGGGAGATCAAGTGGAGGCTTCGAGACTGCTTTGTGGAACACCTACGCTCGGTTCGCGACAAATGACTGCACCTCCCAGTCACGAATCACTTCAACTCCCCCTCCCACTCCTTTGACGACAAGTCCATCCTGGGCCTCCTCCAGTGCCACAACGATGCCACCCAAAGGTTGCAGGAACATCACCTCATATTTCACTTGGGATCCCTGCAGCCCAATGGTACCAATTCGGACTTCACAAGCTTCAAAATCTCCCCGCCCCCAACCGCATCCCAAAACCAGCCCAGCTCGTCGCAACCTCCCTAACTTGTCTGTCCTTTCTCCCACCTATCCACTCCTCCCACCTCAACCCCCACCCCCTACCTACCAGCTTCATCCCCACCTCCTTGACCTGTCCGTCTTCCCTTGACTGACCAACCCCCACCCTAACTCCCCACCTACACTCACCTTTACTGGCTCTATCCCTGCCTCCTTGACCTGTCCATCTCCTCTCCACCGATCTGGTCCATTATTTATCTTCCATCTGCCTCCCCCTCTCTCTTTATTTCAGAATCCCCTTCCCCTCCCCCGTTTCTGAAAAAGGGTCCAGACCCCAAACGTCAGCTTTCCTGCTCCTCGGCCTGCTGTGTTCATTCAGCTCTACACCTTGTTATCTCACCAGGAATATTGTATTCTCTGGAATTTAGAAGATTGAGGCAGGATTTGATTAAAAGTTAAGATGTTAATGAAGGTGGTCGGGGAGATAGAGAGGAACAATTTCCACTGGGTAAGTGAAGTGCAAACTCAAACGCTCTCCTCACCCGCAGGAATTTGACAAGACTTGAGTTTCTTTGTTTGCTGGTTTATTCCAACATATGTCTGAGGAACATGAGTAGGCAACTTGCCCCTTTGAGCCTGCTCTGCCATGCAATAGGATCATGGCTGATCTGGTTTCAACCCCAACTCTCTGTGCCTGCATATCCCCAACAATCATTCATTTTCTTGGTCATCGACAATCTATCTGTCTCTGCTTTAAAAATGTTTAGAGATTCTGCATCTACTCCTTTTGAGGAATGAATTCTAATGACTCTCAATTCTCGGAGTGAGAAGAAATGCTTCCTCATTTCTCTTTTCAATGGGCTGTCTCTTATTTTTAAAACATGACCCTCAATTCTAGATTGTCCCACAAGAGGAGACATTTATTTCGGCATCCACGTGGTCAGGTCTCCTCAGGATCTTTTATGTTTAATTTAGTCTTCTCTTTCTCTTCTAAACTGCAGAGAATACAAGCCTGTCTAGCCTTTGCTTAGAAGGCAATCCACTCATTTCAGGCATTAGGCCTTAAACCTTCTCTGAACTGCTTCCAATGTATTGACAACTGTCTGTCAGTATGCCAACCAGTACTGTAGACAGTCCTGCAGATGCAGTCTCACCAGTACACAACAGGATTGCACATACCTGAAGGTGGTACATGAATTCCCACTTTCTTACAGTAATACATTTTCAGTAAATCGAGGTCATTTACATATCCAATTACAGACTGACACAGATTATGATCAGCCAATTGTACACTTTCTCTTGTTACACAGATAGCATTGTTGTGGCATCACTCAAACCTCCCACCCTACTGGCTCTGCAGAAATAACCACTGACTGCAGCCTGTTCCCACAGCCTAGTATGTCCTTTTATTTTTCAACTTATGCCCTGTAAATTAATGATCCAGGTGGGTTTTTATGACAATCCAGCAGATTTCATTCCACTTCTTCCTGTTTTCAATTTATTTTGCAGGCAATTAGAGAGGAAGTTCAAATCAAATGTGAGATGAAGCGCTGCCAGCAATGCTCGATTCTCAGGAGCTGAATGCCACCAGCCTTTGAACATGGAAGGAAAAAGCACCATTCACAGTGAACAGAAACCATACACGTGATCTGTGTGGACAAGGCTTCAGTCAGTCATCGAGTCTGTTGAGATGTAAATGCAATCACAACAAGGAAACAACAATTTTTTAAGCAGCACTTGCTTTGCAATATCATGCTCATGAATCTGAGTTTCAGTTAAGCAAGATTCACTCAACTCTGAATCGCCTTACATTCTTGATGCAAACATGGACCAAACAGCTGAATTCTAGAGTTGAGACTGACTATACTCTACATTAAGGCTCCATCTGATAGACTGTTGTATCAAGGAATCATAAAGCTAGAGTCAATGGGCATCAGAAAATATTATTTATTGTGCGATAATGGGTTTTTACAAATAGAGCCCTCAGACCTGAGCAGATCATAAGAACATGACTTTATTAAAGTTTGTACCACATATATGTGGAAGAGGTCTGTAAGTCTTGCTCGGAGACACTCTGCCATTTTCAGCTGAAAACAGCATCTTAATACATATTTGTGTCACAAGTTACATGCAATATTAGTATAAAATAAACTTTTTTGCAGTAAATAATTGACATAAACAAGATGCTGTTCTCTAATTTTGACAGGAATTACACTTCTGTGTTATCTTCAGAGCTTATTTGTCCCCACCACTTGCTTACAGTAACCGTGCTTTCCCTCAGAAGTAACACTTATGTGACTTTTTAAATTATACAGGTGATCTCTGAATCCTAAGTGACTGTTGACTGTTCACTGTTGTGGATATGCCATTAAACTACCTGAGCTACAATAATAATGATCTTTATATGGATGTATTTCACTCAGCCCCACTCTATATTGCTTGTCCAAGCTCATTTACTCCTGTGTGGCATGCACTAGTGTTCCTTTCCATTACTTTTATATTCCCCTTTTACACTCTGCTAACCTCCTTACCCTTCTTCACCCTGACTGGATAATGCAGAAGTGGGAATGTTTGCTGATGATTACACAATGTTGATACTGAAGCAGTACATACTAAAGGCAGTATCCGTGGACAACATTGATGCTTAGCCTGCTAAGTAACAAAGAACATTTGCACCACACAAGCATCAGACAATGACCAAATCTGACCATATCCCATTAACTTTATTTTCATTTATCTTCATTGAATTCCCCACTCTCATCATCCTGGGGACTAATGTTGATGAGAAACTGAACTGGGCTTGCCATTTTGATGTAGTTGCTACAAGTGGGTAGAAATTTTGTGGTGATTAAATCAACTTTTGACACCCAAAAGCCTGTGCATCATCTGCAAGGCAAAAGTCAGGAGTGTAATGGGATGCTGTCCATTTGGTTGGATGGGTGCAGCTCTAACAACACTCAAGAAACTTGACACAATCCAGGAAATGTCCACTTAACTGGCGCCCCATGCAGTACTTTCAATATCCTGAAATGGAGCAGAATCAGCGATGTGGTGGAGCATACTTGATGGGCCAAATGGCCTATTTCTGCCCTCCATCTTTTACCTTATAATTTTTTTCAAATTGATTAGTGCCGTGACCAGACTTGTGCTCAGTCCTGTAGACATTCTCTAAACTGGTAGTCCCCACACTCTCTTGACAACCTGATCTTCCCACCCAACCACCTTCAGAGATCTGTGAATGTCCAGTCCAAGCTCTCTTTCTACTGTAAACCATTCAATATCCTCACTGTATTGTGCACTCCCATAGTTTACTCTCCCCGAATTCATTATCACTCACTTCTCTGGATTGAATTCCTGCCACCACTTTTCTTACCAATTGTTTAATATCTCCCTGCAGCCGACAGCTTTCTTCCTCATGGTTAACTATGTGACAAATTGTTGCATCATCTACAAACTTCTAAATCATGGTCTCTTAGCTCAGTCTAAATCATCGATCTGCATCAGAAAACAAAGGAACTCATAGAAGGCATGGTTAGTAAGTTTATGAACAACACCAAAATTGGTGGCATAGGAGACATTAGAGAAGATTCTCTAAGATTGCAAAGGGATCTTAATCAAATGAGTCAATGGACTGAAAAATAACAGATGAAGGTCAA
>JAHRHZ010000110.1:2012968-2084793 GCA_024137785.1 Ginglymostoma cirratum | reverse complement strand
CTGCACCTTATTCTCTCTCCGCTCCAGGATGGCCGCACATGCGCCCTGCTGCCCTATATAAACATGGCGGCCATTACCTGGGCCTTTCGTTGAGACGGAGTCTCTATTTGTCCCGTTTCGTGAAACGGGGATGGATCGTTTCTTTATACGCGATCTGTCGCATCCATAAAATCTTATGAAGCCTCTCCCGTCTAACAGCTCGCTCCATCGCCTTCTTCGCTCCGTCGAAATGTTACCTGTTGTGGAGCCGAAGAAAACAGTGAGTCGTACTCGACATTCCGCTCTGCGCATGCTCCATAGCTGGCGGGCAAGTACTGAGCATGCGCAATAATAAGCTGTTTCGTACACAGGAAATGTTGTATTCGCTTGGCATTCTGCGTTAAATGGCCGCCATTGTTAAATATAAATTTATCTGTTGCAATGTGTACAAGTAATCTTCCTATTTTTCTCCTACAAGGAATACTAATATATACAATACATGTAAGAGAGAGTACAAGTCGTTTATTCCAGAGATATAACAAAGTCTGACACTGAACCACATATTAAAGCGTAAATTCAGGCCATACTCCTTCTGAACCATCGGGCTGCTTTCTTATTAGAGAGAGACAACTGGTGGTGGTTTAACCTGAGGGACATCACACCTCAGATAAACATAAAGATTGAAAAAGAGAGTCATTAGCAGCAACTTCAAATGGCGTTAGACTTAAACCCGCACTGTTGGCAATATGAGAAAAATTGACAAATATTCCAAGAAAGAGTTTGGCTTTCAGAACTGTTTTCAAGGAAGAAGGTGTTGATTTTATGTGCCGTAGAACAGCAATGTTTCCTGTCATTGGTTGAAAGAGCTGTTTTTGTTCCACTGAAGCCCTCAAAACTTTGAATAACTATTTGAATGAGCACTTGGGTCAAGCGCTGGAAACTGGGTTTAGAAGCGAGATGTTTGATGACTGACGTCGATACAATGGGCCGAAAAGCCTCTCTCCATGCTGTTAAAAACTCAGTGACTCTATCATTTTTCAACTGAACAAAAAGTCAAAAGCTATGTCAACAATAAAAGTTGCAAGGATTGCATGTGACTTCCTTGGTGCTTCAGTAGTTGGGATCCAGCCCTCTCACTGCTGTCCCCTGGGTTTGATTTCCAGTCAGGGAATGAGGATTATTTGTTCCTGTACAAAATCTGAGCAGGAACATAAATTGCTGACATTAAAATAGCAAAGCGAGCAACTCTTGTCAGAGTCAATAAGTTTCACATCAGAGATTAAACCAAATAGGAAGAAGAGTTGAAAGCCATTACATTCACATGTTCAGACATAGTACTACTCCTACAAAAAAAAAGCTTGCTCCTTATTGAAACATACAGGATCTTTTGTGATTTAGCGGGTTGGGTGTAGAAAGGTTTGTTCCCTTCTAGGACAGTCTCGGACCAGATTGCCTCATACCAGAATGGGGTCACATATTTAAAACAGAAATGAGGAAGAATTTATTCTCTCATACAGTCGTGAATTAGTGGAATTCTTTGCATCAGAAGGTTGTTGTGGCTGGGCCATTAAGAGTATTCAAGGCTGAGATCGACAGATCTTTAACCTGTAAAGGAATCAAGGGTTATGGGGAAAGGCAACAAAATGCAGTTCAGACTTATCAGATCAGACAAGAGATCTTCGAATTGTGGAACAGACTTGATGGTCTGATCTGTTTCTTTCTGTTCACAAAATAGATGGTCTTAACATGAAGCTGCAAAACAGTCCTGAGTGAATTGTGCCAAATTAAAAATGCATGGACCCCTTCAGAACACTGATCCGAGATGAGATGTGCAAAGGACAACACACAATGGACAGTCAATGTGGGTAATTGATCCGGAGTGATCTGTACACCAGGGTAAACAGGAAAACAGGTCTTCAGCTCCCACATTGAGCCTGGATCCACCGAGACTGCAGTTAACGCTCACAAAACACCATTGCCCTTCACTTTTCCTGACCTCCCTCTGTTCTTGTTTTAAACTGATTGCACGTCAGGAAATTGCAGTTGCCTTTGCTGATGTGGAACTGTAACATGCAGTGAACCGATTCTGCCTCGTCCAGCACATAATTATGCTTCCAAAAATCAGTCAGTATTTGATATTTATTACAGTAAATGAGAACCATTAACAGGCCATGGCAGCGAAAACACTGAATCCTCATCACTAGACTACCGGGGAAATTTCTCATTATATCACCCTGGGTACTGTCTGATATGACATTGCATTCTCTCATCCTGCTCCACATGATCCCCTTGGCTCTGTCTCGGACTTTTTTACTTAGTCTGTGCATCATACACCAAGACAATCTAGTCATCTATTACATTGCAGTTTCTAATGCATGAGATCCTCTCTCAGACAACTATGTTTGCAGTCTGTCGTTTGGTGGATGGCAGAGTGGTAATGAGTTCATTTGTTTCTGGGGCCTGTGAGAATTTTGACCACCTGTTGCATCCAGTATCCGAAGGAGATCTTTAAATGTTGTTTGGAATTATTCCTGATGCAACAGTATTGACACCATCATGTCATTCCCTCCACTAGCCAGAAATGCATTTGAAATACCACATTCCTGTTTGTCCTTCCAGGTTATTGAGAAAGATCTTTTGAAAGCAGCTAATGTGAGCAATCTTCCAGTTCGGCAGGAAGAATGAGGTGGGGCAGTATAAAGTGCAGAGTGACTGGGGAACAGTGGGGCAGTCACATGGACAGGGGAACGGCTGAATAATTCCTTTCTTTGCATCTGCAGTTACTACTATCTCTGAAACACTTGATATATATTGATTATCGGTTAATTTACAGACTATTTAGTTTCAGTCTTTTCCTGTTAAACAATCCCTTTCATTGTGAGCGTTATGAAAGGGGGCCACTTCTTTACTACAAAAATAAATATGTCACTAACCTTTGTTTCTTTCATGCACAAGAACAGCCAGATTACTCTGCACCACACTTTCTTGAAGTTTCTCTCGATTTTAACAGTAGTCTGCCTTGTGGCTTTTCCTACAAAAGTGCATGACTTCATACTCCCGACTGCATCTGCCAAGTTTTTGGCCACTCACTCAACCTATCCACATCCCTTTGCAGATTTCTATGTCATCATCATAACATGCCCTCCTACCTATTTTGTATCATCTGCAAAATTGGACACATTACGCTCTGCCACTCCCTCCAAGTCATAAATAAAGAGATAAAGAATTGCAGACCTATGATTGACCATTCTGGCACTCCGCAAATTAAATCTTTCCAACACAAAAAATATCCATTAATCCTGATTCTGAGTCTTCTGTGAATTAAACGATGGCAGTCCATGTTTATTTATTACCCAACACCGTAAACTCCTATCTTTTGCTGGCTCCTTATTGAGTAACTAGTAAAAATTCAAATGCATTTCATCTTTATCAACTGTGCTTGAAATATTACCAAAGAATTTCGGCAAAATTGTCAAGTGTGATTTTCCTGTCAACAAAAGATGTTGACTCAGTTTGACTGCAATAACTTTCACTAAACATCCTCTATTTCTTCCTTTACAATGGACTCGAGCATTTTGGAGCAGTTAAGAAAATGGACGAACAAGACAGGGATCCTTGAAGCGGTAACCTGTGCCTTTGCGTTTGTTGTTTTGCAGTAGCAACATCAGAAAGAATCATATTTGATGCAGATGTGTGCGTGGTAGTGTGGCCGAGCGGTCTAAGGCACTGGATTCAGGTTCCAGTCTCCTTGGAGGCGTGGGTTTGAATCCCATCGCTGCCACTTGCACTGTTAGCCTGTTGTGTTGGTGGGCTGTTATGCTGGAGCTGCGTAGGGATGAGCTGCCTTTAAGTTGAAAGCAACAAAAGTCAAGGTTTTGTTACACG
The DNA here is from genome assembly GCA_024137785.1 of Ginglymostoma cirratum. Taxonomy (NCBI): domain Eukaryota; kingdom Metazoa; phylum Chordata; class Chondrichthyes; order Orectolobiformes; family Ginglymostomatidae; genus Ginglymostoma; species Ginglymostoma cirratum. The sequence continues at coordinate 2,080,929 of JAHRHZ010000110.1, read as the reverse complement.
TCAATGTACGATGGGGGAGAGCACGGAGCTTCGCTCTTCGTTTCCATTGTGGCAGTGGTTATCAATTTCGTTGTGGAAATGTAGAGAGTGGATACACAACCTTCGGTCTACCTCATCAATGTCGACCAGATATCCTAAATTAAAGCAGCCCCGTTTACCAGCATTTGGCCCATATCCCTCTAAACCCTTCCGATTCATACACGCATCCAAATGCCTTGGAAATGTTATAATTTTACCAGGCTCCAACACTTTGTCTGGCAGTTCAATGCATACTTGCACCACCTTCTGCACGAAAATAATGGCCCTCAGGTTGCTTTTAAATTTCTGCCCCTCACTTTAATTATACGCCCTCCAGTTTTGGACTCGATCACCGTGTGATAAAGATCTTGACTACTCACCCTATCCATATCCCTGATGATTTTATAAACTTCTGCCAGGTCGTCCCTCAGCCTCCGACGCTCCAAGGAAAACTGCCCCAGCCTATGCAGCCACGCCTTCCAGTCTGAAACCTGCAACCCTGGCAACGTCCATGTGAATATTTTCTGGGCAGCTTTACATGATTTCTTTTAATTTTCAATAATGCCAATAATGCTGGACGACATCGATCTATTTGAAACAGAGATGTAAGTAAATAGCTGCGTTCTGTAACATAGAAATGATGATGACAGTTGCTGTTGTGTGGATCATGAACCGATGTTAATGAGCCGTACATTTAGGTGCAGCCAATTTCAAAATCCAAAATGAGACACGGTTGGTAATTGTGGAGTGGAGAGAAATCTCCAAGAGCTGTGTTTGAATTCTGATACAACAAACGCGGATAAGTGAAGCAGCGAGGGTTTGAAGGGAAAAAACTCATCACCTCGGAGAATATTTTCATAAAAATGTTTGATATTTTGCAGCATTTCTGTAGTACGTGTCACAAGGAATAAAAGACACAATCGGTGAGTGCGCGGTCCTTCTATGGCGGTATAGAGGTGCGTGAAATGCCGAGCCTGTGAGCTCCAACCTCACCCGGAGCAGCTTTTATTGATGTGGAACAGGGATTACTGGGGCATCAGGCTGTAAGGAGCAATGTTACCCAGCATGGAATTTGTTAAAAAAGACTAGCTTCTTTTGTTGGATCTTGATCTGTCCCGGGAAGGTGTCTCAATTGTCAACCGACAGATTATCCTTGTCTGTTAAATTCATTGTTTGCATGTTTGTCTGTGTGTCTTTTCAAACAGAATTCCTATTCCGTATCCACCACCTTTTCATCATAACCAGGCAAATTTTCATGTGCTTGTCACCATAGAGAAGGGATTTTGTGATTTTGGAAGGCAGACGGGCGAGAACAGGATGATAAAGACAGAATAGCGAATGATAGCTTTCAGATGAATTTAAATGTCAATGTACATGATCAGGGGAATGTTACCATCCACAGACAAACAAAAATTAGGAATGTAACAAAAACAGAAATTTCTGGAGAAACTCAGTAAGTCTGACAGCATCTATGGAGCGAAAGCAGAGTTCATGTTTCCGGTTCAGAGACACTTATTCAGAATTTTTTAGAATGAGGAATGTAACTGCTGGATTAGCCTCTACCGAAAGTTCAGAAAAATCATGAGTCTGTCCATCTGAATGAGTTGCTGGACTGCTCAACCCCTTCGTCTGACTTTGTGTGTATGTTCATGATATGTTGCTCTGTGTGTGTGTGTGTGTCTGTCACATTCTGGTTGGCGTGACACATTGGATTGTACAAGCAGGAAGGTCTTGCCACCAAGTGTGCTCCCATTCAAAAGCAAGAAGGAAGTTACAATCTATTTCAGTTGTGGGTTGCATGATAGATAATAGCATAGTGGCACAGCGGGAGTATGCTGGGCCCATAACCCAGAGGTCATGGATTGAAACCATCCCTGCTATTTACACAACAAACTGATGTGTGTTACCTAAGTAGTAGTGTTTGAGCTAGCTTTGCTCACATTGTCTCTGCATCAGCTTCTAGCTCCCATGCAACAATTCGATCTGCAGTAAACCGCATTTATTCTGGCATGGACACACACTGTAAATGTTACAAACACACACCAGCTGACACTTTTTCCCTTCACTCAATCCTTTCTTAAATGGAACTAACACTGGCATGATGGTCCGAATGGCCTTCTCCTGTTCTCTGTCACTCTGGGATGATCTGAACAGTGACAGTTATTCTCTACAATGAAGCGATACAGTGGGGAGATAGCAGTGTAGTGGTGATGTATCTCCTAGTAGTCCCGAGGGACTGACCACGTCAGCTTCTGGAGTTTACACTCAATGAATAAAATCTGGAATATAAATCAGATTTCACGAACAAAACCATGACTTTAATTTCCTGAAATCCCAGTCATTCATGTCCCCTTGGTGGGGAGGTCCTTACTTGGTCTGGCATTCAAGTGACTCCAAGCCCACAACAACATAGTTGACCCCAAACTGTCCTCTGACATCAATTCAAGGTGAATTTGGGATGAACAACAAATGCTGTCCTGACCAGTGCTCCCCACATCCCGTGGGAGAACAAGAAAGAATGAAAACACATTCACAGCAAGGATGAACAGGCCTTGGTCCTGCGTGGACTTGAATTCACCTGATTGCCCAACCTGGATTGACACAAGAACACCCACACCACAAAGAAACCAGGGAAACATGGGCACTGAGGGAAGGATTCAGTTACCCACTGAGGTGAAAACTCATTTACTCAGTGACACTGGGGAGATGCCAATCAGGAATGCCATGTGAGGGAACAGATAACTCAGAAAAACAACCTCCGGAGACATCAGCAAATTCACATATGGCAGTAGGGGTTAGATTTTGCTGTTAATCCCGACCAGGAATGAACCATGTCTGGATGACTTTCCAGTCGAGTTCTGAAGGTCACTCGACTTGAAATGTTATATTTGATTTCTCTCCACAGATACTGCCAATTCTGTTGAGTTTTTCCAGCAATTTCTGTTTTTTATTTGTTTCTGATTTTTCTAGTGGAGTTCCATTGTTGTATGATGTCGATCAATGATTAAAATCGAGTTGTATGGGCCATACTTTAGAAGTTTGCAGATGACACACAACAATGTATGATGTAGTTAAACACGAGGAACAAAGCCTGGGACTGCAGGGAGATATCAATCAGATGGAAAGAAAAAATGATGAACAGAGTTCAATTCAAAGAGATTCATAATGAATTCAGGGAAAGTGAACATTGGAAGTGGGGATGCTGAGTGACGTAGAGGAACAAAGACACCTTGGAGTGGACATTCACAAATTCCTGAAGGTGGTTGGACAGGACGATCACGTGGTCAAGGGGGTTTTGGGATACTTTCTGTACTCGACCACAGGCTGGAATATAAGATCAGGAAGTTGATGCTAGAGCTTTAGCTAACACCAGTTCAGAGAACAGCTGGAAGACTGAGCACAAGTCTGGTCATTGAATTAGTCAACTTTTTAAAAAAAAAATCATGATCGAAGATACAGGGCAGAAACAGGCTTTTTGGCACGTCAAGTTCACTGCACCACTCAATGAGATCATGATTGATACTGCTCCAATTCAGGATGGTATGCACCCTGGAGGAGAACTTGCAGATGGTGTTGTTTTGATGCATTCTCTGCTCTTGTTCTTCAGGGTGGTAAGAGTTTGCAGGCTTGGAAAGTGCTGCTCAAGGACAGTGGGTGAGTAACTGCAGTGTATTTGGTAGACAGTGCACTCTGCTACCACTGTACCTCCGTAATGAAGGGAGTAAATGCTGAAGATACTGAATGGGGCACCAGTTAAGTGGACTGCATTGTCTTGGATGGTGTCAGGTTTCTTGGCGTCATTGGACCTGCATCCATCCAAGCAAATGGACAAATGGACTTTGGGGAGTCATGAGTTGAACTAATCACTATAGCATCTTTTCCCTCTGACCTACTTTTGTAGGCACAATATTTAAATATCACGCCCAGTTCAATTTCTCATCACTACTAGCACCCCAGGATGACGATAGTGGGCAATTCAGTGAAGATAAAACCATTGAGTGTCAATGATCTATGGTTAGATTTTCATTTCTCAGATTTGGTCATTAGTTGTTGGGACTTCGTGCAAATGTTCTTTGTCACGTAGCAGGCTAACTTCAATGTTGTCCAGGGACACTGCGTTTAAATATCTGCCACCACAGTAGCTGAGTCACAAATGGTGCTAAACATTGTGCAATCATTGACAAACGTATCCACTTCTGACCTTATGATGCAGGGAAGGACATTGCTGAAACCGCTGAAGGTGCTTGGGGCCAGAAACTGATGTTGAGGAATTTCTGAAGCTGAGATAGCTGGCCTCTAACAATCACAAGCACCTTCCTCTGTATTCAGTACTATCCAACAAGGATGAAGTCGGGCAAGGAGGATAGGAGAGTGCACAAGGGGAATATAAAATGAAAGGAGTGGAGCATTAAAACACAGAACAAGTGGGAGATAAGCTTGGATGAACAGTACAGCATAGGGCTAAGAGTCAAATACAACCATGTAATGACAGTTATTTCGTCTCAGGTAGTTTAATTGCATATCTATAACAATGAACTGTCGGCAGTTACTAGCTAAAAGTGCTCACTTAAATATTACTCACAAAGAAAAGCTTGCGTGTTGTGAGCTGATGGTGGGGACAGAGAAATTCTGAAGATAAATAGAAGTGGTAATAGAAGACCTGTTGAAATGACAGGACTCAGGACTTTGTAAGAAACTGAACAGTATCCTGTTTTTGCAGTAATTGACTGTTATCTAATTTATTTTATGCCAATGTTATATATAACCATTCTGACGTGAAAGCATCTCAATATGCTGTTTTGAGCTGTAAATGGTAGAGTATCTCCAAGCTAGACTAGGAGAACTCTTCCGCATAGATGTGGTACAATCTTGAATAAGTTCACCTTGTTTTGATCTACTCAGGTCTGAAGACGCAATCTTTTCAAAAGCCCACAATCAAAGCGAAAATAATATTCTCTGAATCCCATTGACTCCAGCTTTGCTTTGATTCCTTGATACAATGCTCTGTCAATTAGAGCCTTAAGATGGCAGGAAAGTCACACTCTCATTTGGAATTCAGCTGTTTGGTCCATGTTTGCACCAAAAATGTAAGGAGATCAGGAGATGAGTGGTCCTTGCTTAACTCAAACTGAGATCCATCACTATGATATTGCAAAGCAAGTGCTGCTTGATGTCATTGTTGTCATCCTGTTTTGACTGCATTTAGGTATCGACAGGCCAGATGATTGACTGAAGGCTTGTCCACACAGACCACGTGTATGGTTTCTCTTCACTGTGAACGATGCTTTTTTCTTCCACGTTCAAAGCTCTCGAGAATTGAGTGTTACTGGCAGCTGTTGATCCAATTTTTGACTTGAGCTGCCTGTCTGTAAATCCTTTCCAATTCCATAGAAAAAAAATTTAAAGCAGTCAAAAGTGGAATGAAAGCTTCTGGATTGTTAGAAAAACCCACCTGGAACATAAATGTCCTTGAAAGGACAAAAGATGAAAAATACAGGACAAATCACGTTGCGGGAACTGGCTACTGAGCCAGTCGTTATTTCTGCAGCTCCAGCAGTGGGAGGTTTGAGTGATACCACAACAACGCTGTCTGTGTAACAATATAAACCATACAACTATCTGACCATAACCTGTGTCAGCCTGTACTTGGATAAATGTAAATAACCTGAGCTTGCTGAAAAACATTACTGTAAACAAATGGGAATTCATGGGCCACCTTCAGACACACACGGTCCCCCTTTGTACTGGTGAGACTTGCATTTGGAGTACTGTGTTCAGTTCTAGTCATCATACTTATAGAAAGTTGTTAATACATTGGAAACATTTCAAAGAAGATTTAATGAACTAATACCTAGAATGAGTCGAGTGCCTAATGGAGAAAGGGTAGACAGGCTGGGCCTGGATCCTCTGGAGTCTAGGAAAGAAAGAGGAGACTAAATTGAAACATGAAAGATATTGAGGGGAGTTGACCACGTGGATGTTGAAAACATGGTCCCTCTTGTGGGAGAATCTAGAACTGAGGGCCATTGTTTAAAGGTAAGGGTGAATCCATTTGAAATAGTGAGGTACATTTCTTTTCTCTAAGAGGGTTGTGAATCTTAATGTAACTCCTTTTGTCAAAAGGCAGTGGTTGCAGAATCGTTAAATTTTTTTTAAGGCAGAAGCAGACAGATTCTTGATGACCAAGATGATGAAAAATATTCAGGGATACGCAGACACAGAGCTGAGGTTGAAATCAGATCAGCCGTGATCTTATTGAATCTCAGAGCAGGCTCAAAGGGCCGAGTGGCCTATACTTGTTCCTCATTCATATCCTCGAATGAACCGGAGAACAAAGAAACACAAATCTTGTCTGATTACTGGGGGTCAGGAGGGTGTTTGAGCTCCTACTTCACCTACTCAGTATATTAGCTCCATTCTGTCCCCCCTCCCAGCTTCAATTAACATCCTTTTAATTTCCAGGGAATACACCATTTTTGGTGAGATGAGGCATTTTGATAGAAGGAGAAGAGAACATATGAAATAGGATCTAGAGTTGTCCATTATGCCCCTCGAGCCTCAGAAAGGTCAAAGCTCATCTATTTAGGCTTCAATTCCACATTCCCAATTGGACTTGATAATATTTTTTTCCCTTATTCCTGTGGGCATTGCTGGCTAATCCATCTAGTTGCCGTTGAGAGGGCGGTAGTGATCTGCTTTCGTGAACCACTATACTCCATGAGCTTTTAAGTGGACCCACAATGTTGTTAGGGACGGAATTCAGGATTTCGACCCAGCAACACTGAAGGAATCGTGATATTTTCCAAGTAAGGATGGGGAGTGGCTGGGAGGGAATTCATGCCCAACATCCAGTCTCATAGGCCTACAGCACAGAAAAAGGCTTGGCTGACTCTGTCTGATTTTGTCACTATCATCTAAGTAGTCTGTTATCCCAGCTTTTATAGTGGACCCGAACATTTTTACCCCGCCAACAATGTTATGCAAATTCCATGTTTTCTCTCTGACTCCCTTCTTAAATACTGGGGTTATGTTAGCTACCTTCCAAACCGTCGGAACTCTTTGCGACTGTATAGTATTTTGGAGTATAACCACGAGCGCAGCTGTTATTTCTAAGGCCACTTCCTAAGGTACTCTGAGATGAAAGTGATCAATCTCTGGGGATTTATCTGCCTGTTATCTCATTAGTTTTCCCAGTTTCTCTTAATTCCACTTTGCGATTAGACCCTGTGATCCCCTTAATTTCGGGACATTATTTGTGTGCCCCTTTTTGAAAATCTAAGATATATTTAATTGGGCTGCCATCACTTTGCACTCCATTATAAATTCCCTGTTTGATTGTAAGGAGACCCCACATTCTTCTTGACTAATCTTGGATTATCAGTCTTCAATTAAGAGATTAATGATGATGATCATGAAACCATTGTTGATTGTCAGGAAAAACCCATCTGGCTCACTAATATCCTTTCCGGAAAGAAACTGTCATCCTTACTGGTCTGGCCTATATGTGACTCCACGCCCACTGCAATGCAGTTAACTCTGGGCAATCAGGGAAGTGCAATAAATTCTGACCTAGTTAGCAATGTCCACATCCTGTGAATGTCTATTTTAAAAAAATGCTTTGGTTTTATGGTCCATGCAAGAGTACGCTCAGATATTATTTTCTCCCTCTAATTAAATCCCTTTGTCTGCCTTTGCTGAAATCTAAACTGTTCCCAATCCTTCGGTCTGTTGTTTTATTTACCCAATTTGTTCGCTACTTCCTTAAATTTAATACCCGTTCATTTTTCTTTCTCTGCCATGGTTTGACCATGTTTCGATTTTATTTTTATGCCACAGCTTGTCCACGTCCTCTTTCAATGTTTGCTATTACGCATCTCCCATCATCCATTTAAATTGTGATCCACAACTGGCTCACACATCATACCATTCTAACTTCTTTTATCTAATTACAGGACTGTAGTCTCAAAAACAACGACATCGCTCTCCATCTTAATGATGAAATCTATCCTGTTCTGGTCACTCTTCCTTAAGGGCCCATGCTCAACTTGATTGACAATTATTCCTTTCTCACTACCCAATACTCATCTGCTTTTTCAAAGTAAAATTGTACCATTTACACGCTAAGAATTCCTCCTCTATCTTATTGCTACTGATGCTATCTGCTCAATTTTTATGTAGGTTGAAGTCACCCATAATTACAACCATAACTTTATGCCTTGTATCTCTAAATTCCATTCGAATGCCTTCCCCAATATTACTGTAGCTTGGGGTTTATATACAACACTAACATCATTTTCTGTCCATTGGCATTTCTGAGCACAACCCATAGAGATTCTACTTCACCACACCCTATATCCTGGCTCACATCGTATTACTTTCCTGTTTTAGTTAGCAGTTCCAGCCTAATCCTATTCCATTTCGCCTGCCCAACCTATCCTCCTTAGACAACCCACTTATTCCAGGTTTCTGTCGCGTAAACCTTCTCTGAACCACTTCGAATAAGTGTACAGACGACCAAAACCTGCACGTGGTATTTGAGATTTGGTCTCTTCCCTTCCCTGTACAAATGAAGCAGAATATCCTTACAATGATGTTTAACTCCTGTGATAATAAAGCATACAGCTCATTGGCTTTCTGGATTAGACAGAGATCTTGCTCAATTGGGTCAATGGGCTAAAGATTGGCAGATTGAACTTTATTTGAATAAATGTTTAGTTTATCCAAAATGGAATACTTCATACGGGCAGGACTTATACAATTAATAGTAGGGCCCTGGGTACTATTACAGAACAGAGAACTTAGGCTTTCAGGCACATTATTCTTTGAAATTTATTTCACAGGTGGACAGGGCGGTTACAAAGGCATTCAGCACACTTGTCTTCATTGCTCAGGTCTTTCAGTACAGGAGTTAGGGCGTCATGTTAGACGTCGTAAAGGATGTTGGTGAGGACTCTCCTGGAATACTGTGTGCCATTCTGGTGGTCCCGTTATAGGAAGGATATTATTAAACTGGAGTGGGTTCAGAAAAATGAAAAACAGGATATTAGTGGGAAAGAAGGGTTTGAGCTGTAAAAACAGGCTGGAGAGGCTGGGACTTCATTCACCGGAAGGTAGGAGGTTGAGGCGTAACCTGAAAAAGAGGTTTATAAAAGCACGAGAGGCTTAGATGAGGTGAATAGCAAAGGTCTTATCCCTCAGATGGATGAGTTCAAAACTAGGGGGCATATTTTTTACGGTGAGAGAAGAAAGGTTTAAAAAATGCCATGAGGGGTAACTTTTCTTTTCTTTTTGCACAGAGTGTGCTCAGTGTGTGGAATGAACTGCCAGATGAAATGGTAGGTGCAGGTACAGTTACAGTTACAATGTTTAAAAGAGGTTTAGATAAGTCGACAAATTCGAAAGGTTTGGAGTGATGTGGGCCAAATGCAGGGAGATGGGACTAGTTTAGTTTGGGAATATGGTCAGAATGGAATAGTTGGACCATTGGGTCCGTTTCCATGCTGTGTGACACCACGGTTACACGCTATATCTGCATACTAACTTTGTAACTCATACTTTATCCTCCACATCTCAGAATTCAGCAGTCATTCACCATTGAAGGAATATCCTGCTCTTGTTTCTGCTTCCTGCTAAAGTGAATGATTTCACATTTTCCTACATTATATTTCATGTAAGATATTTTGCCCATACTAATGTTTCGGGTTTCAGAAACTGTCGGAAGGATAGAAAGGGAGGCAAAAGAAGTGAGGGAGTGGCGTTTTGTTTTATCGGGGAAAATATTACAGCTGCAACTAGAAAAGATATTTCTGAAAAAAAAGTCCAGTGAAAATATATGGGTTGAAATTAGAAATAAGAAAGGAATCATCATGTGGTGGGATTGTACTATGGGTCCCTCGATCGTCGGGGGAAATTGAGGAACAAATACGTAGAGAGATGTCAGATATATGAAAGAATGAGAAGGTTGTAGGAATCGGTGATTTTAATTTTCTAAACATTGACTGGAACTGCTACAGTGTTAAAGGTTTGGATGGTGAATAATTTGTTAAATGTGTTCAAGACTATTTTCTTTATCAATAAGTCAATGTTCCTACTAAAGAGAAAGAGAAAACATGAGCTTCTCTTTGGTAATAAGGCACAGTAAGTGACTGAAGTGACTGTACAGGAATACTTTGGGTCTGGTGATAATAATTCTGTCAGTCTTAAAACAGTTATGGAAAAGGATAAGCCTTCCAGAAAAGGTAAAAGTATTTAATTGAAGTGAGGCCAATTTTAATAGCATGCGACAAGAACGTTCAAACATTGAATGGAGTAGACTGCAGGTAAAGGGTCGTCTGATAAGTGGGAGGTTTCCAGAAGTGTGGTAACGAGAGTTCAGAATCATTGTGTTCTTGTTAGAGTGAAAGGTAAGGCTGGTAGAATTAGACAACAATGGATGAATAGGATATTCAGCTTTTAGTCAAGAATAAAAAAAAAACTAATCATCAATTAGATACAAACAACTGGGTTTAAATGAATCTGCTGAACAGTATAAACAGTGTACAGGCATTCTTAAGTGGGAGAGCAGGAAGGCAGGAGGGGATATGAAATTGCCTTGATAGATAAGGTGAAGGACAATGTAAAGATATACTACAAGTGCTTTAAGAGCAAGAAAGCAACTAGAGAACAAGCATGGCTCTTTAAAGATTAGAGAGGTCATCTTGGCGTTGAACCTCAGAAGATGACTGAAATATTAAAGAGATATTAATATTTTGCATCAGTTTTTATGGTGGAGAAATAAGTGGATGTTGGAGAATTCAGGGAAAGAAATAGTGTGTTTTGAAAACAGTTCACATGGACGTCTTCTAAAATACAAAGATGGATATCCTGTGTCACAGGAGATGGGGGAAGATTTTTAAATAAATATTTCTCCTCAGTGTTTAGTGAGGAGAGAATCATGGATGCCAAGGAAACAAGGGAAACAAGCGGGGATGTTTTAGACCACATACTTATTCCCAGAAAGGTGGTGTTTGCAGCCGAAAAGAGATTTAATGTGGATAATAGGCCTGATCAAACCCATCCTCGGACATTGAGGGAGGCTACGGAAGAAATTGCAGAGGCCCTTGTAGAGATTTTTACTTCAGCTTTAGCCACTGGTGAAGCTTCCGGAAGCTGGATGTTGGCTAATGTTGTTCCATTGTTTAAAGAAAGGTAGCAAAGACATGCCAGGGAACCACAGGTCAGTGAGCCTGACAGCAGTGGTCGGCAAGTTATTGGAGAGGATACTGAGGAACAGGATAAACCAACATTTGGATAATCAAGGTCGGATTAGGGATTACAAGGTGTGGAGCTGGATGAACACAGCAGGCCAAGCAGCATCATAGGAGCAGGAAAGCTTGATGTTTCGGGCCGAGACCCTTCATCAGAAATGGGGGAGGGGAAGAGGGTTCTGAAATAAATAGGGAGAGACGGGGAGGCGTATAGAAGATGGATAGAGGAGAGGATAGTTGGAGAGGAGACAGACAAGTCAAAGAGGCGGGATGGAGCCAGTAAAGGTGAGTGTAGGTGGGGAGGTAGGGAGGAGCTAGGTCATTCAAGGGAGGACGGACAGGTCAAGGGGGTGGAATGAGGTTAGTAGATAGGAGATGGGGGTGCAGCTTGAGGTGGGAGGAGGGTATAGGTGAGAGGAAGAACAAGTTAGGGAGGCGGGGACGAGCTGGGCTGGTTTTGGGATGCGGTTGGGGGAGGGGAGATTTTGAAGCTTGTGAAATCCACATTGATAACATTGGGCTGCAGGGTTCCCAGGCTGAATATGATTTTCTGTTCCTGCAGCCTTCGGGTGGCATCGTTGTGGCATTGCAGGAGGCCCAGGATGGACATGTCGTCTGAGGAATGGGAGGGGGAGTTGAAATGGTTCGCGACTGGGAGGTGCAGTTGTTTGTTGTGAACTGAGCGCAGGTGTTCTGCAAAGCGGTCCCCAAGCCTCTGCTTGGTTTCCCCGATGTAGAGGAGGCCACAACGGGAACAGCGGATGCAGTATACCACATAGGCTGATGTGCAGGTGAACATCTGCTTGATGTGGAAAGTCTTCTTGGGGCCTGGGATTGGGGTGAGGGAGGAGGTGTGGGGGCAGGTGTAGCACTTCCTGCGGTTGCAGGGAAAAGTGCCGGGTGTGGTGGGGCTGGAGGGGAGTGTGGAGCGGACAAGGGAGTCGCGGAGGGAGTGGTCCCTCCGGAAGGCAGACAAGGGTGGGGAGGGAAAAATGTCTTTGGTGGTGGGGTCGGATTGCAGATGGCAGAAGTGTAAGAGGATGATGCGTTGGATCCGGAGGTTGGTGGGGTGGTACGTGAGGACGACGGGGATTATTTTTTGGTTGTTATTGCGGGGACGAGGTGTGAGGGATGAGTTGCGGGAAATGCGGGAGACACGGTCGAGGGCGTTCTCGACCACTGCGGGGGCGCTGTTGTGGTCCTTGAAGAATGAGGACATCTGAGATGTACGGGAGTGGAATGCCTCATCCTGGGAGCAGATGCGGTGGAGGCGAAGGAATTGGGGTGGAAGGTGTTGGTGAAGTGGAGTATCCCCAACCTGAAGTTCACCTGGATCATCTCTAATACCTTTCTCTCCTTCCTGGACCCCTCTGTCTCCATCTCTGGTAACCACCTAGAATCCGATATCCATTTCAAGCCCACCGACTCCCACAGCTACCGAGAATACACCTCCTCCCACCCACCTTCCTGCAAAGATGTCATCCCCTATTCCCAATTCCTTCGCCTCCGCCGCATCTTCTCCCAGGATGTGGCATTCCCCTCCCGTATGTCTCAGATGGCCTCATTCTTCAAGGACCGCAACTTCCCCCCCCCGCAGAGGTCGAGAACACCCTCGACCGTGTCTCCCGCATTTCCCGCAACTCATCCCTCACACCTCGTCCCCGCAATAACAACCAAAAAATAATCCCCGTCGTCCTCACGTACCACCCCACCAACCTCCGGATCCAACGCATCATCCTCTTACACTTCTGCCATCTGCAATCCGACCCCACCACCAAAGACATTTTTCCCTCCCCACCCTTGTCTGCCTTCCGGAGGGACCACTCCCTCCGCGACTCCCTTGTCCGCTCCACACTCCCCTCCAGCCCCACCACACCCGGCACTTTTCCCTGCAACCGCAGGAAGTGCTACACCTGCCCCCACACCTCCTCCCTCACCCCAATCCCAGGCCCCAAGAAGACTTTCCACATCAAGCAGATGTTCACCTGCACATCAGCCTATGTGGTATACTGCATCCGCTGTTCCCGTTGTGGCCTCCTCTACATCGGGGAAACCAAGCAGAGGCTTGGGGACCGATTCGCAGAACACCTGCGCTCAGTTCACAACAAACAACTGCACCTCCCAGTCGCGAACCATTTCAACTCCCCCTCCCATTCCTCAAATGACATGTCCATCCTGAGCCTCCTGCAATGCCACAACGATGCCACCCGAAGGCTGCAGGAACAGAAAATCATATTCACCCTGGGAACCCTGCAGCCCAATGGTATCAATGTGGATTTCACAAGCTTCAAAATCTCCCCTCCCCCAACCGCATCCCAAAACCAGCCCAGCTCGTCCCCGCCTCCCTAACCTATTCTTCCTCTCACCTATACCCTTCTCCCACCTCAAGCCGCACCCCCATCTCCTTTCTACTAACCTCATTCCACCCCCTTGACCTGTCCGTCCTCCCTGGACTGACCTAGCTCCTCCCTACCTCCCCACCTACACTCACCTTCACTGGCTCCATCCCGCCTCTTTGACTTGTCTGTCTCCTCTCCACCTATCCTCTCCTCTATCCATCTTCTATACGCCTCCCCCTCTCTCCCTATTTATTTCAGAACCCTCTTCCCCTCCCCTATTTCTGATGAAGGGTCGCGGCCCGAAACGTCAAGCTTTCCTGCTCCTATGATGCTGCTTGGCCTGTTGTGTTCATCCAGATCCACACCTTGTTATCTCGGATTCTCCAGCATCTGCAGTACCTATTATCTCCAATTAGGGACTGTCAGGATGGGTTTATGCGCAGGAAGTAACGTCTGACAAATCTTTCAGACTTTTTCTGAGAGGAAACCAAAAGCATAGGTGAGGGTACGTCAGTTATCTCATCTACATGGACTTTGATAAGGCTTTTAACAAGGTTCTGTATGCTGTCTAGTCATGCAGTTTAGGTCGCATGGGATCCAGGGATAGCTAACGAACTGATTCGAAACTGGCTCAATGGTCGGAAGTGGAGGGTGATGGTTGAAGGTTACTTCTCAGACTGGAAGCCTGTGATGTGCCACAGGGGTCAGTGCTGGAACATTTGTTATTTATGTAAATGATCTGATATGAAGAGACAAGGCATGATCACTAATCTTGTGGATGATACAAAATTAGTTAGTATTGAGAGGGGAAGATTATCAGAAATTATAAAGGTATCTCGATCAGTTGGGGAAGCAGGCTGAGGGTTGGCAACTGCAATTCAATACAGATAAGTGTGAGGTGTTGCACTTTGGAAAGTCAAACCAATGTAGGACTTATACAGTAAATAGTAAGGTCCTGAGGATTTGTTGTGGAACAGAGGGACCTAGGAGAACAAGTACATAGTTCATTGAAAGTGTTGTCACAGGGAACAAGGGTGGAGGAGACGGCATTTAACATGCTGGCCTTCATTGGTTGAGGCATTGAGTACAGGTGTTGGGTCATTATATTACAGGTGTAGAAGTCATTGGTGAGGCTGCACTGGAATATTGTGTAGGGTTTTGATCACCGTCACAGGAAAGACATAGTTAGACTGGAAAGTGTGCAAAGAAGATTTACTAGGATGTTACCAGGACTAGTAGGCCCGAATTGTAGGGACAGGTTTTTCAGGCTCGGACGTTATTCCTTGGAATGTAGGAGAATGAGGGAGTGACTTTACTGAAAAGAAACCAAAAGAACTGCTGATGCTGTAAATCAGGAACAAAAACAAAGTTGCTGGAAAGCTCATCAGGCCTGGCAGCATCTGTGAAGGAGAAAACTGAGTTAACTTTTCGGGTCTGGTGACCCTTCCTCAATGACATTACTGAGGTGTCTAAAATCATGAGGGGCAAAGATAGGATGAATGCATATCGGCTTTATCCCAGGGATGGGGAATTGAAAACGCGAGGTCATAGGTTTAAGGTGAAAGGGGAAAGATCTAAGAAGGACCTGAGTGGTAACTTCTTCATGCACAGAGTGGTGCATGTATGGAATGTTCTGCTAGAGAAAGTGATTGAGGCTAGGACAATAGCAGCATTTAAAAAACATTTGGACAGGTACATGGATGGGAAGGGTTGGGAGGGAAGTGGATCAAATTCAGCAGTTGGAACTAGCTTAGTGGACACCATGGCCAGCATGGACCAGTTTTGGAAAAAGGCCTTTTTGCATGCTGTATTACTCGATGACTCTAAATCTTACGACCTGTCCAGTGCTTCCTATCGTGTTGTGGAAAGTTAAAGAGAAAATGAGGGGATGCTTGCACAAATATTGTATCATTTATACCTACGGGTGAGGTGCCAGATGACTGAAGAGTGGCTAATGTTGTGCCTTCATTTCAGGGACGTAAGGAGAAGCCTGTGAACTATAGGCATTTGAGTCTGACTTTAGTGGTGGATAAGTTGTCGGAAGTGATTCTGGAATATAGCATTTGGAGAGGCAAGGAATAATTATGGATTTTCAGCATGGTTTTATGCAAGGGAAATAGTGTCTCACACACTTGATTGAGATTTTGATGAAGTAACCAAGATGATTGATGAGGGCAGAGCAGGAAATATTGTTTACATGGACTTTAGTAAAGCTCTTGACAAGGTTCCACAAGGTAGACTAATTAGTAAAGTTAGCTTACATGGGATCTAGGGTGAGCTTGCCAGTTGGATAAAAAATTTGCTTAATGTCACAAGACAGGCCATGGCTGCGAAGGGTTGGTTTTTGGACTGGAGGCGTGTTCTGCAACGACCAGTGGTGTTCTGCAGGGATTGGTATTGGGTCTACTTTTGTTTGACATTTATATAAATGATTTTGATGAGAATATAGAAGGCGTGGTTAATAACTTTGTAGATGACACCAAAATTGGTGGCATAGCGGACAGTGAAGAAGGTTATCTAAGATTTCAAAGAGATCTTAATCAATTGGGTCTATGGGCTGAGGAGTGGCAGATGGAGTTTAATTTGAATAAATGTGAGGTACTGTACTGTGCTAGAACAAACAAGGGATGCAGGACTTATACAATTAAAAGTAGACCGTTGGGTATTGTCGACCATACAGACTTTGGGCTTTAGTTACCGAATTCTTTGAAATTTACATCACATACAGACAGGGCGTTTAATATGCTTACCTTCATTGCTCAGACCGTTGTGTAGAGAAGTTGGGACGTCATGTTGAGGTCATACAGGCCATTGGTGAGGCGTCTTCTGCAGGACTGTGTCCTATTCTGGTTGTCCTGTTTTCACAAGGATATTATTAAGCTGGAGACAGTTCAAAAGTGGTTTACCGGGATGTTGCTGAGAAGGGAGGGATTGAGTCATTAGGTGGGACTGGGACTCCTTTCACAGGAATGTAGCATGTTGAGGTTGACCTTATAGAGGTTTGTGAAATTCAGGTGCCCTTTCTCTGGGGTGGGGATTTCAAGACCGGGAAGCATATTTTTAATCAAATGGAATAACATTTATTGTCACATGTACTTACATGAGTACAGAGAAAAGTTTACAAGTTGCCACTTGTGGCACCATCTCAGGTACAAAGGTACCTAGGGACAACACTACCCAGCGACCTACCATTAATTGTTTAAGTCCTGTCCTTGAGGAGTATCGAGAAGGTGAATAGCAGACGTCCTTTCCCTCGGGTGGGGGATTTCAAGACTAGGGGCATATTTTTAAGGTGACAGGTGAAAGATTGAAAAAAGGCATGGGGGCAACCTTTTTTTTTTTAGCAGAGTGTGATTCCTGCGTGGAATGAACTTCCAGAGGAAGTGGTGGATACACCACTTTTACAACATTTAAATGTCGTTTGGATAATACGTAAATAAGAAATGTTCAGAGAGGCATAGACAATGTGCAGGCAGATGGGACTACATTAGTTTTGGAACATGGTCAGCATGGACTGGTTGGACCAATGTGTCTGCTTCTATGCTGTCAGACTCTATGACTCTGTGATTGAAACAAACAGAATACTGAGAGGACTGGATAGATGGACATAGAGATGTTTCAACTAGCAGGAGAGACTCGAATCTGAGGGCACTGCTCTCAGTAAAGGGATGACCCTTTCGAACGGAGATGAAAAAGAATTTCTTCAGCCAGAGAGTGGTGATTCTGTGGAACTCAGTGTCATAGAAGGTTGTGGAAGTAATTGAGTGTGCTTATGACAGAGATAAATAGGTTCTTGATTGGTAAGGGGATCAACAGGAGAAGGTAGGAGAACGGGTGTGAGAAACGTATCAGTCACAATCAAATTGTGGAGCAGTCTTAGTTGGCCGAATAGCCTAATTCTGCTCCTTTGTCTTGTGTTCTTATGGTAATTACGGGTGACTTCAATCTGCAAATAGGGTGAACAAATCGAATCAGCAACAATACCATACAGGAGAAATTCCTGGGTTGTGTACGAGCTGGTTTTCTAGGTCAACATATTGAGTACCCAAAGAAAGGACAGACCATCCTCAATGGTGTCCTCTGTAATGATCAGGGGTGGGTTAGCTCAGTTGGATGGACAACTTGTTTGTAATGCAGAGTGACACCAGCAGCACTTGCTCACTTCCTGTACTAGCTGAGGTCACAATGAAGGTCCCACCATCTTAACCTTACCCATTGACTGAGGCACAGTAACCCTAAGGTTAAAGCACCATTAGTCCTCTCTCTCTCTCTCTCTCACACAAGACAGAACAGTCCGACAATCTTCTGGGACCACAGCAACTTTATTTCAAAATTTTAATTATGTAATGAGAATGGATTAAGTGGCAATCTAGCTGTGGAAAAGTGAAGACTTCTTCATGATAGAACTCTTCATGAAGATGGAGAGTGACAGAAATGATTCTGAGACTACGGGCCAAAGTCTAAAGAGAGGAAATTACAATGGTACGAGGCACACGCAGACTATAATAACTTGAGGAACTTGAACTTAAAGAGTTGACAAATATTTAGAGAGCACTTGGAGGAACTGCAACTGTTGTTCATTCCTGTCTGGCACAAAATAAAATGGGAAAGGCGACCCTGCCATATTTAACAAGGGATATTAGGGATAGTACCGGATCCAAGGAAGAGACATAAAATTGGTTCAGAAGAGCAGCAGACCTGAAGTCTGGGAGCAGATCAGATTTCAGCAAAAGAGGACTAAGGGATTGGTTAAGAAGGGGAAAATAAAGTCTCAGGGTAAGCTTGTACGAAACATACAAATTAATTGTAAAAGCTCCAAAAGGGATACGAAGAGAAAAAAAAATAATGAAAACAAGTCCCTTACAATCAGAAACAGGGGAAGTTATAATGTGAAATAAAGCGATGGACGGACCAATTAACTACATATTTTGGTTCTGTCATCACAAATGATGACATAAATAATGTCACTAAAACGCTGGGGATCACATGAGAGGGAGGAAGTGAGAAAATCAGTATTAGTAGGGAAATAATGTTGGGGAAATTGATGGGATAAAAAGCCAACAAATCCCAGCACCTCATAATATATGCCCCAGGGTAGTTAGCAAAGTGGCAGGAGAGATAGTGGATGCATTCTGAAACTTAGGGCTTGAATCTAAATTGAGGAAATTACTGGTCATCTTTCATAATGCCATAGACTCTGGAACAGTTCCCATGGATTGGAGGGGAGCTAATGTAAGCCCACTATGTTAAGAAGGAGGTAGAGAGAAAACATGGACTTATAGACCAGTTAGCCCAACACTGGAAAACAGTAACAGGATCAGAAAATATCAGTCAGTCAGCTTGGATTTAGAAAAGGGAAATGAGAAACGAGAACTGAGACCTGTTTGTCCTTGGACACAAGTCACTCAAAGTAAGCATGCAGGTAGAGGCAGGAAATGAAGGTGGCAAATGCTAAGTTGGCCTCCATAGCGAGAGGATTTGAGAACAGAAACAGGGATGACTTGCTGAAATTGTACAAGGTTTTAGTTGGACCACACCTGGAGCCTTGTGTGCAGTTTTGGAATACTTTTGTGACTAAGGATGTTCTGGCTATGGAGGCTGTCCAATTAAGGTTTACCAGGCTGAATCCTGGGATGGCAGGACTGACGTATTATGACAGAATAGATCAGATAGGATGAAATTCACTGGGGTTTAGAAGAACTTGGGAAGATCTCGCAGAAACGAATAACATTCTAATAGGACTAACAAGTTAAAGACAGGAAGATGGTTGATGAGGGAGTGCAGAACCAGGGAGTCACGGTTTAAGGATACAGAGTATGCTGTTTAAGACTGAGATGATGGAAAATTTCTTTTCTGAGACTGAGCTTGTGGAATGTTCTTTCACAGAAAGCAGTTAAAGCAAAAATATTGGATGTTTCCAAGAGGAACATAACTATAGTTCTGAGGGCTAAAGCGATCAAATGATGTGGGTCTAAAGTGAGAACAGGCTACTCGTTGAAAGATCAGCCATGATCATACTGAACAGGGGAGCAGGATCAAATGACAAAGTGGTCTACTTCTGTTCTTATTTTCCATGTTTCTATTCTGTTCACGGTGGGATATTAAAACAAAATGACTGTAACTAATACAGATATCAGCACTACCTTATTACCACTAAATGAAAATCCTGAAACTCCTTACCAAACAGCAATCTGTGCAGAGTTTAACCACACGGACTGCAGCAGTTCAAAAAGCTCAAGGAGGAGCAGTGATTTCGAAAGCTTTTGGACTGACTGCTCTGTCTCTCAATTTCTATCCAGTTATCAAATCGTTGAATGGTCTGAGGAATGCAACATAGGAAATAAGATAATATTTATGCAAGCTTGCTGAAACTGTTACATTCACTGCTGACTTTGAAATTCTCTAAAGTTTCATGTGTCTGTGGACAACTCATTATCCAAGGATTGCACAAAGGCTTGATATCAATTGTTTGAAACTGTTTAATTGATCTGAAAATTTACATTAATTTTATTTTCTGTTTAATATATCCCTTATGGGTGTCTGTGAATTGGTGACAGTGGAGGTTATAAACGAAGAAGATTGTGTTTAAATCACAGATATTGATAAAATTGCCGAGTTGATTGTGTTTGTTTTGCTCGAGTTATTGTTATTTATTCTCTATAGAAATCTGGTGTCCAAAATCGTCATTCATAAAGTCTGGTCAGGAGCATTTGGGCAATTTTGAGGGTCTTTCAATATTTCAAATTTCACTGTTGTGATAGAGTTGATCAGGGAGAGCAGAGATAGACCAGAAAAATGTCGAGTGTTATAAAGCAGCTTTTGACACAAGCACATATCGAAGGGGTGACAAAACGAGTCGCAGTAGTTCCAGAGTCAGATGACGGAGAAGAGCATGAGACTAGTTACTGGGAGATATAAGGAAGGAATTTTGTAACTTTTATCTTGCTCAATACTTACATTGAAAGGCCAATAATATCCAGTGCTGAATGAATAATGAATAAAGTGGCACACTCAGATCTTGGTATGTTA
Source organism: Ginglymostoma cirratum (assembly GCA_024137785.1). NCBI lineage: Eukaryota > Metazoa > Chordata > Chondrichthyes > Orectolobiformes > Ginglymostomatidae > Ginglymostoma > Ginglymostoma cirratum. Next base: position 2,060,297 of record JAHRHZ010000110.1, on the reverse strand, counting down.
AGTGGTTTGAGTTTGCACTCTGTAAATCCTCTTCTTACATGCTATAAAATAAATTTACAAAAGCCATGTCAGTCAGTCCAGGACTGAATCTCAGAAGAGACAAATATTTGGAGCATGCTGTGTGTAAATCCTCCCCTCCTCACTGCCTGCAAAAGCATTTTATAAACTCCATCCCTTTCAGTCCAGCAGAGACATTCACAACATTCTTTCCCCGGCCCAGGCTGACCGCACATGCGCTCTGCTGCCCTTTGCCTCCTACAAAGATGGCGGCCGTTACCCGGGGCTTGCCGTTGAGAGGGAGCCTCGATTTGTTCCGTTTTGTGAAACGAACGCAGATAGTTTCTTTATGCGGGGTGTGCCGCATCCACAAAGTGTTTAGAAAGCCTCCCCGTCTAACAGCCCGGCCTATCACTTCCTCCGTTCCTCCTCATCCTTACCTTTTGTGGAGCCGCCTCCCCGTCTCTCCCTATTTGTTTCAGAACCCTCTTCCCCTTCCCCCATTTCTGATGAAGGGTCTAGGCCCGAAACATCAAGCTTTCCTGCTCCTATGATGTTGCTTGGCCTGCTGTGTTCATCCAGCCCCACGCCTTGTTATCTCGGATTCTCCAACATCTGCAGTTCCTATCAGCTCTGAGGAAAATAGTGACTGCTTCTCAATATCGCTCCCACTGCACATGCTCTAGACTGTGGGCCTGCGGGAACGTACTGAGCCTGCGCAGTGATAAGAAATGCCGTGCATAGCGCTCGGAATTCTGGGTTATTTGGCCACCATTGTAAAGATTGAATTTTTATTTGTCGTACTGTGTAACAGCAATCTTTCTCTACACTTTCTTCCAAGGCAACTGACATACTTAATACAATTAATAGTTAATAATAATTAATTAATAATTGATAATACAATGCCTTTCGCATCCCAGGGATAATAATATCACAAAGTCTGACACTGAGATACACTGGTAATGACACTGTGTCGCCATACACATTCTAAGTCACAGGGGAGAGACAAAACTGGTAGTGGTTTGACCTGAAAGACATCATATCTCATGTCAGCGGAGAGATTGAAAGGGTAGAGTCATTAGTCGTAACTTCAGGCGGTGTGGGATTTAAATCTACACTGTTGGCATCACGAGGAAAACTGGCAAACGGCTCTGTAAAAGAGTTTGGCTTTCATAACTGTCTTCAAGGAGAAAAACATAGATTCATGTTGCAGCAAACAACATTTCCTGCCGTTTGTTGAAGGAAGTGTTTTTGTTCCACTGATGCCCTCAATACATAAACCAACTATTCGGATGAGCACTTGAAACATCAGCGCAAACGAGGTGATGGGCCAAGTGTTGGAAACTCGGTTGAGAAGTGAGATGTTTGATGACTGGCATAGATACAATGGGCTGCAGGGCCTCTCTCCATGGTGTTGAAATCTCACTATCATTTTGCAAGTGAAACAAAAGGTCAAAATCAGTGTCAAGAAGAAAAGTTGCAAATATTGTGTACACCTTCCTTTTTGAGATAAAGCGTTGCAACTGCTGTGTTCTCGGTTTGATTCCCAAATAGGAATGAGGACTTTATTGTTCCTGTCCAAACTCTTAAAACGAAAGTGAATACCTGACATTAAAAGACATACAGGGGACATCTCTGTCAGAATCAGTGGAAATTTTACCATCAAGGATGAAACCAAACAGGAGGAAGCACTGAAATACATTGACTTCACGTACTCAGACACAATAATACAAAAATACTTGCTCCTTAGTAAAGCATGCAAGTTTCTTTAAGATTTAACCTGTGGACACAAAAAATTTCATTCTGGGCAGTCTTGCACCTGAGTGCCTAATATCAGAACACGGGTCGCACATTTAAGACAGATGTGGAAGATTTATTCTCTCCGATGGTTGTGAATCGGTGGAATTCCTTACAGCAGAGGGTTGTCAGATCTGGGTCATTAAGTGTATTCAGTGGCGAGATTGACAGATTTTTAATCAGCAAAGGTATCAAGCGTTATGGGGAAAGGCAAGAAAGTGCAGTTCAGGATTATTATATCAGCCACAAGCTCATTAAATGGCAGAGCAGACTGAATGGGTTGAACGGTTTCTTTCTGCTCCGAACAATCATGGTCTTAATATGAGACTGTAAAGCTGACTTTGCAAAATTTGCCAAGTTAACATGCGTGGATACCCTCTGGACACTGAACCGAGGTGAGATGTGCAAGGGGCAACCACACAAAGGAGAGTCATTGTGGGTGATTGATTCAGAGTGATCTATATACCAGGGTAAAGAGTGAAAATCTGTCTTCAGAACCCACATTGCGCCTGGCTCCATTAGGCCTACAGTCAGCTCTCGAAAACCACCATTGCCCTTCACTTTTCCTGTGTTCGCTCTTTTCTTGTTTTAAACCGATTGCATGTCAGGCAATTACAGCAGACATTGGTAATGTGGAACAGTAATATGCAGTAAATCGACTCTGACTGGTCCATGACATAATTCTGCCTCTAAAGATTAGCCAGTGTTTTATATTTAAATGTTAACCATTGAAGTCACCGAATTCTGATCACTAGACTACCAGGGCAGATCTCTGTTCATATCACCCTAGACACTGTCTGATTTGGCATTGTATTCTCCCATCCTTCTGCACACGATCCCCTCAGCTCTGTGTGGGATTTGTTACATTGTCTTGGTGTATGATGCATAGGCTATCCAGTCATCTATCACATTGCAGTTTGTAATGCATGACTTTGTAGTTTGGTGATTCGCCCAGTGGTTTTGAGTTTGACTCTTTCTGGGACCTGAGAGAATATTCACCACCTGCTGGAACCAACCAAAGGTCGTGACAGGGAAAATATCATTGAGATGAACGCTCGAAACGTCAGAGCCCACCAGGCTCCAGGCTAAGTGTTGGAAACTGGGATAATAGGTTCGATTTCTGGTCAGGGAATCAGGATTTATTGTTCCCGACAGTAACAATATCTAACACAGACCAGTCTCTGACGGGAATCCTTTCAGTGCTTCATGTCAGTTAATGACTCCGAGAACATCAGAGTCAATGTCCCAGCCTCTTAAAGAAGGTAAAGCTTCATCGACTGCCGCTGCTCAGTTGGAAAATTCACCTTCATTTTCCTCTGATTCTGCTTCCCAAAGAATTTCTAAAGACTTACAAAGCTGAGACTGGTTTTAGATTTCGTGTTGTTTTCTTTCCATTCCCAGGTCAGTTGGTGTGGGAAATTGAATGTGAATTTTGTGGGACTATTTCAGCTTCCCCTCCTCTGACATTCATTGATGTGAGACATTGAGAGGAGTCTTGTTCCTGTAGATTAGAAATTCAAATCTCAAAATTCAGGGCAATGAGGAAGATTAGTTTGGAAGTGTAAAGAAATTGCGAATTACACTTGAGCGAGGTCGTTGAACCTACAATCTCCTGATCTGTATTCAGGCATATTATCCATTGGACCACTGGCTCCACGTATGTGGGATGCTTACATGCTGACAGGGACATGAGCAACAATGGTAACATTCACAAGGTGAACAACGAGCAAAGATAATCACTGTCACTGCTTCAGTCCAACGGTCCCTGCTTAGTGAAGCTGTGAGTTTTACTGGCAAAGAAAACACATTTGTCCACAGGAGACTTCTTCAGTGTCTTCTCTTTTTTCTGCTAGATACATCATGAAGTTCCTTTCTGATGTTCCACAAGGACTTCTGCTTCTCTTTTCTTCTATTCTCATCCCTTCATTCACAGTTTGGTCAGAACAACAAGGTAAGCAGGATAAATTGCAGACTTAGCGGGGAATGTTGTGGTAATGGCACAGTCAGAGTGAGCTGATCCCCCTCATTCTCCGCTGTCACCACTCATTCATTTTACACCAAACAGTAAAGACATCACTATAATCCTTGAATTGTTTTTTTTCTGGCAGATTGAGATTTCTAAAGATTCACAATCTTTTGAGAGAAGAAATATTTCATTACCTCCGCCCTAATTGACAGACACATTATCCGGGGAATGTGAGCCCAGTTCCAGACACTCAAGCCAGAGGGTAAAAGCCTCTCAGCAGCTCCACTCTTAAATTATGTCTGAAATTCAGACTTTACACAGAGCAGGAATGGAAAATGAGGGATTTTCACAGAAGGAGAATGTGAAAGGGGGTGAAGTGGATACACAGAGACAAAGAGAGACAAATAGAGACACATATTGAAGTAGACACTGGAAGGACCAATTCTCCATTCGACATGGCTCCTAACTAAGAAAACGGAAAAGGAAAAGGCAACCATTCAATCAGAGCCTTTCAACACTTTTGGGCAACGGAAGTTGCATTAGAGTCAATGAAATACCTTTAAGGTTGTAAAGTTGACAGTTGTTAGCTAATGAGAGAGCGCAATTTGATAAATTTGTTAATTCAACAGATAGAGCTGACAATTTCCTCTGGCATTGTAATATAGAAATCCACAACAAACCTTGCACTTACAAATAGTCACTGGACCCGAAATGTTAACTATTTCTCTACACCGGCGCTGTCAGACCTGCTGAGTTTCTCAATCTATTCCTGTTTCCGTGCTGGTTTCCACAGTTCTTTGTTTTATGTTAATATGACTAGCGTTTGCAATAAAATAGATTACCTTCCAACTCCTGAAAAAAACAGTCAGAAATGCTGTCACGATAAATTAGCAGAGTAGAACTTCCATTCCCTCACCAGGAATCGAAAGTAGGCCACAACGGTGACAGCGCCAAATCCTAGCCACTTGACCACTAGGGAAAACAACAGACACATTCATATATTTTCTCAATGATACTGCCTTTGCGTTTTAATTTGTGATCATTTCCACTAGAGATTTAATTCTCCGTTTTTGAGTTTTTACAGGGTGGAAGAAAACCATTCGGACCATCGTGTCAGCGCAGGTCACCAAAACTCCATCTATTCCAGTCCCAGTTTCCAGCATTTGGCCCATAGCATTGTGTGCTCTCATGTTTCAAGGGCAAGTGTCAATCAGCTTGTCCCTATAATCTCAAATGACACAGATGAATTGAACTGAAGGTTCAGATGGTAACACTGTAACTACTCCCTTAAGGAACTCATCCTCATTTTCGCCCACAGAGGGAGACACACAGACACATTCCCAAGTGTGACAGAGTCCTCATGATTATATCCACTCCATGTGCTTCAAGTCCGTTCTTCACCCCCACACACAAGTTTCTACAACAAAAGGCAGCTTTAGGTGGATCACAAGTGACTTCTCCAGAAAATGAGAACCGTTACTGTGAGCTGGGATATGAAACGGACAGTGAGCTGAAATAGTCCCACAAGCTGCTCGCATTCAACTATCAATCTTGAGAACTCACTGACCCAATCACTGCAGCTTCTGGGAATCGAACAGGACAGCGCCCGGCAGAGATCCCTCACTAAAGAGAACTGACAGAAGGTGTTACAACAGGGAATGGCCGGACCCCTCTGTTAATTAATCTAAAACACAAGCCCCGATCTGTTATGACGGAAGTAGGAGTTCCTGTCTAATATTAACCCCTAAACACCCAGAGAAGTTCGAATTTCCCCTCGTAAACTATTAAAAGAACACGTAAAAAAAAGAAAATCCTTGATCTCCATTTTACATGTGACAAGAAACAATTTATTTATTAAACCCAACAATGAACAAATTAACAAAATTACTGAAACCGACAATTGCCCCTTAGACTGCTAACTACTCCCGAAATGGTCTAAATTCTACTAGAATGCTGTTGAAATAAAAACAAGTCCCACTAAAATAAACTCAATTAATAAGAAGCAAAAAATATATTATAACTTAATCTCTCAAAGTTCGCACAGGCTGTGTTCTGGAATTTTCCGTCATCTCCGCTCTCTTCACAAACACCTTTCTTCCACGAATTCTGCTGTCAGCAAAGTTTTATCTCTACAATTTCATCAACAAGGACTTGGAGTTAAAATGCTGTTTTACTTTTGATGTATTAGTTGTGCTTTCTCTGAGAGCTGAATGGTGCTAACTCTGACGAATGACAACCTTAAGTTCACCTGGACCATCTCTAATACCTCTCTCTCCTTCCTGGACCTTTCTGTCTCCATTTCCGGCAACCACCGAGAAACCGATATCCATTTCAAGCCCACTGACTCCCATCAGCTACACCTCATCCCACCCACCTTCCTGCAAAAATGCCATCCCCTATTCCCAATTCCTTCGCCTCCGCTGCATCGGCTCTCTCCGATTTTCGAAATTCCCTCGTCTTATATACCCATTATGACATCATCACATTCTTATCATGTGATTGGTTTCGGGTTGGAAACACCATCAGATTGAAATCCAATTGGCTTCCTGTATCTTGGGGCTTCGTTTACATTAATTGGCCATATTCAAACAAGACGGATATTTTGCCTGCCACCTACATTGCCGAGGTAAGACGCCAACTCTCCGACACCTCCTCCCACCTTCCCCTTGATTATGACCCCACCCGCGACCACCAAACCATCATCTCCCAAACCATCCACAACCTCATCAGCTCAGGTAGCCTCCCACCCACAGCCTCCAACTTCTTCTTTCCTCGAACTCGCACTACCCGCTTCTATCTCCTTCCCAAAATCCACAAACCTGAATGCCCTGTTCGACACATTATATGCGCCTGCTCCTGCCCCACCGAACTTATCTCCACATATCCGGACTCCATTTTCTCCCCCTTGGTCCAGGAACTCCCTGCCTACGTCTGTGACACCACCCACACCCTCCACCTCCTCCCGAATTCCAATTCCCTGGTCCCCATCACCTCATCTTTACCATGGACGTCCAGTTCCTATACACCTGCATTCCCCATACAGATGGACTAAAGGCCCTCCGCTTCTTCCTGTCCCGCAGGCCCGACCAGTCCCGCTCCACTGACACCCTCATCCGCTTAGCCAAACTCGTCCTCACCCTCAACAATTTCTCTTTCAATTCCTCCACCTTCCTACAGACAAAGTGGGTGGCCATGGGTACCCGCATCGGCCCAAGCTATGCCTGCCTCTTTGTAGGTTACGTGGAACAATTCTTCTTCCGTAACTACGCTGGCCCTAAACCCTACCGCTTCCTCCATTGCATTGATGACTGTATCAGCGCCGCCTCGTGCTCCCACGAGGAGCTTGAACAGTTCATCCACTTCACCAACACCTTCCACCCCAACCATAAGTTCATCTGGACCATCTCTAATACTCCTCTCTCCTTCCTGGACCTTTCTGTCTCCATTTCCGGCAACCACCTAGAAACAGATATCCATTTCAAGCCCACTGACTCCCACAGCTACATAGAATACACCTCCTCCCACCCACCTTCCCGCAAAAATGCCATCCCCTATTCCCAATTCCTTCACCTCCGCCGCATCTGCTCCCAGGGTGAGGCATTCCACTCCCGTACATCTCACATGTCCTCGTTTTTCAAGGACCACAACTTCCCTGCCTCAGTGGTCGAGAACGCCCTCGACCTTGTCTCCCGCATTTCCTGCAACACATCCCTCACACTCCCACCCCGCAATATCTACCAAAATAGAATACCCCTCATCCTCACGTAACCACTCCACCAACCTCCAGATCCAACGCATCATCCTCCGACACTTCCGCCATCTGCAATTCGACACCACCACCAAAGACATTTATACTTCCCCACCCTTATCTGCTTTCCGGAGGGGCCACTCTCTCTGTGAATCCCTTGTCTGCTCCACACTCCCCTCCAGCACCACCTCAGCTGGCACTTTTCCCTGCAACTGCAGAAAGTGCTACACCTTTCCCTACACCTCCCCCCTCACCGCCATCCCAGGCCCAAAAAAGACTTTCCATATCAAGCAGATGTTCCACTGCACATCTGTTAATGTGGCATACTGCATCCGCTGTTCCTGTTGTGGCCTCCTCTACATCGGGGAAACCAAGCAGAGGCTTGGGGGCCTCTTTGCAGAACACCTACGCTTGGTTCGCACTAAACAACTGCACCTCCCAGTTGCGAACCATTTCAACTCTCCCTCCCGTTCCGCAGACAACATGTCCATCCTGGGCCTTCTGTACTGCCACAACGATGCTACCCGAAGGTTGCAGGAACAGCAACTCATTCTGCTTGGTAACCCCAACCCTGCAGCCCAATGGTATCAATGTGGACTTCACAAGCTTCAAAATCTCCTCTCCCCCTACCGCATCCCAAAACCAGCCCAGCTCGTCCCCGCCTACCTAAACCATCCTTCCTCCCACCTATCCTCTCCTCCCAACTCAAGCTCCACCCCCAACTCCTACCTACTAACCTCATCCTGCCCCCTTGACCTGTCCGTCCTCCCTGGGCTGACCTATCTCCTCCCTACCTCCCCACCTACATTCACCTTTACTGGCTCCATCCCCGCCTCTTTGACCAGTCTGTCTCCTCTCCATCTGTCTTCTACTCTGTCCATTTTCTATCCGCCTCCCCGTTTCTCCCTATTTACTTCAGAATCCCCTTCCCCTCCCCCATTTCTGAAGAAGGGTCTAGGCCAGAAACGTCAGCCTTCCTACTCCTCTGATGCTGCTACGCCTGTTCATCGAGCTCTACATCTTGTTATCTCAGATTCTACAGCATCTGCAGTTCCTACTATCTCTGATTTAGTAAATCCCTTCCCACGCATTGAGCAGACGAATGGTGTTTCTCCAGTGTGACAAGCCTCTCATAAGTGAGGTGGGAAGAACAGGTGAATCGCTTCCCACGCATGGAGCAGATGAATGGCTTCTCCCCACTGTGAACACATCGATATTTAGTGAGGCTGGATAACTGACTAAATTAACGGAAGCTCTTCCCACGCTGAGAGCAGATGAACAATTTCTCTCTAGTGTGAGACGGCTTATGTGACCTTAGGCTGAATGATGACGTGAATCCCCTCCCACACAAAGGGCAGGTAAAAGATCTCTCTCCAGTGTGACCTGATTGTGTGACATTAGAATGGATGAAGACGTGAATCCCCTCCTACACACATAGCAGATATCAGTCTCTCTCCAGTGTGAACTCGATTATGTGACATTGGGCTGGACCCTGAATCCTTTCACTTCCCAGACACAGGGCAGATGAAGCTTCCTTCCCTGTGAAGACTTTTGCGTGAAATTAGGCTGGATCTCCAAGTGAATTCCTCCCCACATGTGGAACAGCTGAACGAATTCTCCCCTGTGTGAACAGGTCGATATTGAATTAGACCATTAGGGCTCGTAAAGCTTTTCCCACAGTCAGAGCATTTAAAAGGTCTCTTGTCAGTGTGAACCCACTATTGGGACACGAGGCTGGATGACTGAGCAAACCCCTTCCCACACATTTAGCAGGTGAATGGTCTCTCCCTGGAGTGACTACGATGGTGAGCTTCCAGCTGGCCTGGGTATTTGTATCCCTTTGCACAATCCACACATTTCCACGGTTATTCCGTAATGCTGATCCCCTGGCATCTCTCCAGATTGGATGATCTATTGAATCCTTGTCCATAAACACAATGTATGTACAGTTTCTCTGCTCTGTGTTTTTTTTTTCTTTCAGAATGTTAACTGGATGATGTTGAATAATTTCTGCAGTTAGTTCACTGGAACATTCAGAATAATGTGTGTCAGTGTGCGAGTGTTGGCGCTTTTCCACTCACACTGATGTTTGAAATCTTTTCCCACAGACATACCAGATAAACATATTCCCTTCTGGTCCTGATGAATTGAATAACTCGGTTGGATCTTGACGTTGTGTTTGATTTGACTCTCCCATCTATTGTGTCTTTCTTTCTATTACTCTGTGAAATATTCACACACATCATTACTGTCTGTACAGGGTAAAATCTCAGAGCATACAAATTCAATTTCTGAGAGACATTCTCCCTTTATTGCACACACCCCAAAGCTTATGACCCACACTGAAAGATGTGAAAATCAGTACCAAAAGCAAAAGCAACATTTCTGAATAAATCAGATTGTTGTTCCCCGTGTCTATGAGGCGTTGTATACTCTGAGGTACCAACTTCTAATGAGAAGTATCTAGCCCAGTGGTGGACATTACAAGCTCCCAGTCCAGAGAGAGATCGCAAAAAATAGATGACACCCTTTGGGGTTAGTCGGAGCTGCCGATGCTGGGGTCTGAGATAACAAGGTGTGGAGCTGGATGAACACAGCAGGCCAGGCAGAATCAGAGGAGCAGTAAAGCTGACTTTTCAGGTCTGCACCCTTGGTCAGAAATGGGGGAGGGGAAGGGCGTTCTGAAATAAATTGAGAGGGGGAGGCGGTGATAGAAGGTGGATAGAGGAGCAGATAGGTGGAGAGAAGTTGGACAAGTCAAGGAGGAGGGGATGAAGCCCGTGTAGGTAGGTAGGGAGTTGGGGTGGGGGTTGGGCAGTGAGGAGGGAGGGGTGGATAGGTGGGAAGAGGGACAGGTCAGGGAGGCGGAAATGAAGCTCGTAGATGTGGGACAGGGACAGGGACGGACAGGGAGGAAGCGAGGGACAGTTACAGGGAACAAGGTACAGGGACACGGAGGGAGGGAGAGAGAGGGAGAGAGAGGGAGCCAGGTACAGGGACAGGGACGGGGACAGGGAGGGTCAGGGAGGGAGCGAGGGACAGGGACAGGGATGGAGGGACAGGGAGGGAGCAAGAGGCAGGGACAGGGACGGAGGGACAGAAAGGGAGCCAGGGACAGAGACAGGGAGTGAGGCACAGGGACGGGGACAGGGAGGGTCAGGGAGGGAGCCAGGGACCGGGATGGAGGGACAGAGAGGGTGCGATGGACAGGGACAGGGAGGGACAGACAGGGAGGGAGCGAGAGGCAGGGACAGGGATGGACAAGGAGGGGGAGGGACAGGGATTGAGCAAAGGACGGGGAGAGAACGATGGAGCAAGTGAGTGAGGGAACAAGTGAGCAAGGGTTGGAGCGAGGGAGCGAGTGAGCGAGGGATGGGGAGGCAAGGAGAAAACGAGGGATGGGAAGGTAGGGAGGGAGGTAACAAGGGATGGGGAGGGAGGGAGGGAGGGAGAGAGGGACTGGGCGGGAGCGAGGGATCGAGGGATGTGGAGGTAGGGAGGGTGGGAGGTAGTGAGGGATGGGGAGGGAGGTAGCTCAGGACTGGGGAGCAAGGGAGAAAGATATGGGAAGGGAGGGAGAGAGTGGTGGGGTAAGGAAGGGACCGAGGGAGTGATGGACGGGGATGGAGGGAGCAAGTGACAAGGAGGGAGGAAGCGAAGGAGGGACGGGGAGGGAGCAAAAGAGGAAGCAAGGGAGGGAGGGATGGGGAGGGAGCAATCTCAGCAGTGAGGGACTGTGAGGGAGGTAACGAGGGATCGGGAGGGAGGGAGCGAGGGACCGGGAGGAAGGGGGTGGGAGTGAAGGACGGGGAGGGAGTGAAGGATGGTGTTGGAGGGAGCGAGCGATGGAGAGGGAGAGAGGGAGGGAATGAGGGACAGGGATGGAGGTAGCAAGGGATGGGGAATGGGCGAGGGACGAGGAGGGATGGGAGGCAGCGAAGGACTGGGAGCAAGCATGGGATGGGGAGGGAGGGATGGAGAGGGTGAACGAGTGAGAGACGGATGGAGCGAGAGAGCTTGGGTCAGACCGAGGGAGCGAGGGTCGGGGAGGGAGGGAACAAGGGACGGCGAGGGAGTGAGGGATGGGGAGGGAGCGAGCAGGGTAACTTGGGGCAGGTAGGGAGCTAGGGACCGGGAGGGAGCAAGGGACCGGGAAGGAGGGAGAAAAGAATGGGGAGGGAGGGAATAAGGGAAGGGGAGAGAGGGAGCGAGGGAGGGAACAAGGTACAGGGAGGGAGGGAGTGAGGGACGGAGAGGGTAGGAGGGAGGGAGTGAGGGAGAGGGAGTGAGGGATGGAAGCGAACGAGGGACTGGGAGCGAGCAAGGGACAGGGATGGAGGGAGGGAGTGAGGGATGGGGAGGGACCAAGGGAGAGAGGAAGCAAAGGACAAGGAAGGAGTGAGGGACGGGGAGGGAGGGGGCAAAAGGGAGTGAGCGAGGGAGAGGGAACAAGGGAGCGACAGGGAGGGAGCAAGGGGGAGGGAGTGAGGGACGGGGATGGAGAGAGGGATGGGGAGGGAGCGAGGAATGGGAGGGAGTGAGGGATGGAGTGAGGGACGTGGAGGGATCGAGGGACGGGTGGGAGGGAAGGGAAGTGAGCTAGACAGAGGGAGGAAGGGACGGGGAGGAAGTTGGGGACGGACGGGGAGGGAAGGAAGGAGGGATGGGGAGCGAGGGAAGGAGGGACAGAACGAGGGACAGGGAGGGAGGGTCGGGGAGTGAGAGTGTGAGGTATAGGGAGGGACGTGGAGAGGGGTAGGGAGGGAGGCAGCGAGGGCAGGATGGGGAGGGAGGGAGCGAGGGACGGGGAAGGAGGGAGAAAGGTTATGGGAGGGAGGGAATGAGGGAAGGGGAGAGGGAGCGAGGGACGGGGAGCGATCAAGGGAGGGAGTGAGGGACGGAGCGAGGAAAGGAGCGAGGGACAGGGAGTGAGCAAGGGGCAGATAGGGAGGGAGCGTGAGAGTGAGGGACGGGGATGGAGGGAGCGAGGGACATAGAGGGAACGAGAGAGGGAGTGAGGGATGGGGAAGGAGCGAGGGATGGAGGGACCGGAGCATGGGACGGGAGCGAGGGAGATAGGAACGTGAGCGAGGGATGGGGAGGCAGCTAGGTACGGGAGCAAGGGATGGGGAGAGCGCAAGGGATGGGAAGGGAGCGAGGGACTGAGAGGGAGCGAGGGACGGGGAGGGAGCGAGTTACAGGGATGGAGCGAGGGACATGGAGCGAGGGACAGGGACGGAGCGAGGGAGAGGGAGGGAGACAGGGAGGGAGACTGAAGGAGCAAGGGATAGGGAGGGGTTCAGGGAGGGAGAGGGAGGGAGTGAAGTACAGGGAGGTAGACGGGGTTGGACGGACAAGGAGGGAGCGAGGGACAGGAAGGAGCGAGGAACAAGGAGGGAGTAAAGAAGACGGAGGGAGGGACGAGGAGGGAGTGAGGCAGCGAGGGATAGGAAGGGAGCGAGGGAGCGGGTGATGGGGAAGGACCGAGGGACAGGGAGGGAGCGAGTGAGGCTGCAAGGGATGGAGAGTGAGTGAGGGACAGGAAGGGAGCTAGGGACCAGGAGGAAGCGACAGGGAGGGAGCGAGGGAGTGAGGGAAGGGGAGAGATTGAGGGAGGGACGGACATGGAGGGAGGTGGGAGGGAATGAGGGACGTTGAGGGAGGAATGAGGAGCGAGGGAGCAAGGGACGGGGAGCGAGGGACAGAGAACGAGGGACGGGGAAGGAGGGACTGAGGGAGGGACGGGGCGTAGGGCAGGAGGGAGGTAGGGATCGAGAGATGGTGAGGGAGCGAGGGATGAGGAGGGTGCCAGGTACAGAGTGAGGGACAGGGAGGGAGCGAGTGAGGGAGGGATGGGGAGTGGGGCGGGATGGAGGGAGGGAGCGAGGGATGGGTAGGGTGCGAGGGACCGAGGGATGGGGAGGGAGCGAGGGAGGGATGGGGAGGTACGGGGAGGGAGGGGGGAGAGAGGAATGGGGGAGCGAGGGACGGGGATGGAGGAAGGGAACGAGGGATGGGGAGTAAGCAAGGGGCAGGGAGGGAGGGAGCGAGAGAGTGAGGGACTGGGATGGAGGTAGCGAGGGACGTGGAGGGAGGGAGCGAGAGAGCGAGGGACGGGGACGGAGTGAGGGAGGGAAGGACCAGAGCAAGGGGCAGGAGCGAGGGAGAGAGGGATGGGAGTGAGGGACGGGGAGGGATCTAGGTAAGGGAGCAAGGGATGGGGAGGGAGCGAGGGAATGGGATGGTGCGAAGGATGGGGAATGGAGCAAGGGATGGGGAGGGAGAGAGGGACACGGAGTGAGGCACAGGGATGGAGCAAGAGATATGGAGGGAGAGAGAGGGGTACAGGGAGGGACTGAGGGACAGGGAGGGAGTGAAAGACAGGGACAGGGACAGACAAGGAGGAGGAGGGACAGGGAAGGAGCAAAGAACCTGGAGGGAGTAACAGGGATGCTGTGAGGGACAGGGAGGGAGGGACAGGGAGGGATCAAGGGACGGGGAGGGAGCGAGGGACACAGAGCGAGGGGCAGGGACGGAGCCAGGGATATGGAGGGAGAGGGAGGGGGACAGTGAGGGACAGGGAAGGAACAAGGGATACGGAGGGGTACAGGGAGGGAGAGGGAGGGACCAAGGGACAGGGAGAGGGAGGAACAAGGAGGCAGCGAGGGACAGGGATGGACAAGGATGGAGAGGGATAGGCAGGGAGCAAAGAACAAGGAGGGAGGGACAGGGAGCGAGAGACTGGGAGGGAGACAAGGTTGGACGGACAGGGAGGGAGCGAGGGATAGGGACAGGGAGGGACAGGGAAGGGAGTGAGGGACAGGGACTGGGAGTTGGGCAGGGAGGGACAAGGAGGGAGCAAGGGACAGGGAGAGACATGGAGGCAGTGAGGGAAAGGGACAGGGGGAGAGACAGGGAGGGACAAGGAGGGAGCGAGGCACCGAGGGACAAGGAGAAAGCGAGAGAGCGAGGGATGAGGAGGGAGCAAGGGAGCAAGGGACAGGGAGGGAGCGAGTGAGGGAGCGAGGGATGGGGATAGGGAGGAACAAGGAGGGAGCGAGGGACAGGGATGGACAAGGATGGGGAGGGACAGGGAGGGAGCAAAGTACAAGGAGGGAGGAACAGGGAGCGAGGGATGGAGCGACGGACAGGGAGTGAGTGAGGGATGGGAAGGGAGCAAGGGGCAGGGATGGCGACAGCGAGGAAGGAATGAGGGACATGGATTGGGAGGGATAGGGTGCGAAGGACGTGGTCGGTCCGAGGGACAGGGAGGGGACAAGGGATGGAGAGGGAGCGAGGGACTGAGAGGGAGCGAGGGACGGGGAGCAAGCGAGGGATGTGTAGGGACCGAGGGACAGGGTGGGAGCAAGGGATATGGAGGGAGAGGGAGGGGGACAGTGAGGTACAGGGAAGGAGCAAAGAACAAGGAGGGAGGGACAGGGAGTGAGAGACTGGGAGGGAGACAAGGTTGGACTGACAGTGAGGGAGCGAGGGACAGGGAGGAGCGAAGGGCAGGGACGGAGCGAGGGACAGGGAGGGACAGAGAAGGGAGTGAGGGACAGGGACTGGGAGTTGGGCAGGGAGGATCAGGGAGGGAGCAAGGGAAAGGGACAGGGAGTTGGGCGGGGAGGGACAGGGAGGAAGCAAGGGACAAGAAGGGAGCGAGGGAAAGGGACAAGGGGAGAGACAGGGAGGGACAAGGAGGGAGCGAGGCAGCGAGGGACAAGGAGAAAGCGAGGGAGCGAGGGATGAGGAGGGAGCAAGGGAGCGAGGGACATGGAGGGACCAATGTCGTGGGAGTGAGGGAGTGATGGACAGGGAGGGATTGAAGGAGGGACAGACGGGGAGGGAGGGGCGAGGGAACAAGGGATGGGGAGGGAGTGAGGGAGGGAGTGAGGGACAGCAAGGGAGCAAGGTGGGCAAGGTTGCGAGTGACGGTGAGGGAGCGAAGAATGGGGAGGGATGGAATGGGAGTGGGGAACAGGGACTGAGCAACGGGGAGGGAGCGATGGAGCGAGCGACAGGGAGCGAGAAAGCGAGCAACAGGGAGGGAGGGAGGGAGAGAGCAACAGGGAGGGAGCGACAGGGAGGGAGGGAGAAAGAGAGAGCGACAAGGAGTGAGAGAGAGATCGACAGGGACAGGGGCAGGGGCTGGGATACAGGGGGACGGGGTCCAGGGAGCCAGATACAGGGCTGGGGGCTAGGGGGACGGGGGACAGGGATCCAAGGGGATACAGAGATAAGTGAGGGACTAGAAGGGAGAGAGGAGGACAAGGAAGAGGGGGCCGAGAGAGAGAGAAAGTGGGTCAGAATTAGAGAGGCAGAGACAAGGAAACAGAAACAGAGTGAGAGGTGAGGCAGGGGAGGAGAGAGAGATAGAGAGGGGGAGGGGGACGGAGAGAGGGAAAGAGTGTGATAGGGGATTTGGGAGAGGTGGGGTCAGAGGGAAAAATACAGAGTCGGAGATGGGGTTCACACATGCAAAGGGTGAGAGAAGCGGGTGTGGACATTCGAGGAGGAGGAGGAGAGAGGGAGGGAGTGGTTTGGAGAGGGTGGGTGGAAAGAGAGAATGAAGGGAATCGAGAGAGGGATGGGGAGCACGGAGAAATGTGTGTCAGAGAGGGAGAGAGTGAGCGAGGAGGGATAGGAGAGAGAGAAAGAGACAGAGATTTCCCAGAGGTGAACGCAAGGACAGAGTGACTTAAACCCAGCTCCTGAGCTCAGTCCTGAAACCCTCCCAATTCCCTTGGGGCCGAGTCTGTCTCTCTCCAGCTGAGCTTCTTCAACACAAAGACAAACAACAGTATAGTTTGCTGCGCTGTTTGGCACTTTTTAATGAACGCTAATTACATATTGAAGTTATGGATGCAGTCAGTGGAATGGTGCCTTTTCTCTCTGGCCTCTGAGTTGAGAGAAACATTGACATGTTTCCCTGTAACGCCCTGTGGGATAAGGTTGGATAAACCAGAACTACCCTCAGTCTGTTACCAGAGCGACAGGCTGCTTCATTGCTGAAACATTGAACTGAAATGAGAAAATCCTGGATGGATTGATTAATGAGTGAATTTGATTGATTGATGAATTTGGGTGAAGGGATATTTCAGCACATCCTTCAACTGCTGCCTGAACTTAGTCTGGGTCACGGCATAAATCGCGGTGTTTGTGCAGCAACTGAGGAGCTGCAGCATGAAGCCCATTTCCTGCACAAAGCGATGTAGATACACAGACCGATACCCAAACCAATACATCCGATACCATATAAAATACACCATTAACGTTGACCATAACAGGATGAAATTGGCCGAGATCACAAACAGTAAAATGATGGATTTTTTTCGATTTCTCATTTCTATGTCACACTGACCATCCCCATTGGTGTGAGCCCGGAGTCTCCTGCGGGCTCTGCTGGTCACTAAAATGTGTCTGACGGTGAAAACATTGAGCAGCAGAATCAGGAGAAATGGGAGAGTCGGGGTTAGGATGTGATGGAGGAACTCTATTGTGACCCAGAGACGTGAGCCAAAAACATCGCCTGTTACGTAACAAAACCAGGGGTCGTTCCCCAGCCGATAGCGAGCTGTGAGCATAAAGTACCAGAAAATGTTCTTTAAACAGTTCAGCACAGTCGCTGTTCCCAGAACCACAGTCGCCGTTTCCTCACTGCAATATTTACTTTTCAGCTTCTGGCAACAAATGGCCACAAATCGATCAAAGGTGAAAGTGACGGTGAACCAGACAGAACAGTCAGTGGCTGCATAAAGCAGGACGGCGTGGATATTACACACGGGGACGGACTGCAGGAAATAAAAGTGTTCCCGATAAACAATGGGGATGTGTCTCAATATCAGGTCGAGGATAATGACCAGTAGATCCGCCACTGCCATGGCCCCCAGGTAACGTCTGACACATGGAGACAATCCACAATCTTTACAAAGCAGGACGTCGATCGTCACTATGGTAACTGTGAGGAAGGAAAATAGACAAGTTATACGTCAGCCTGGAGGCAAAGTTACCAGTTTGATTGTAGACCCAGTGACATTTTCAAATGTATCACTGATTTATTGAAAAAAAAGATGAAATTAGAAATAGTAAGGTCTCTTTTTTTTACAAGAAATGTAAGGTAAAACACAAGAAGCACTCCCATCCCAAACACACAGATAAACATCCATAAGAACAGATGGCTTCTGGAACATGCTCACACACTCGATCGCTCGAGACCAGGCACAGGTCACTTCTTTACAGTTCCTGATACGAAGGGTGAAGATGTTGCCTTCCTGAAGGATTCTCTCCCAGTTCCTTGAAGACAAACAGAGGTTGGAAATTTCTGCCTTTTCGTCTAAATGGTGGTCAATTTTCGGTTGTGAAGAAACATGAACACAGGGAAAATATATTCACCCCTTTAACTGCCTGAGGGGATTTTTAAACAGTACCTCCTTCTCCCTGGAACGGGATCTTTTCCCTCGGGATCTTATCTTTTGTTCAATTAACTGAAATCCAACCGTTCACAAATAATGTCAATTACAGAATGTTCCGGGGAATGTCGGTTATTGAATGTGATGGAGTCATCACTAAGGCCCTTCTGTCCATCAGTTTTGGTGAGACCCACTCAACCTCGCGGTGGAAATCTCTCCCCAAACTCAACATAACTGGCAAACACAATTTAAAGGCATTGCCAGATCAGCTGAAGTGGTCAGTTAGCTCCCATTCTCAACCCACCTCACAGAACCAGCCCAGACACGACAAACCCAGATGAAATATTTGATCCATATGGAACACTGTGCAGACCAGGCTAGTGTACTGCTCAATACAGCCCGGACGTCTGTCCAGAGTGGGACGCTGTGCAGCCATCTCCAGTCAAATAGATATCAATCTGGCATGGGGAGCTGTGCAGACCACACGAGTGCATTGATCTCTAAATCCGGACCAGGTGTCTCTCTAGCACGGGGGGCTGTGAAGTGAACACCTCTGAACTGATCTGTAAAGCCGGTCCAGTTACACTCCCAGCGTGTAGATCTGTACAGACCACCCCAGTGCAGTGCTCGGTAATGCTGGGCTAAATCACTGCCCAGCCCGGGGAAACTTGCAGCCCATGCTGGAAGTGACAGGATGTGTGGCTCCCATCCATTTACGGCTCCGTATCTCCAATGTGACATGACAAGGGTGCCATGGGTGTGAAAATCGCTGCCAGAGAGAGACGGTGGGGAATCAGTTTAAATACGAACAAATGGGATGGGTTGTATATATGGACAGAATGGGGGAGTTTGAGAGACTGTGCCATGGAAGGATGCGTTCACATGTTTTAGAATGCTGACATGTAGACATTTTGATAACATCTTGCAACATGGGTCAGTGTTTCAGGAATGATGCATGAATAAGATATTGCTGTGAGTTCAGATGATGGAGAGTTTTGAATGCGTATTTGTACTGCCTTTGTGACTGAGAGTGTGGTGAGCACGGACTTTGACTCATTGGACGGAATCTAACAATAATTTGTCTCAGTGTCATTTTAATTGAGTGTGACAGAGGGATAGTCTGCAGGAGACCGAGCTAGTTTTCTGATACTATCTTATCAAACTCCCCTCATTATCTACCTACGCCAGCACATACCATTCCTCTCATTCAATGCCAGCCTGATTCTCCCACCCATCATGGCTGGTAATAGTTCCCATTGCCTGGATGGCCTGGGTATTCCATGATCCCTGGCGCAGGTGCCAACTTTAAAAGGCCAATGGGCACACAGTTGACCTTTCTCAGTTCGGAGCCACCCTGAACAGTTTACCCCGAGCCTGGCAGATGAGGGACAATTGCTGCAAGTTTTGTCGAAAGGGGCACGGAAGTGCTGGTGGATGGGCTGGTACAGAGAAGGATCATTCTCTTCCCAGAGGAGTCCACACCACCAGACCCATCGAGCGTGGTCTGAGCTCGCCACACAGGTCAGTGCAATATCTGCAGCCTGAAGAAATGTCCAACAATACAGGGCAAGCATCAATAACCTTCCCCGCTCTGCCAGGATAAGTGTCACCATATTCTCTCTGCTCCCTCTCTCTCTCTCTGTCTCCCTTTCTCTCGCGCCTCCACTACTCCCCTACGCTGAAAACTCTGCATGGATTCCACACTGTTGACTGGCTCACTCCAGCCACCTCACCATTTCCCCCCAACCTGCACCATCACTAACAACAGGACCAACCACAATCATCCTCACTCCCTCCCTCCCTCCCCTTCTCTCATTCCAGGAGAAACAGCCTGGAAGAGGACAGAAAGTGCCAAGTTGGGTTTTGGAGTGCCCGACATCAGTTCCGTCCATCTCTGTCCCTGCCATGCAGAGTGGAGCCTGATCTGAGCCGGAGAGAACTGGGATGACCCGTGTGGAGATTGTGAAACATTCCCGTCCCACCAACCGAGTAAGGAGAAAAGTTCAGTGAAGGGTAAATCTCACTTTAAACCCACTGTCAGTTCCATTTCCACCTGGTACAGCTTAGAAGCCGTGGTCCTGATGCCATCTCCCTTTTATATTGAACCAGTACAAATAGAATCCCCACGGTCTCGGTGGGCAGGCGGATGGGCTCGGAACACATTGTCTCCACCATCTCCCAGGAAGGGAGCACTGAGTGTCTCTCCAACGCCTCCTCTTGTAAACAGCTCAGATACTGAAGCTAATCTATGATAGTCACTGCTCTCTCCACTTGTCCTGACATCTTCAATAATACAGCATTGAAATTGTCATAGAGTCACAGACCCCATGGAACAACTGAAATACTGTCACACTCACTGCGGTGAGCAAATACTAATATACTCTCAGAGTGAGTCAAATAATGAAATGCTGTCAACAGAACAACAGAAATCTTGACACTCACCAGAGGGAGGGAATGAAATATTGAAAAACCACAGAGCAAGTGGAATCCTGATAGGCTCCCCTTATCTGTGTCAGTATTGGCGTATTTGTGTGTGTGTGTGTGTATGTGTGTGTGTGTGTGTGTGTGTGTGTATGTGTTTGTGGGGTGAGGGCATGGCTCGTGCTGTTTGATGTGATGCAATGCCACCCTCTGCTGGTCTCCACACGCCATTGCACAGACAGTGGCAGAGGACGAGAACCATTAGGGATTTATTTGTTCAGAGAGGGACTGGGAGGACACCATCCAAACTAATTTCATACTTATGTACTCACCTAAATGTCTTTTAACAGTTGTAACTGCATCCACTCCCACCACTTCCTCTGGAAGTTCATTCCACACACAAACTACTCTCCGTGGAAAATAATTACCCTTCATGTCTTTTTAAAATCTTTACTCCTCTAAACTTAAAATACTCTCATAGTCTTGAAATATTTCACCCTAGGGAAATACATCTGTCATTCAACTTATCTGACCCTTCATGATTTTATAAACCTCTATAAAGTCACGCCTTAATCTCCAACGCTCCAGTGAAAAAATCGCAGCCTATTCAGCCTCTCCTTAGACCTCAAAATATCCATTCCTAGCAACAGCTTCGGAAATGTCTTCTGAAGCTTCTCCAGCTTAATATTATCCTTCCTATGCCAGTGCCACCAAAACTGGTTACAGTGCTCCAGAAGAGGCTTCACCAACCTCCTGTACAATCGAAACATGACGTCTGGACTCATAAACTCAAAGGTCTGAGCAATGGAGGCAGCGTACTAAATGCCTTCTTAACTACCCTGCCTATTTGTGTCTCTGTTCTAAACACAACCAAAGGCCCTACTTTTAAATGTATAAGTCCCGCCCTCATATGTTTTACCAAAATGCACTACCTTGCATTTACCCAAATTTACCCATCTGCCACATCACAGCCCAGTGAGTGACACTCCCACTTTATTTTCCCAAATACCCGAGCTTGGTTTGCCTTGTATAGGCAGGACGATGAGGGAGGATTGTAGACCAGCAAGTGGTGAGGAGACACTGGAATACAATTTGTTGCTTTGTACCATTTAATGGTTTTAGGAGGAGGGCATTCACACGTTAGAGGTGAGAAATCGTGATATGCTATACGGTCTTTTGGGACCAGAAATTATGCTCTTTCATTGTCTCTTGTTTTCAGTAATAACATCTATTTGAGATCCTTCATAGCGCAGTGTGTGTCTGCAGGATTTCATTCACTAACGTAGCAGCCTACAGATAATAACCATTAAACTGGAAATCATAGCCATGTAATTAAAGACGTCAATGGATTATCTCGATGGCAGAGCATATGCACTCAACATCCTATAGTTGGTGCAAATACCATGTATTTGTTTAACAATAAACAAATGTTCCCTGTGTAAATCAGTAAAATTAACCAGAATTTAGGAAATCCAAACTTAGCTGAATGCTGGCACTTAAAAAGTGACCCAACATCTGGGCATGATTTAGGTCTTGTGCAGTGGGTAGCGCCCATGAGGCAGATAGCCGGATTTGATTCCCATTCCTGAACTTGTGGTAATGTCCCCAGCTCTGGAACTGAAGTTCTGGATTCAAGTCCTGCCCGTTTCAGAGGTGTGTGACAGCATGTCAGAACAGGATGATGAGCAAAAATACAGGAGAATAATGTTGCAGATTCAGGGGCTATTGCAGTGTGGTCTAGATTCAAATCCCACAGAGGTGTTTCAGAATACATCTGAACAAGTTGATTAAAATTATTTTAGAATTGTGACTTGCTCGAGGAGGACGACGCATCAGTTTTGAATTTCAGGATTTAGGCCCGGGATGACAGGAAGCATAGCCATTTGTGTTGATTAGACATTTGTAAAATCATGAAGGGTATGGGCAGGGTGAATAGTCAAGACCTTTTTGCCAGAGTAGGGGAGTCCTAACTTAGAAGGCATAGGTTTAAGGTGAAAGGGAAAAAAATTTAGAAGGACCTGAGAGGCAACCTTTTCACATGGAGGATGATGCGTTTATGGAACGAAATTTCAGGGGAAGTAGTAGAGGGAATTAAAAATAAAATTTAAAAGGAATCTGGGTAGGTATATGAATAGGAAGGGTTTAGAGGGGTATGGGCCAAATGCTGGCAAATGGGGCTAGATTAATTTAGGATATCTGGTCGACATGGACAAGTTGGACTGAATGGTTTGTTTCCATGCTGTACATCTTTATGATTCATTCATCCAATTGACCAATATCGCTTTGTAATCTTAGGTATACTTCTCCCCTGTCCATCATAAAACCAATCATGGTAGCATCCGCAAACTTGCTGATTGTAACTTCACACCGAAATCACTTTTGTAAATGACGAACAAATTAGATCCAGCACCACTCTCTGTGGATCACCGCTGGTCATAAGCTTTCAGTCTGAGAAACAACCCTCCATGATCAACCTGTCTCCTCCCATTAAGCAGAAATACACAGAAACACACACACACAGGCATATAGGGACACAGATACAATTGTATCTCTAAGACAAGGTTAGATAAGTTTTGATTAGTAAGGGATCAATGGTTACGTTGAGACGGCAGAAGAATTGTGTTGAGAAACATGTCAGGCATGGTCGAACAGCAGAGTAGACTGGTCCAGCGTCTTGTGCGCAATGGTCTTAATATATCGCGATAGCAGTGGAGGCTGAGATTGATAAATACTTTACCGAACAGAGTCAATGGGATTGTGGGATAGGTTTGAGGGGCTGAATGGTCACATCTGCTCCTATTTGTTGTGCACTTTAAAGAGGACGTGACTTGCTGTGAGGTTAACACACGTTAAAGAGTCTCCTAATTAAGATTGATATCGGGATATTGCTTTCTCTATAATATTGTGCTTTCCCTAGTGTTGTCGTCCCCAGGGAACATTGAAGTCTCGGTTATTGAAGATATTTAATGCTGACCTGATGATCAGCAGAGTCAATATTTATTGGTAATGAACAGGAAAGGAGTGTTCAGCCAAAAACAGATCAGCCGTGATGTTTCTAAATTGAGCAGCAGGCTTGAAGGGTCCAAATGGCCAACTGCAGTTCCTATCTGATGTGTTGTTCTCTCACTCCACCCCTTGAGAATGTTACAGAGGTAAAGGAAGACCCATTCAGCCAGCCTGGATTACGACAGATAGGAGGAGACCCTTCTGACCCTCCAAGGATTTACACAGTAATAGAATGAAATATTCAGTCATGGATTCATTGAGATATACAGCATGGAAACAGACCATATGGTCCAACTTAACCATGTTGTTCAGATATTTTGAATGAATCTAGTCCCATTTTCTAGCCCCATTTTCCAGTATTTGGTCCATACCCCTCTCAACCCTCCCTATTCATATATCCATCCAGATGCCTTTTAAATGTTGTAATAGTACCAGCCTCCACCACTTCCTCTGGCAGCTCATTCCATACACGCACCACCCTCTGCATGAAAATGTTGCCCTTTAAGTCGCTTTTAAATATTTCCCCTCTCACCTTAACCTATGCCCTCTCGTTTGGGACTCCCCACCCCAGGGAAAAGACCTTTACTCTTTACCCTGATTTACCATGATTTTATAAACCTCTACAAGGTCACCCCTCATGACGATTGTTTATTTTATTGTGTAGCGACTGCAGCAATTTTTCAACGCAGCACCCACAGCCAAAAATGACAATAATCGTTAAGATTATCTGTATTGGTGGTACTGTTAAAGGAACAAAAGTAAACCAGGCTAATAGGAAATCTCCCCTCCTCCTCAATAAGTATCTGGGGAAAATTGAACACAACATTGACTCGGCAGACAAGATTTATTACTGCATCCGAAAAACAGCATTTTTGACCATGCAGCTTTCTACTCAAGTGTTAGTCTATGTTCTGTACTTGTCTTTTAGTCTCTCAAGGATCAGGATCATTGACAGTTCTACCTCTATCCGATGATCTGACAACAAATGTCCCTAACAGTGTATTGCTGAGCTTAGATACACCTCGACAATCAGCTACACGCCACAGGAGGAGGCCGTGCAATCTTTCTAGGCTGCTACACAGGAAAAGGGATCCCTGGTTTGCTAAAATTAAATAAAGAGCAGAAATAACGACTTGCTTTTACATTGGAAAGCTGTACCTAATGGAATTCCTCAGGGACCGGTGTGAGGTCAACAATTTATGAACTAGATTACTGATTTGGATGACGGGCTGATTGGATTAGAGCTTAAGATGTCAAGTGGAGGCACAGCATCTATAACGAGGTATAGACAACGGGATGTTCGTGTGCTAATAATCGGCAAAGAATATAAAACAGTACAATGTAGGTTATGGGAAGATTTTGTTTTGCAGAAAGGATAAAACAACAGTTAATTATATGACTGGAGAGAAAATGCAGAGATCGGTGCTACAGAGGGATTTGGGTGTCCTGGTAAATGAATCACAGGAAGTTAGTTTGAAGATGCAGCAAGTGAATTGGAAAGTAAATGGAATGATGTTGTTTCTTGAAAAGAGTGTCCGGTATGATCTCAGGGATGTTTTACTGAATCTGTATAGGGCATTGCTGAGACCACATCTGATGCACCGTGTGTAGTTATGAAGCCCTAAACTGGACAAAAAAAAAGGTCCACTGCCTCCAAAACTTTTCAAAGATGCTTCTCTTGACTCCATCCTGGAATGAATGCATTATGTTATGGAGGATTAACCGTTTAAGCCAAAGAACGAGAGATGGTCGTATTGGCTATATAAGTTCTTGAGGACAGTGTAGCTGGTGAATACCTGATGGATATTTCCTCTTGTATGGGAGAACATAGCTGGGGAATAATTTAAAAATAAGACAAGTTCTGAGGAATGTTTGCTGGATCTGAAACATGAACTCTGATTTGTCTTTACAGATGCTGCCAGGCCCGCTGAGCTTTCCAGGTAATTTCTGTATTTGTTTAAGAATAAGACACATTCATTTTTAAACAGATATTGTGAAGACATGAAACAGTTTATTTTTAAATTACACAGGCACGTATAAACATATCTTTAAAACAAGTGGAGCCATTTGTTGCTAAGGAAATGGCTCTGTTTCCGACAACAACAATGATGCGCCTACACGGAGCAGGGAATGTGATGGAATTATACAGTTCGGACAATATTCAAGGAGACCCCACTCGGCCCACTTTGGGTATCTGATAACATTATTGTGTGATTCAACTCAGAGAGGGAAGAAAAATGTAACCTGCCTGAAAAACAACAGCTTTTGCTCCCTCTCTCTTTTCTTGCTCCTCATCAAAGCAATGTATGCAAGCTGAACATCCATTAGTCATCTTTACCACTCATGGAAGATTCCTGACAAGGATTCATTAGAATCTCTCAATGACTGAAGCAAAGGGAATTCAGCCAAATCTAGGATAAGAGATAAAAGGTACTGCAGATGCTGGAGAATCCGAGATAACAAGCATGGGGCTGGATGAACACAGCAGGTCAAGCAGCATCATAGGAGCAGGAAAACTTGACGTTTCGGGCCTAAACCCTTCATCAGAAATGGGGGAGGGGAAGAGGGTTCTGAAATAAATAGGGAGAGAGGGGGAGGCGGATAGAGGATGGATAGAGGAGAGGATAGGTGGAGAGGAGGCAGACAAGTCGAAGAGGCGGGGATGGATCCAGTAAAGGTGAGTGTAGGTAGGGGGGTAGGGAGGAGATAGGTCAGTCCAGGGAGGACGGACAGGTCAAGGGAGCGGGATGATGTTAGTAGATAGGAGATGGGGGTGTGGCTTGAGGTGAGAGGAAAAACAGGTTAGGGAGGTGGAGATGGGCTGTGCTGGTTTTGGGATGCGGTTGGGGGAGGGGAGATTTTGAAGCTTGTGAAATCCACAATGATACCATTGGGTTGCAGGGTTCCCAGGCTGAATATGATTTGGCTCCATCCCCGCCTCTTCGACTTGTCTGCCTCCTCTCCACCTATCCTCTCCTCTATCCATCCTCTATCCGCCTCCCCCTCTCTCCCTATTTATTTCAGAACCCTCTTCCCCTCCCCCATTTCTGAGGAAGGGTTTAGGCCCGAAACGTCAAGTTTTCCTGCTCCTATGATGCTGCTTGACCTGCTGTGTTCATCCAGCCCCATGCTTGTTATCTCAGCCAAATCTAGTTGTTTCAGGAAGTAATCCCATTGCCCGCAACTTGTATGAGCAGTATCCCCTCAGAAGCAGAATAACATTCGGGACAAAGTCTCAGTTGTCCTTTCACTTGAGTTCAACGATTATGCGGACAAAGATCTTTCAAGTGAATACTGCAGAGAATTTGTTTTTCAGTTTCTCATCAAACGTACGTGCGTGTTGCTGTGTGTGTGCGTCAGCATATTTAGAAACAGAAAATATCAATGTACATATTTGCAACATCCAAACTGTTTTTCATTCATCTTTCCATCATAGTTTGAGTAACTTTGTTTTGATCATAAACGTGTTATTTAAGCAGATAAAAGAAAACTGCCTGATTTGTTCCGAACACTAACCCTGGCTCAGTCTGAGACCTATATCATCGGCCACATTACTAACCTGGTTACATTTAAAATTTGTTGTGACCATTGGAGGAGTGGGACTAGAAAAGGAAACAGTGACCAGACAAGCCAAGGAACTATAGACCAATGAGCCTAACATCAGTGATGGGTAAGTTGTTGGAAGGGATTCTGAGGGATAGAATTTAAATGCATTTGGAAAGGTAATCATTGATTAGGGATATTCAGCATGACTTTGTGAAATGGAAATCATGTCTCAATAATTTGATTGAGTAATTTGAAGACGTGATAAAAAAGATTGATGAAGGCAGTGTGGCAGGATTTGTCTATATGGACTTCAGCAAGACATTCACTAAGATTCTGAATGGTAGACAGATCAGTTAGTTTAGGTCACATGGTATTCAGGTGGAGCTAGCCAATTGAATTCAAAATTGCCTTGAAAGTAGAGGATTGTTATCCAGACTGGAGGCCTGTGGCCCAGCGGTGTGCCACAAGTATCAGTGCTGAGTTCATTGCATTTCACCATTTACGTAAAGGATTTGGATGTGAATGTCAGAGGCAACGGTTGGTAAGTTTGCAAATGATCTCAAGGAGCGCTGTAGTGGACAGTGAGGAAGATTATCTCAGAGTACAACAGGACTTTGATCAGATAGGCCAACGCAGTGGCGGATGGAGTTTAATTTAGATAAATGTGAGGTTTTGCATTTGGGAAGTTAAAGCAGTGCAGGGCTTATGCAGTTAATGATAGGGTCCTGGGGAGTGTTTATGAATAAAGAGACCTTGGGGTGCAGGTGCATAATTCCTTGAAAGTAGCGTTCCAGGTAGTCAGGAGAGTGAAGAACACATTTGGCACCCTTACCTTAATCAGTCAGATCGTTGAGTGTAAGAGTTGGAATGGCATGTTCACCTGTACAGGACGTTGCTGAGGCCACTTTAAGAAGA
The DNA here is from genome assembly GCA_024137785.1 of Ginglymostoma cirratum. Classification (NCBI taxonomy): domain Eukaryota; kingdom Metazoa; phylum Chordata; class Chondrichthyes; order Orectolobiformes; family Ginglymostomatidae; genus Ginglymostoma; species Ginglymostoma cirratum. The sequence goes on along the minus strand of JAHRHZ010000110.1, from coordinate 2,032,489 downwards.
CTGCCCGCATTTCGATTGACATTGTTAAAGGAAGGAAGTTGTTAAACTAGAGAGGTGTGAAGAAAAGATTTACAAGAATGTTCTGGGACTGGAGTGTTTAAGCTGTAGGGAGAGGTTGAATAGGTTGAGGCCTTTTCACCTGGAGTGTTGGAGGCTGAGGGGTGACATTGTAGGGGCTTATAAAATCATGAGGGGCACAGATACTCTGAATAGCCAAGGTCTGTTTCCCAGGATAGTGGATTCCAAAGTAAAGAACATAAGTTGCAGGTGAGAGGGGAAAGATTTAGAAGAGACCTTTGGGGCCAACCTTTTCACGCAGAGAGTGGTGCGTGTATGGAAAGTGCTGTCAGAAGAAGTGGTGAAGCGCATACAATTAGACATTTTAGAAGTGTTTGGATTGGTACATGAATAGGAAGTGTTTAGAGGGTTATGGACAAAATCCTGGCAAATGGGAATAAATCAGATTAGATATCTGGTCGGCATCAACAAGTTGGACTGAAGGGTCTGTTTCCGTGTTGTATGACTTTCTGATTTTATGAGATGGATGAGAAGAAAATCTAAAATCCTTTGGAGTCAAAATTTCTTCCCCAGAAGCCTATGATGCCTTTCTTTGTACATTTATTCAAAGCTGAGTTAGTAAATTATTTGACAGACGTTAAGTGAAACATAACTTATTTAAACTCTGCTGTTAAAATACAATCAAAGAAAGAGGATTTTAAAATAACCTAAGTCTATTGAAAAACTTAACCGCATAATAGTTACAGCAACGATAATTTATTAGCTGTTCCAATACAGTAACATCCTGTAAACACCCACTTTGATCAAAAAGAAAGCTTAGACACAGATTCTCACATGCACTTCTCCAATCCAGGTGGGAAACATTAAATCCAAAGAAAATTCAGTAACCAGGAGGCATTCACTGAAGTTTCTAATTCTGTTCAGACCCCAATGGCTACGAATGCCACTGAAAAATGAAAACCCAGAAATCCTAAAGGAAGGTATTATGTCTGCTGTCAGTTAGGAACAACATGACATTCAGTGCAGGGTCACACACTAATGTGGATAGAGTTCATTCAGAGCCTGTATCTCTCTCTCAATCACCATGGAGCTCAGCAGAGGCACTTAAACTGTTAGCATTGCCGTATCCTGGGTAACGTGTGGAATTTCTCACCCTCTTAATGCTTTCTGTGGGCAGAAGTGATTGCGGCCAATCCTCAAGTTCTAATACAATCATCTCTTATTCTCTCACAACACTACAGATTAACCATTCAGTTTCTTCAGTCTCTCCTCATGGTACCATCATCTTGAGAATTGGACTGGTGATACTTTTTTGTACTGTGTTTGAAGCAAGGAGATCTTTCCTTTCAAAGGAGATCAAATCTGTACACAATGGTCCGAAATAGTCTCTCATCAAGACTCGACCAGTGCAGGAAGATGGCTTTACTCATGTAACTGAATCATCTTACAACTAAGGAAAAATACCATTCACTGCCCGCATTACTGATACCCCTGTATGTACTATTATTGCTGAGACATGATCAGGGACATGTAGGTCCTTTTCTACAACAACACTTCCCAACCTCACCCCATTTAATCAATACAAAATGAGATGTATGCTATTGCTGGCCACACCCAAATCATTTGTATGCCTTTCAAATTGCTGCGATCCAAACACTGATACGTGTGATACCTCGACCAGCAACTTCTTTCAGTCCAGAAAAGGGCACTACTCTCTGTGTTTTCTCAACTAAACAATTCTCAATCAATGTAGTGTAATTTCCCTTACAACTGGATTCCAACCACTCACCTGTTTACAACCATATCAAAAGTATTCTGTAAATTCAAGTACACCACTCCCACTGGTTCTTGTTTGTGGATGCCTCAACTATTATATACATATTACTCAGTCACACATATACCATACGAAGTACCACAAAAACAGGAATTGCCAAAACAAGTAGGGAAGTGCATTTACTTCCGTCGATGATTTAGTTTCCTCTATTTTTAGATCTCATTTTCTATATTCTCTCTGTCTTTCTTTTTTTTTCTCTCTCATACATATGTTACATATTTCTACTTAATAAATCCACCCAACATTCTCCATGTCGTACCTCTCACATCTCCTTCTTTCAGTTTAAGACTATTGCTCACTTTTGGATGTGACATGATTAGAATTGAGTAATGCAACGACAAAGACATAAGGGAGGAACTGGCCAGAGTTACTTGGAAAGGAAGCTTAGCAGGGAAGACGGTGAAGCAGCAATGGCAGGAGTTTCTGGGGATAATTTGGACGCACACCTGAAATTTGTCGATGCCTCAATTAACACAAACTTCACAGATCCATCAAAGACGATTTCCCTTTACTGAATCTAGGTAGACACTGTCAAGTCTTATCATGATTCCACAATTGTTTAGTTTTCTCATTCCTTATAAAATATTCCAATATTTTCCTCATAAATGACACCATGTAGTCCACTATTTACTTATTTTTCTGTCTTCCCTCCCACTCCAGTTTTTGTTTTTTTTTTGTTATTACAACATCTACTCTCCAGTCTGCAGGAACCAGAATTTCCAGAATCTAAAGAATTTTGTAGGTTAATCAATAATTATTTCTTGTCGTTGCAACATTTAAAATACATTTGGATATTTACATGAACAGAAACATTTGAAGGGATATGGGCCAAGACCAGGCAGGTGAGACCATGTTAGTTTGGGATTATGTTTGACATGGACTGGTTGGACTAAAGAGCTGTATGACTCTGTAAATCTTCCACTAGCTCTATTACCACCTTCATGATCACTCTGGGATGGGGGTGCAGCAACGTACCAAACTTCAATTCAATTAGTTTTTGGGGTAATTCCTCTTTATTAAATCTAATCTCCCACAGCTTCTCATTTTCATCAGTCACTCTGTCCCGTAGAGTTTCTGAGAAATTTTCTGTACCTTCGTCTGTGGAGACAGAACTAATGTATTCCACTCAGCAGCGGCTGGTGGGGGTTAGGTGAAGAGAGACGGCCTCTGTCAGTGAGTGAATACATCCGAGCACTGCACTTAGGAAATGATGGACATGGCAGCCACTCCTGCTCGGAGAGTTCTAGAATCTGAACAGTTCAATGAACCTGTCATTTGATGGCCATCGACGGGTTATGCTGAAACCGGTGACACAAAGCTGTGACCACCTCATTTTAGAATCAAACTGGCTTCACACTTTGAAACTGGCATAGGACCAGATAGAGATAAGAATAAGTATACAATGAAAATAATTGTAACGAATAGTGGCTAGAAGAGAACTGCAAATGGAAAGGTGTAGATGATGGTTTATCCAAAAACAGCACTGATGCAGAAGTGAAGACTGGGGATATTATCGGTGATAGAGGGAATATTCAGATATAAATCAGCTCAGGACAAAATGGGGTAATGGTGATTATGAACACTTCTGTTCCTCCTCAGATGTTTGTAAGTGAACTGCATGAAAGCCATGGAATAAGGATAGAGTTTGTAAATGAGAGTGAATACAATAGTTCTCATCTTTGCCAAAAACAGGTCACAGAAATAGAGATGAAATTTAAAATGATTTATGGAATTAATAAATGAATAGAGAAACAGAGACTTACCAGGAACGCCAATAACAGCGAGGATGGGGCAATAACCCGCTTGAATAATAAGCAGTACACCGTATATCCTCAATGGTAACCGTACCCAATTCGAAGAAAGCCAGTAAAGGCCATAGGATAAACCCTTGTCCGTTGTTGTGACATTTCCATCTATGGTTCTGAGATTCTGATCCATAAGTGGAACATTCCAGTCTATTGTCCTCAGAAACTGGTCCATAATTGGAACATCCCAAACAGCTGCGCACAGTTTCTGGCCTCTTCCTGTCTCTGGAGCTGCTGATTCCAATTGTGTTGACGATGACTCTGACGCTGATACTATAGGATAACTCCTTAAAAGAAGCCCCTCATTAACAGACGAGGGAAAACATCCATTGAGACAGTTCGTATCCATGGAGACTCACGTTAATCCGAGTCACTGAACAAACAGCTCCAGTTGACCCCTTTCACTACAACACTTTAAACGTAACAACAATACCTGGTCTGGGTGGGATGTTGACATTGCCAGCTACTGGTCTTATTGCCCATCTCCAATTACTCTCGCAACGTTAGAGGTGAAGGAGAAAGGTGATGCTTTCTCTTCACAGGCTTGATGATACTACTGCATTACCCACACACTATGCTCTATGTAACCATGTTCCTAAGAGCCAATCCAGAGGTTCTAACTGTGTTGAATTCTCCTCCAACAGAACAACTACCAATCTAAAAAAAACTGCCTCTGGACACAACTGCCCTGAACGCAGATAGGAAGTGTTGATTTCTCTGAACTTTCCTCTCACTGTTCTAATGAGGCAATATTTCATGTTTAACACAATACATTCCACAATTTGCTTCTAAAGTTGCTAATAATTTTTGCACAGTTTATACACTGTTTCTTTTCCATTTTTTTGGCATTACCCAAAAGTAAACGTTGCGTTCCTGATTGCCTTATTTATTGGGTTTAAATCGTCAGAATCAGAATCTATGTGATTGGTTAAGAAACAGAAAGTAATAAGAGACAGTCGCTGAGGAGACGAGACAGGAGTAAAGTGACATACACCAGTCATCAATATCTTCTTCATAGCTGGAATAAAATAAAATGCAGAGAAAGAAACGTTACATTTGGACAAAAGAATGGCGAGTAACATTGTAAACAAACAGGATAGTTTGACATGGAATGGAGGAGAAATAAATTTATATGACTTAACAAGTTTTGGAGCTGGAGGAACACAGCAGGCCGGGCAGAATCAGAGGAGCAGGAAAGCTGCAGGGCAAAGAAAGGTGCCGGGGGTTATGGGGCTCGTTGAGTGTGTGGAGCAGACAAGGGAGTCACGGAGAGACCGGTCCCTCCTGAAGGCAGATAAGGGTGGGGTGGGGAATATATCCTTCGTGGTGGGGTCATATTGCAGGTGGTGGACCGCCGCAGGAGGTGCTACACCTGCCCCTACACCTCCCACCTCAGCTCCATCCCAGGCACCCAAACAGCCTTCCACATTAAACAGACGTTCACCTGCACATCCACTAATGTGGTCTCTTGTATCCGCTGTAGCCGACTTGGCTTCCCTCTACAGCGGGGAGACCAAGCAGAGGCTCGGAGACCGCTTTGTGAAGCACCTACACTCGGTTCGCGACAAAAGACAACACCTTCCAGTCGTGAATCACTTCAACTCCCCCTCCCACTCCCTGGACGATATGTCCATCCTGGGCCTCCTCCAGTGTCACAAAGATGCCACTCGGAAACTGGAGGAACTGCACCTCATATTCCCCCGGGAACCCTACTACCAAATGGAATCAATGTGGACTTTACTAGCTTCAAAATCTTCCCCCACCCTGACCTCATCCCAAAACAAGACCCCCCTCCCATCCCCGCTTCCTTGACCTGTCCATCTTCTCTCACACCTTTCCACACCTTCCTCCTCCCTGATCAATCCCCATCCCTACTTCCTATCCACACTCACCTTTACTAGCTTCATCCCGCCTCCATGACCAGTCCGTCTTCTTTCACACCAATCCGCTCCACTGTATACCTACCATCAACGCCACCACTCACTCTATTTATTTCAGAGCACCCTTCCCCTCCCTAGTTTCTGAGCAAGGGTCCCGACCCGAAACGTCAGCTTGCCTGATCCTCTGATGCTGTCTGGCCTGCTGTGTTCATCCAGCTCCACACATTGTTCTCTCAGGCTCCACCTTCGGCAGTTCTTACTATCCCCCAATAAATTTATATGCACTGTTGAATCAGTGTGTGTGCAGGTAGTTAAGAGTGTTCATATGTAAACAATACATTCAGAATTAACAGCAGAGACACAGTTAACAAAATATGATGTATACGATGTACAAAATTTATAAAATATTAAAGCTTTATTTGATCGTCATCTGGGATGTTATGTTTCCCTTCTCTCAGGTATTCCTCCTGTCTGGGATTCCCTGCTCTGTTCTCTGATTCTTATCATTTTGTGTGTTATAAATTACTGCTTTTAGTGTCCCAACTTATTTCAATTAATCAACACTCTACCAGGAAATAAATATATTGGCCTGCTAGGTTCTGTCATCAGCTAGTGTCTTTCAAAGTTTTGGAGATAAAAGTTCTGACATCAGACACACAATGTTAACAGATTACTGTGTGGCACACACACTATTTAGAGGACCGCAGCACGAAGAAATTGACAAAAACAAACAGGGAAATATATTTAGTTCTGTTGATAATCTGCCTTTCTCAATTTTTACACGTCTTCGTCCATATTCTCTCTCCGTGTAACTCTCTCTCTCTCTTTATAGCCTGTTAATGAGCCCTCCAATTGTTCTCTGTGTCCCATCTCTCAAACCTTTCTCTTTCAATGAGATCTATTGCTCACTTCTGGTTGTGATGCGATTATAATTGAGGAGACTCACTAGAAAGACAAGAAGGAAGAACTGGCCAGGGTTCATTCGAAGCAAAGCCGAACAGGGAAGACAGTGGAGCAGCAATGGCAAGAGTTTCTGATGATTATTCGGAGGCACACCTGAAATTCATCCCCAGGAAGAAGGAGCATACTCAAGGAATGACAAGGCAGCCGTGGGTGATAAGGGAAGTCAGGGACAGCATAAAAACAACATTGAAAACATATAATGTGGTGCAGAGTATTGGGAATCCGGAGAATTAGCAGAATTTGAATACCATTGTAGGCTAACGAATAAATGCAATCGGGATGAGAAAATGAAAAAGACGGTAAGCCCTTTAATTGTGTTAGAAGATTGCAAGAGGTTTTTGGATATGTAGGAGGGATAAAAGCGAGACAAGAGCAAACATTGGACTGCTGGGAAATGTGGCTGGAGTAGTTACGGGAAACAAAGAAATGGCAGAGGAATTGAATAGGTACTTTGCATTATTCTTTCTGGTGGAAGACAGTAGCAGTCTGCCAGAACTTCAAAAGAGTCAGGGGACCATCAAACCGATCAATGGTTTAGTGACGAGTGTGGGTGAACATGCCAGGGTCAGAACCATGGGTACCTAAAACTGATGGCAGCCCATTAACGTTACTGCACTTGATTGCTTGTATTCCAAAGAACAGAACTAACATCTGATAGAGAGGGCTAAATGATCCCAAGACCAACATATCAAATCTGAGCTCTGCCGCATCCAGTCATCAATGGTGATAACTATTAAACGACTCACAGGAGGATAGGGCAGACATCTCACACAGTATTGTGGCTCTACCCCAATCCTGTAGTGTCTGGAAATACTCATTTATATTCAGTGTTTTGACTTGCACAGCCTTCCATGATAGAGAATTCCCCAGGTTTACCAGTCCCTGAGTGCAGCAGTTTAATCTCATCTCAATGCAGAGTGGCCTGCCCGTACCTAATGCTTGTTTTAGATACTCTTGTTTTAGACGTTCCAGCCAGGGGCATTATCATCCTTGCTTCCAGACTGTTTCATCTTATCAGAATTTAACATATTTCACTGAGATCTCCACTCATTTTCCCAAAGCTCATGGAGTACAGGTTCAGGCAACCCAAACTCTGCTTCATTACAAGACTGTCACTCCAGAGGTCGGAAACAAAAACATCCTTAAACGGTATGGAGCCAATCCACCTAGACAGCGCATCTTTAGACTGTGGGAGGAAACCCACACAGACACGAGGAGAACATGCAAACAGACAGTTCCCTGAGGGTGGAATCAAATCCATGTCCCTGGTGCTGTGAGGCAGAGATTCCAACCACTGAACCACGATGGCATCCAAGATCCAGGGTCAATCTGATCAAGAAGTCCTCCGAAAATAAACTCTCCTCACAAGAGTCAGTTGAGTGAATCTTCTCTGGACCGCTTTTATTGTCTTTATGCCAACAGCTGTCTCGTGTGGTCTCACTACTATCCTGTAAAATTGTGGAAAAGCTTCTCCACTTCTGAATGCATTTTGTTTCAGAAAGTTTCAACATTTTTATGATATTATCACTTCAGTACACCTTGCCCATGCCTACCAGTTATCCTAAATTCATCTAGTCCCATTTGCCAACATTTGACCCTTATCCCTCTAAACCCTTTCGAGTCGTGCACGCATTCAAATGACTTTAAAAAGTTGTAATTTCACCAGCCTCCACAACTTCCTCTGGCAGTACATTCCATACACACACCACGTTCTGCGTGACAAATGCCCCTCAGCTCCTGTTTAATTATTCCTCTCCCATCTTAAATACATGACCTCGACCATTAACCTTGTCCATATCCCTCATGACTTTATAAACTTCTCTCAGTCCATTCCTCAGCTTCCAAGGCTGCAGGGAAATTTGGCCCAGCCTATTCAGCTTCGCCCTACAGTTCGAACCGCGCCACTCTGGCAAAAAACTTGTGAATATTTTCTAAGCAATTTTACGTGGCTTTCTTTATTTCTCAATAATGCCAATAAGGCTGGACACCATCAGCCAATTTGAAATCGAAAACTAAAATGTGAGGGGCTGTAAATTTCAATGCTGTACGAAGGCCAGCAAGCATGACCAAAAAGTGTCGTGTTTCTGTCGAGTAGTGGTCCCACATGAACGGTCCCTGATCCGAAACCAGGTAAAAACGAAAGGGTTTATTCGTTAGAATTTAGTGACCTGCATTCCCTTCTCGTCAATCCCTCTTGTCTTGAATTTATTTGGCCATCTCTGCTGCTGTGGCGAAAATGACTATAATTGCAGTATTAGGTTTTGCTAAATTTCTCTCCTCCCTGGTCCTAAATATCCGCTGATTTCTACTGCACAGATGGTCATCGTTTTTAAGAGTGCAACTGGCGTGCTCTTATACTTGCTGCAGAATTATAGTTTTGCCTTTGCCTTACATCAGAAGGCGTCCTGATTCAATGCCAAGTAGAAGCTTGATTTGTTGGTGTCACAGCGGACCACGGATTCGTGATTTCCCCTCTCTTTCTAATGCATCTCAAATTAGTCTCTGAAAGGTCTAATTCCCATACGAAATAAAAACGGAAAGAACTGCAGATGCTGTATATTAGGAACAGAAACAAAGTGCTGGAAAAGCTCAACAGGTCTGGCAGCATCCGTGAAGGAAAATAAAACAGAGTTAAAGTTTCAGGTCCAGATACCCTTCCCCAGTTCTGAACTTTGTTTTTGTTCTTGATTCCGATACTGTCTGTCGTGTCTCAAAGGGTGTGAATCAAAACCAGAAGTCCTCAGTCGTGTTTTGGAGTAGAGAAACAAGTTGGCATTTCCTAGCGCTGGACACGTTAGCGTCACATACAGTCAACAACGAGAATGAAAGAATTTACAGGCTCTGATGAACCTCTTGACTCGCACGCTCATAAACTCACTAAGGTGTGCTCTGAAACGTAAACAAAGTTGGAATAGAAACTGAGGTAAGTACAGTCAGGCTACCAAACGATATTTGTATCTATGTTGTTTTGATATCAGGAAGGAGTAAGAAAATCCAAGTTGGGAGGAATAAGAAAGTGAGGCACATGCGGCTCTGGTGAAGCAAATTCTATCTCATTTAGTCAGAAACAAGGGACGTGAAGGTGAGTCAGATCTTTTCACATCTAGACGAAGGAGCAACCACGTGCTGCTAGCACCTCTTTAACATCTCTGATCGCCGTTTACATTCTGTCAATATTTTTAGAAACTTCCTTTTATGCATCTCCAAATAACCAGCACAGAATTTAACAAAATTTAGTGAGTCGCTTTCCTTCATTTCCTCCGCAGGTTTCCAACTCAGCAGGCAGCTGTCTGACATTTGCGCATGTTCAGGTCTGGAAAACTTCGCAGACAAAAATGCACTGTCAAGAAGAAGGGCAAGGGAAATGACAACTCATTTCTACATCGAGGCTCGAACATCCTCGCGACGTGATCTGTCGTTCTCGGATTATAAACCTAACTCAACTTTTGAGATGGAGAACTTTCTTTGAGTCACTTATTTTGCCAAGCAGGCGTGATATCTAAGTATGCTGCACGGTATCAGCTAGTACATGACGGCCTGTTCAGCTTTGTGTATTTTCTTTGTAGTCCTGTGCTTTTTGTGCTATGTGTAAACGCGACAGTTGTTCTGTTTCCAGCAATGAGCGAAATCATTTTCCAAAGCGAAAATCTAAATTCCAGAAATGTCGTGCAGTTCATGTTTTCTTTATCGAAGCATAATCGAAGGCAGTTTCTCAAAGATGCATTACATTTGTTGCTTGCCTGAGTTTCACGAGGTAGATTAAGCTTTGCATTGATGTATGTCTTAATTGCTGGGCTATCGATAACTGGTGGAAAATTGATATTGTAGCAGAACATTCCCCGCAGCTCAGAAAATGTGCGAGCGGGATAGAGATCCTCGAAGCCTTTCCCTGTGCCTTCGCTGCTGTTGTGTTGCAGTATCAACATCGGAAAATGTCATATCTGAGCTAACGGCTCATCGTGGTCTGAGGCGCTGGACTGAGGTGTCAGTCTCTGAGGAGGCGTAGGTTATGCTGAGCATGGTAGGCTGAGTTGCGTTTAAGTTGAACGTAACAAAATGTCTTTGCTGCTCGCAGACTGTTCTATGATATGGGACAGCACAGAGCCTCCATCGGTCAACGTCCAGACCGTGTTTGGAATGTCTCCACCATAATATCGGGCACAAGCAGGCTGCACTGCTGCTTCATGTTCCAGGCAAGTTGCGTTGTTCACCCCTTTCACTGAAAGCGAAAGGAGATCGTTATACCACTGCTGCTGTGAAATCAAATCCTGCTTGAATGCTATTTGCAGTTGTGGAGATGTGAAATTTTGTTAAATTTCTCTCATTTCGTTAATTTCTGTGCTGGAGAAGGGAGCTGATGAGCCACCTCCTCGATCTGCTGCAATCATTGCCGTGCAGGCACACCCGCATTGCTGATCAGAAGGGAAACCCAGCCTCTTCGGGACTTTGATTGCTAATCTTCACTTTTCATGCGTCCTTCTAGTCATTTTTTTGGCGTGTCTGGAAATGCGTTCACCTTGTCATTTTTGCTTCAGTTGGGCGTTAAGGGCTGTCTGTTTGGGAATTCGCGTGATGCCTGAGGAGCGAACATGGTTATCTTCTTGCGGCCAAAATCCTCACGGAGAACCTGTTAAGGAGAATGATCATCAGGGTTAAAAGTGCGGGAACTCATCGTCTACGGGTGGGATTGAGCTACCAAAGTTTTGGTTCAATATCCAAAGATGCTAACCGATTGCACCACAGAGGGCTGCATGACCACATCAGCAAACAAAGAATTAAACTGGGCGTCCATCAACTTCAGGGTTGTCCAGATGGACAGCTCAGAAACACACTTCAGTGCACATTGTCCATGCCGACCAGTTATCCTAAATTCATCTAGCCCCATTTGCCAAAATTTGACCCTGTTTCCTCTGCACCCATCCAATTCCTGCACGCATCCAGATGCCTTTGAAATGATGTAATTTCACCAGCCTCGAAAAACGTCATTCCATCTATGCACCACCTTCGCGTGAAAAATGCCCCTCAGCTACTTTTTGAACTTTCTCCTCTCACCTTCAATATATGCCTCTCGTTTTGCTTTCGCTCACCCGGTGAAAAAAGACCTCGACCATTCACCCTGTCCATATCCCTCATGACTTTATAAATTTCTCTCAGTCCATTCCTCAGCCTTTGATGCTGCAGGGAGATTTGGCCCAGCCTATTCAGCTTCGCCCTGCAGTTCAATCTGTGCAACTCTGGCAACATCCTTGTGAATATTTTCTCAGCAATTTTACGTGATTTTCTTTATTTCTCAATAATGCCAACAAGGCTGGAAAATATCAATATATTTCAAAATGAAAAGTAAAACATGAATGGCTGCAAATTTCAATGCTGTACGACGGTCAGCGGGCGCAAAAAATCGCTGTTTTGGCGAAAGGAATACAATTCCAATTAACTGCAGTGCCAAGTTTTGTTAAGCTTCTATCCTCCCTGGTCTTGAATATGCACTCATTTGTCCTGCACAGATGGTCATCAATGTTAAGCGTGCACTTGACGTGCTCTGATAATTTCTGCAGAGTAATAGTTTCACATTTGCTTTACATGCAAAGTCGTCCTGGTTCAATGCCAAGTAAAAGCCTGATTTGCTGGTGTCACAGTGCACCACGGATTCCTGATTTCCCCTCTCTTTAAAATACATCTCAAATTAGAGTCTCAGACGCCTACTTCCGATACTGTCTGCCATATCTGAAAGTGCGTGAATCAAAACCAGAAGTCTTCAATCATGTTTTGGAGTAGAGAGACATGTCGGCAATTCTTAGCGCTGGACACATCAGCGGGTCATTTGTTCATCAACGATAATGAATGAATTTTCGGGCTCAGATGAACCTCTTGACTCACACTCTCATAGAGTCACAAATTCTAAGGTGTGCTCTTAAATCTAAGCTGTGTTGGAATTGAAACTGAGCTTATGACAGTCAGGCTTCCAAATGACTTTGCATCCATTTTTTTGCTATCAGAGAGGTGTAAGAAAATCTAAATGGAGAGGAATAAGAAAGTGAGGCACATGCAGCTCTGGTGAAGCAAATCCTTTCTTATTAGTTAGCAACAAGGGACGTGAAGGTGACTTGGAGCTTTTCACATCGAGAAGAGCAAGCATGTGCTGTTAGCACCTGTTTGACGTCCCTGATCGCCTTTTACAATATGCTTAGAAAGTCGTTCTGTTTTGAGCAATGAGCCAAATCATTTACGAAAGCAAAAATCTAAATTCCAGAAATGTCGTGCATTTCATGTTTACTTTATCAAAAAATACCCATTTATAGTTTCTCACAGGCACATTACAATTGTTACTCAATCGAGTCTCGCAAGATGCATTCAGCGTTCCATTGATTTTTGTTTTGATGTAAGGGGTATCAGCCTCTGGTGAGAAATTGATATTGTAGCCGGACACAGACGAGCGGAGAAGAAAATGGACGAGCAGGACAAGGATCCTCAAAGTCTTTCCTTGCGCCTTTGATTTTGTTGTGTTCCCGTAGCAACATCGAAAAAATCATTTTTGAGACAATCGCTCGTATAACATGGAGTTGTGTGACTTCTGGTATTTGTTCCTGCTCAAAAGAGGAAGTCTTTGATGCAATATGGCGGCTAAGCAGAAAGACCCAGGGAAAGTGAAATGAATTATAATGCGGCTCGTACCTTCACTGCTTTTAGAACAATTTCGAAATGGGACCTGCCGCTCTCCGATTCTAAACCTGCTAATCTTTCGAGGCAAAGGATTTTTTCTCACTGCTTATTTTGCAAAACAAGATTAATAGCTGAAAGTAAATTTCACGGTGACATCTTGTATGCAGCTCGCTCGGCTTTGTGCATTTTCTCTGCAGTCCAGTGCTGGTCATATTTCACTTACGCCAGAATATTATTCTGTTTCGAACAAGGGACCGAATCATATTCCAACCTGAAAAATCCAAATCCCAGAAATGTTGTGCAGTTCGTATTTTCTTTGTCGAAATAAACAGACACATAGCATTTGTTGGTCACCCAGTCTGAAAATATACGTTTAGCTTGCCATTCATTTTTGTTTTGATTGGAAGGCTGTAGGTATTTGTTGCAGGGCATATCATTCCCGCGAAAGTACAGGAGAAGTAGAATGGGGATCGATATAAGCCAGAGACCATTCTCCCCCAGAGCCCGATACACAGCAGTGAACATTCTGCCCCAGTGCTCAATGTAAGACCGTGACCACTCTCCCCCACAGCCCAAAATAAACCAGAGAACATTCTCTCAGAGTCCGGTATAAAACATTGAGCATTCTCTCGCAGAGCCCAACATGAAACAGTGAACATTATACCCCAGAGCTCGATATGAAGCAGTGACCATTCTCACCCAGAGCCAAGTATAAGATAGTGACACCCGGCAATCGCTACAAACCCGCATTTACCATGGCTAAACTACCAGGCCGGCACACAATGGGGCCATTTCCCATAGCCAATTCTCCTAGCCTGCATAAGGTTAGACCTGGGGAAGGAAGTGGAACATTCGTTCGCATACACAGTGAGAACGTACAAATTGCACGCAGACATCAGCTGAAGGTGAAATTGAAACTGGGTCCCTTTGGCTAAAGGGTCCCAACAAATGCATGTATTCTCCTTGGCAGGGAAGTGAAACTCGGTCTCCCGCGAGGGTGGCGGGGAAACTGACCACTACACTACCTAGGGCCTTCAGCCCAATTTCCCCTTAAGCCCTTTACATGTGTACCAATCAAATAAAAACGATTCAGTGTCCGAGTTCTATTTCTATAGCTGATCCCACAGTCGGCAATGCCTTAGCATTACAAATTCACTTCTGAATGCTTCTTAAAGTTATCAAGATATCTCCCTCTAGGACACATACAGGCAGTGGGTTCCAGATTCCAAACACCCGCTGGCTGAAAGCGTTTTTCCGCAAATTTACTCAAACCTTCCTCCCTCTTACTCTAAATCGACGGCCCCTGGTGCTCGATCCCTCCATCAAGGGGAAGCGTTTATTTGAGTCTACCCTATCAATATAACTCATTACTTTGTACATCTCCTCTGCTCTAAGGAAAACAATCACAGTCTGTTCAATCTCTTTTCATAACTGAAACTCTTCAGCCCAGACAATATCCTGGTAAATCTCTTCTGCATCTTTTCTAGTGCTATCACATCTCCGCTATAATGTGAATTACAGAACTGCACAGAATACTCTAGCATTCACCGAATTAACAAATGAAATAAATGATGCAGAAAGCCACAGAAACTGGTCATTTCTGACGAAGTCTGTTTTGCTCAATGTTGCCCTGCATCGTTTTCCTAAGTCTGATGTTCCAATAATCATTGGCCCATGTCGGTAAAAGATGCTATATGAGTTTTGGTCTCACAATCATAGTATCTAAAAGGATCGACTGGTTTAAGGTTCCTGGTGGTAAGACGAGGCACGTTCACACAGCAACAATGACCGCAACAGGACGGTGTGAACCATGTCAATGTGAAAACAAATGTTAGATTGCGCAGTGCCTCAGTGAACTGTAAGGAGGAACATAAAGGACAGTTCGTGATTGTGGGAGGGAGAGAAATCTCCAACCGGTGGGTTTGAATTCTGATTCATCAAACACAGATATGTGAGACAGTGGGAGTTTGAGAGAAGAATGTCATCTCCTCGAAGAATATTTTCACGGAAAAGCGTTTGAGGCGAGTCAAAAGGAATGAAATACGTTGTAGCAAATACCCATTGCCATAGCTCAGATTCAAGGCAAGGTTGCTGCAGCCACAACGCAGAGCTCCAACCACTCTACGATCACGGCGCCACACTTTGGACGTCGCTTGTTAAGCCAAAAATGACAGTGGCAGAAGATATGTTAGGAACAGCACTAGTTACACAACAGGAATACTTTACTAGCAGTGCACCATAATGTGAGGATTCACAGTGGACTCGAATCTTTAACTTCGATGCTCCCAGATGCTGTGGAAATTCCATCAGTGAGTATGTTAAAGACTGAGATTGATAAATTTCTACAAAATATCAAAGGCTCAGGCAATAGTGCAGGCGAGTGTTGCAATGTATTTTTCAATGGCAATGCAGTTGAACATCGGTTACTTCACCAGTTCCCTCACACAAGGAAGTAACCATTGCTGCAGTCGACCACTTAATCCCAGTTCCCAGGCCCGGAACCAGAGAAACTCAGTGGCCCAGCCGCGAAGGTACAACCGGATATGGAGATGGAAGTGAGTGCGCGGTGCTACTCTGTGGCTCCAGTGACGCAATCAGTGAGGGTGTGGTCCCTCTATGACAGTATAGAGATGCATGAAATGCCGAGGCTGTGAGCTCCAACCTCACCCGGAGCAGCTTTTATTGACATGGAGCAGGGATTATTGAGGCATCAGCTTGTGGGAATTATCATACAGCAACGTTGAGCAAAACTGAATTTATCAGAGAAAAAAATGTTTCTGACTTGGGGCAGTGTTCTATCCCTGGAAATTTTTCAATTATCAATAAAAAAGCTGCAAATATTCCCCAAGTGAAGAACCATCTGTGGACAGAGAAACTGAGTTGGGGTTTTAGTTCAATGACCATTCTCATATTTCTGATCCTCCACTGGTTTAAATTCTGGGAATGGCTATTTAGTCTGTTTCATATTATTCAATTTCCGGCGAACTCGCACAGGTCATTATACCAGTCGAAAGGAATTCAGTTTATCTCAGTGGGCCTTTTGAATGCTGTCATCAAATTTTGGTGCCAAGTTGAAAAGACAATTTAAGTGCTGTGGTAAA
The DNA here is from genome assembly GCA_024137785.1 of Ginglymostoma cirratum. NCBI lineage: Eukaryota > Metazoa > Chordata > Chondrichthyes > Orectolobiformes > Ginglymostomatidae > Ginglymostoma > Ginglymostoma cirratum. The sequence continues at coordinate 2,016,228 of JAHRHZ010000110.1, read as the reverse complement.
GAACAAAGAGTTCTGGAGAGGTAAACCAAACAACTCAGTTCTTTAGCGATTTCTAATAGTTCACGTAGAACAGGCTGCCACACCTATGAAAACCATGATCTCTTTTTATAGAGATAGTAGGAACTGCCGATGCTGGAGAATTTGAGATAAAACGTTGTGGAGCTGGATGAACACAGCAGGCCAAGCCCCATCAGAGGAGCAGGAAAGTTGACGTTTCGGGTCGAGACCGTTCTTCAGAAATAAGGGAGGGGAAGGGGATTCTGAAATAAATAGGGAGAGAGGGGGAGGCGGGTAGAAGATGGATAAAGGAGAAGATAGGTTTAGAGGAGACAGACAGGTCAAAGAGGCGGGGTTAGAGCCAGTGAAGGTGAATGTAGGTGGGGATTTAGGTGGGGGTTAGGTCAGTCCAGGGAGGACGGACAGGTCAAGGGGGCGGGATGAGGTTAGTGTGTAGGAGATGGTGGTGGGGCTTGAGGTGGGAGAAATGGTTAGGGAGGTGGGGACGAGCTGGGCTGGTTTTGGGATGTCGTCGGGGGAGGGGAGATTTTGAAGTTTGTGAAGTCCACATTGACACCCTTGGGTTGCAGGGTTCCCAAGCGAAATATGAAATGCTGTTCCTGAAGCTTTCGGGTGGCATCATTGTGGCAATGCAGGAGGCCCAGGATGGACATGTCGTCCGAGGAGCGGGGGGGCGAGTTGAAATGGTTCGCGACTGGGAGGTGTAGTTGTTTGTTGCGAACTGAGCGTAGGTGTTCTGCAAAGCGGTCCCCAAGCCTCCGCTTGTTTTCCCCGATGTTGAGGAGGCCACAACGGGTACAGCGGATGCAATATACCACATTGGCAGATGTGCAGGTGAACATCTGTTTGATGTGGAAGGTCTTCTTGGGGCCTGGGATGGGGGTAAGCGGGGAGGTGTAGGAGCAGGTGTAGCATTTGCTTCGATTGCAGGGGAAAATGCCAGGGGTGGTAGGGCTGGTGGGGAGTGTGGAGCGGACAAGGGAGTCATGGAGAGAGTGGTCCCTCCGGAAAGCAGATAAGGGTGGGGAGGGAAAAATGTCTTCAGTAGTGGGGTCAGATTGCAGATGGCGGAAATGTCAGAGGATAATGCATTGGATTCGGAGGTTGGTGGGGTGGTACGTGAGGACGAGAGGGATTCACACTCCGTCCTCCTGGACACCACCTCAAGGCCTCCTACCCTCCTTTGACCTCTATCTCTAATTGTCATCGAGACATCGATCGCCTAAAACTCTCCACCCCTCTCACCCACTCCAACCTCTCTTCCGCAGAACGTGCAGCCCTCCGCTCCAATCCCAAACTCACCATAAAACCTGCTGACAAGGGAGGCGCTGTTGTAGTATGGTGCACTGACCTCGACATCTCAGAGGCCAGGCGCCAGTTCTCCGACACCACCTCCTATCGCCCCCTTGATCATGATCCCACCCATGAGCACCATAACATCATCTCCCAAACCATCCACAACCTCATCACCTCAGGTGACCTCCCACCCGCCGCCTCCAACCTTATCGTTCCCCAACCCCGCACCGCCCGTTTCTACCTCCTTCCCAAAATCCACAAACCTGACTGCCCTAGTCGACGCATTGTCTCCGCCTGCTCCTGCCCCACTGAACTTATTTCCACCTATCTGGACTCCATCTTCTCCCCCTTGGTCCCAGAAATCCCTACCTAGGTCCGTGACACCACCCACGCTCTTCACCTCCTCCAGAACTTCCAATTCCCCGGTCCCCAACGTCTCATTTTAACCATGGACGTCCAGTCCCTATACACCTGCATTCCCCATGCTGATGGCCTAAAGGCCCTCCGCTTCTTCCTGTCCCGCAGGCCCGACCAGTCCCCCTCCACTGACACCCTCATCCGCTTAGCAGAACTCGTCCTCACACTCAACAACTTCTCTTTCAATTCCTCCCACTTCCTACAGACAAAGGGGGTGGCCATGGGTACCCGCATGGGCCCAAGCAATGCCTGCCTCTTTGTAGGATACGTGGAACAATTCCTCTTCCAAAACTACACGGGACCTATCCCCCATCTCTTCCTCCGTTACATTAATGATTGTTTCGGCGCTGCCTCGTGCTCCCACGAGGAGCTCGAACAGTTCATCCACTTCACCAACACCTTCCACCTCAACCTTAAGTTTACCTGGACCATCCCTAATTCCTCTCTCTCTTTCCTGGACCTCTCTGTCTCAATCTCTGGCCTCCACCTGGAAACCGATATTCATTTTAATCCTACCGACTCCCACAACTACCTAGAATACACCTCCTCCCACCCACCTTCCTGTAAAATGCCATCCTCTATTCCCAATTCCTTCGCCTCCTCCGCATCAGTTCTCGACATGAGGCATTCCACTCCCGTACATCGCAGATGTCCTCATTTTTCAAGGACCGCAACTTCCCCTCCACAGTGATCGAAAATGTCCTCGACTGTGCCTTCCGCATTTCCCACAACTCATCCCCCACACCCCGTACCCGCTATAATAACCAAAACAGAATCCCTCTCGTCCTCACTTACCAACCCACCAACCTCCGGATCCAACACATTATCCTGCGACATTTCCGCCATCTGCAAACTGACCCCACCACCAAAGACATTTTTCCCTCCCCACCCTTATCTGCCTTCCGGAGGGACCACTCCCTCCGCGACTCCCTTGTCCGCTCCACACTCCCCTCCAGCCCCACAACACCCGGCACTTTTCCCTGTAACCGCAGGAAGTGCTATACCTGCCCCCACACCTCCTCCCTCACCCCAATCCCAGGCCCCAAGAAGACTTTCCACATCAGGTAGATGTTCACCTGCACGTCTGCCAATGTGGTATACTGCATCCGCTGTACCCGTTGTGGCTTCGTCTACATCGGGGAAACCAAGCGGAGGCTTGGGGACCACTTTGCAGAACACCTGCGCTCAGTTCGCAACAAACAACTGCACTTCCCAGTCGCAAACCATTTCAACTCCCCCTCCCATTCCTCAGATGACATGTCCATCCATGGCCTCCTGCAATGCCACAGTGATGCCACCCGAAGGCTGCAGGAACAGCAAATCATATTCAGCCTGGGAACCCTGCAGCCCAATGGCATCAATGTGGATTTCACAAGTTTCAAAATCTCCCCTCCCCCAACCGCATCCCAAAACCAGCCCAGCTCATCTCCACCTCCCTAACCTGTCTTTCCTCTCACCTCAAGCCACACCCCCATCTCCTATCTACTAACATCATCCCGCCCCCTTGACCTGTCCGTCCTCCCTGGACT
>JAHRHZ010000110.1:1862003-2008483 GCA_024137785.1 Ginglymostoma cirratum | reverse complement strand
GACGTCAAGTTTTCCTGCTCCTGTGATGCTGCTTGGCCTGCTGTGTTCATCCAGCCCCATGCTTGTTATCTCGGATTCTCCAGCATCTTCAGTACCTTTTATCTTTTATCTCAGAACCACAGCCGCCGTTTTCTCACTGCAATATTTACTTTTCCGCTTCTGGCAACAAATGGCCAAAAATCGATCAAAGGTGAAAGTGACGATGAACCAGACAGAACAGTCAGTTGCTGCATAAAGCAGGAAGGCGTGGATACTACACACGGGGATATACCACAAGAAATAAAACTGTTGTGGATAAACAATGGGAATGAGTCTCATTATCAGGTCGAGGATAATGATCAGTAGATCCGCCACTGCCATGGCCCCCAGGTAACGTCTGACACATGGAGACAATCGACAATCTTGGTAAGTCAGGACGTCGATCGCCACTACGTTAACTGTGAGGAAAGAAAACAGACAAATTGTACATCAGCCTGGAGCCAAAGTTACCAGTTTGATTGAAGACCCAGTGACATTTTCAAATGTATCACTGATTTATTGAAAAAAAAAATGAAGTTGAAATACTAAATAGTAATGTCTCAATTCTTTTCCAAGAAATGTCACGTAAAACACATGAAGCACTGCCTCCCTAAAGACACAGATAAACAGATGGTTTCTAGAACATTCTCTCACACTCGATCACTCGAGAGCAGACACGGGTCACTTCTTTACAGTTCCTGATACAGAGGGTGAAGATGTTGCCGTCCTGAAGTATTCTCTCCCAATTCCTTGAAGACAAACAGAGTTTGGAAATTTCTGTCTTTTACTCTAAACTGTGGTCAATTTTCGGTTGTGAAGAAACATGAACACAGGGAAAATGTATTTACCCCTTTAACTGCCTGAGGGGATTTTGAAACAGTGTCTCCTTCTCTGTGGAACGGGATCTTTTACCTAGGGATCTTATCTTTTCTTCAATAACTGAAATCCAACCGTTCACAAATAATGTCACTTCCAGAATGTTCCGGGGAATGTCGGTTACGGAATGTTCTGGAGAGTGTCGGTTATAGAATGTCCAGGGGAATGTCGGTTACTTTATGTGATGAAATCATAAAGATGCACATCACGAAGGCCCTTCTGTCCATCAGTTTTGGTGAGACCCACTCAGCCTCGCGGTGGAAATCTCTTCCCAAATTCAACACAACTGGCAAACACAAATTAAAGGCATTGCCAGATCAGCAGAAATGGTAAGTTATCTCTCATTCTCAATCCACCTCACAGAACCAGCCCAGACACCACAAACCCAGATGAAATATCTGTTCAGCATGGAGAACTGTGCGGACCGCGCTAGTGTACTGCTCAATGAAACCCGGCAATCTGTCCAGAGTGGGACACTCTGCAGCCCTCATCATTCAACTAGACATCAGTTCAGTGCAGGAAGCTGTGCAGACCGCACCAGTGCCCTGATCTATAAACCCGGACTAGATCCCTGTCCAGCGTGGAGAGCTGTGCAGACCACACCAGTGCCTTGATCTATAAACCCAGACTGGATGCGTGTCCAGCATGTGGAGAAATGTGCAGACCACACGAGTGCATTGGTCTATAAACCCGGACCAGGGATCTCTCCAGCACGCGGGGCTGTGCAGGGAACACGACTGAAATGATCTGTAAACTCGGAGCAGTTACTCTCCCAGCGTGTGGATCTGTACAGAAGATCCCAGTGCAGTGCTCGGTAACGCTGTGTTTAATCGCTGCCCAGCGTGGGGAAACTTGCAGCCCATGCTGGAAGTGACAGGATGTGGGGCTCCCATCCATTTACAGCTCCATATCTCCAATGTGGCATGACAAGGGGTGCCATGGGTGCGGAAATCACCGTCAGAGAGAGATGGTGGAGCGTCAGTTTAAATACAAACAAATGGGAGGGGTATATATAGACAGAGAGGGGGAGGTTAAGAGACACTGTCATCGAAGGATGTGCTCACAAGTTTTAGAATGCTGACATGTAGACATTTTGATAGCATCTTGCTACATGGGTCAGTATTTCAGGAATGATGTGTGAATAGGATATTGCTGTGAGTTCAGATGATGGAGAGTTTTGAATGAGCATTTGTTCTGCATTTGTGACTGAGAGTGTGGTGAGCACAGTCTTTGGCTCATTGGGCTGAATCTAACAATAATTTGTCTCATTGTCTTTGAGTGTGACAGAGGGATAGTCTGCAGGAGGTCGAGGTAGTTTACTGATGCTATCTTATCAAATTCCCCTCATTATCTACCTAGCCCAGCACATGCCATTCCTCTCATTCCATGCCAGCCTGATTCTCCCACCCATCACGGCTGGTAATAGTTCCCATCGCCTGGATGGCCCGGGTACTCCAATATCCATGGCGCAAGTGCTATCTTTAAAAAGCCAATGAGCACACAGTTGACCTTTCTCAGTTCGGAGCCGCCCTGCACAGTTTACCCCTAGCCTGGCAGATAAGGGACATTTGCGTCAAGCTTTGTTGAAAGGGGCACGGAGGTCCTGGTGGATGGGCTAGTACAGAGAAGGACCATTCTCTTCCCAGAGGAGTCCACACCGCCAGACCCATCGAGCATGTTCTGACATCACCACCCAGCTCAGTGCAGTAACTTCGTTCTGAAGAAATGTCCAACAATACAGGACAAGCATCAATAACCTTCCCAGCACTTCCAGGATAAGTTTCACTGTATTCTCTCTGCTCCCTCTCTTTCTCTGTCTGTCTCCCTTTCTCTCTTACCTCCACTGCTCCCCTACACTGAAAACACTGCATAGATTCAACACTGTTGACTGGATCACTCCAGCCACCTCACCTCCTACTCCCCACCTATACCATCACTAGCAGCAGGATCAACCAATTTCACCCTCACTCCCTCCATCTCTCTCATTCCAGGAGAAACAGTCTGGAATAGGACAGAAAGTGCCAAGCCGGGTGTTGGAGTGCCCGACATCAGTTCTGTCCATCCCTGCCCCTGCCATGCGGAGAGAAGCCCGGTACGAACCAGAGAGAACCGGAACGAATCCTGTGGAGATTCTGAAACATCGCCATCCCACAAATTGAATAAGGGGATAGTTCAGTGAAGGATAATTCTCACTTTAAACTCACTGTCAGTTCCATTTCCACCTGGCACAACTTAGAAGCTCTGGTCCTGATGCCATCTCCCTTTTATATCGAGCTGATATGAATGGAAACCAAAAGAGCTGCGGATGCTGTAAATCAGGAACAAAAACAAAGTTGCTGGAAAAGCTCAGCAGGTCTGGCGGCATCTGTGGAGGAGAAAACAGAGTTAACGTTTTGGCTCCGGTGACCCTTCTTCAGAAGTGAGGCAAGGTTCTCAGTTCTGAGAAAGGGTCACCGGACCCGAAACGTTAACTCTGTTTTCTCCTCCACAGATGCCGCCAGACCTGCTGAGCTTTTCCAGCAACTTTGTTTTTTTGTTCCTGATATGAATGGACTCCCACGGTAAATCAATAATATTAACCAGAATTTAAGAAATCCAAACTTAGCTGAAAACTGGCATTTAAAAAGTGACCCAAAATCTGGGCATGGTTTAGGTCTTGTGCAGTGGGTAGCGCCCATGCCACTGAGGCAGAGCGCTGGATTTGATTTTCATCCCTGAACCTGTGGTAATGTCCCCAGCTCTGGAACAGAAGCTCTTGATTCAAGTACTGCCTGTTTCAGAGGTGTGTCACAGCATGTCAGAACAGGTTGATGTGCAAACACACAGGAGAATAATGTTGCAGATTCAGGGGGTATTGCAGTGTGGTGGTAGCATCTCTCCCTGTGGGCCCAAAGATCTAGATTCAAAACTCCAGAGGCGCTTCATAATATATCTGAACAAGTTGGTTAACATTATTTTAGAATTGTGATTGATCGAGGAGGAAGAGGCATCAATTTTGGATTTCAGGGTGTAGGTACGGGATGACAGAAAGCATAGCCATTCGTGTTCATTGGAGTAAAATTTGCACCTTATAGACGTTTGTAAAATCATGAAGCATGGACAGGGTGAATAGTCAAGATCTTTTTCCCAGAGTAGGGGAGTCCAAAATTAGAAGGTTTAAGGGAAAAGGGAAAATCTTAAAAAGGACCCAAGAGGCAATCTTTTCACGCAGAGGATGATTCGTGTACGGAACGAAGTGCCAGAGGAAGTTGTGGAGGCTGGTAAAAACAACATTTAAAAGGCATCTGGATAGGTCTCTGACTAGGAAGGGTTTAGAGGGATATGGGATAAATGCTGGCAAAAGGGACTAGATTAATTTCAGATAGCTGGTTGGCATGGACAAGTTCGACTGAATGGTTTGTTCCCATGCTGTGCATCTTTTTGATTCATTCACTCAATTTATCCAGATCTCTTTATAATCTTCGATAACATTCTTCCCTGTTCACTGTAAAACCAATCTTGATGTCATCCGCAAACTTGCAGGTTGTGCCTTCTGTAATTCACACCTAAATTATTTTCATAAATGATAAACAAATGTAGACCCAGCACCAATATCTGTGGGTCACCGCTGGTAATCTGCTTCCAGTATAAGAAATAACCCTCCACGACCACCCTGTCTCCTACCATTAAGCAAAAATATTCAGAAACACACACACAGGCATATAGGGACACAGACACAGTAGTGTCTTCGAGACAGCGATAGATAAGTTTAGATTAATCAGGGGATCAAGGGTTATGTTCAGAAGACAGTAGAATTGTGTTGAGAAACATGTCAGGCATGATCGAACAGCAAAGCAGACTGCTCCAATGTCTTATGCTCTATGGTCTTAAGGTATCAGAAATATTTTCCCAAGACAGCACTGGAGGCTGAGATTGATAAATACTTTATGGAACAGAGTCAGTGGGAATGTGGAATTGGTTTGAGGGGCTGAATGGTCTCATCTGCTCCTATTGTTTGTGCTAATTAAAGAGGAGTTGACTTGCTGTGAGGTTAACACTCTTTAAGGAGTCTCCTAATTAAGATAGAGATAAGGATTTTGCTTTCTCTGTAATATTGTGCTTTCTGTAGTGTTGTCATCCCCAGGGAACATTGAAGACTCAGTTATTAAAGATATTTAAAGCTGACCTCAACTGAACTTTGATATTCAGCACAGTCAATATTTATCAGCAATAAACAGGAAAGGGGTGCTCAGCCATAAACAAAATGGCCAACCGCAGTTCCTATCTGATGTGTTATGATCTCACTCCACCTCTCAAGAATATGACAGAGGTGAAGGAAGGCCCATTCAGCCAGTCAGGATCATGACAGATAGAAGGAGGCCGTTCTGCACCCGAAGGAGTTACATGGGAATAGAATGAAATATTCAGTCATGGGGCCATAGAGATATACAGCATGGAAACAGACCATTTGGTAGAACTCATCCATGCTATTCAGATATCCTGAATAAATCTAGCCCCATTTGCCAGCATTTGGTCCATTTCTCTCTCAACCCTCCCTAGACAGCTAGTTATCCAGATGCCTTTTAAATGTGGTAACTGTATCAGCCTCTACCATTCCTCTTGCAGTTCATTCCATACACGCACCACCCTCTGCATGAAAATGTTGCCTTTTAGGTCGCTTTTAAATCTTTCCCCTCTCACCTTAACCTATGCCATCTCGTTTTGGACTCCCCACCTGGGGAAAAGACCTTCACTCTTTACCCAGATTTACCATGATTTTGTAAACCTCGAGAAGGTCACCCCTAAATGACAATTGTTTATTTTGCTGTGTAGCGACTGCAGCAATTTTTCCACACAGCGCCCACAGCCAAAAATGAAAATAATTATGAAGATTATCTGTATTGGTGGTGCTGTTAAAGGGACAAAAGTAAACCAGGCTAGCAGGAAATTTCCCCTCCTCCTCAATACGTGTCCGGGGAAAATTGAGCACCGCATTGAGAGGGCAGATAAGATTTAACGCTGCATATGAAAGACAGCATTTTTGACCGTGCAGCGTTCTGCTCAAGTGTTCATCTATATTCTATGTTTGTCTTTTAATTGCTCAAGAATCAGTATCATTGACAGTACAATCTCTACCTAATTATCTGACACCAAATTTCCCTAATGGTGAATTGCGGAGCTCAGAAACACCTCGACAACCAGCCACACACCACAGGAGGAGGCTATGCAACCTTTCTCGGCTGCTACACAGGACCAGGGAGCCCTGGTTCGCTAAAATTAAACACAGGGTAGAAATAACTACTTACATATACATTGGAGAGTTGTACCTAATGGAATTCCTCAGGGACCAGTGTGTGGTCATAAACAATTTACTATCTAGTTTAACGATTTTGGAGGGAGTGGTGAGAGCGCAAGACAGGGGGCAGTCGGTAAGGCAAGCTTCAGCTTTTAAAAAACTTACCTCGTGAGTTGGTGGCCTACTTGATTTGAGCAGCGGGAGAGGTGAGAGCGCAAGCCAGGAAGTGAACTATTATATATGGGCATTGTCGTGTATCAATGGTTTAGATAAATGCAACAAAATGTATTCGAACTAAATTTGTCAATGATGCTATGATAACCAGGAAATTAAGCTATCAGGAGGAGGTAGAGAGAATGTAAATGTATAAGCAATTTGGCACATGAAACATAACGTTGGTAACTGTGAACCTGTGAGATTTTCAGCGAGAACAAAAAGCTATGTATTACATAAATGGAGGGAGATTATGGGACTTAGTGATATAGTGTGTACGAGAGGGTTCACTCTGAAACTTCCAGACATTGGAAGTGTTGCTCTACCATCCTGATGGTCTGCTCCCTGATGTTCCAAGTTGCCTCATTACTCTCAGTACACACGGAATATTTTGATGTGTTAGGTTGGTGGTGGGGAATGGTGAGGTGGAGGGTGTTTTGGACAGTGTATCAAGGGCGTGGCCTTTATCCAAGATACCATCCTTTCTTTTTACGTGGAGACACGAATATAATAGGAATGGCTGCCTGCTTCTGAATGAAGAGGTTGTGGCTGCTGCCAGGACAGTGGGTATTCACCAACATGATGTACTGTGCATGGCCACACTGCAACATTAATGGAGTGAGAGTTTGAAGGGTTCAATCATAAGAACGAAAACATTAAATGAAGGTATTTTCAGAACAGCTGAAATGGTTAGTTATATCCCATTCTCTATTCACCTCCCAGAACCAGCCCGGGCACTTTTCTCTGTTCACTCACAGGATGTGGGCTACACTGGCTGGGCCAACATTCATTCCATTCCTCATTGCCCAGAGGGTAGTTACAGCCAGTGACATTATTGGGTGTGTGGAGTCACGTGTAGGCCAGAGCAGAGAAGGATGGCAGTTTCCTTACCTACAAGAAAAGAGTGAATCAGATGGGTTTTCCTGACAATTGCCAATGGTTTCATCTTCATCATTCAACTTTTAATTCCAGATTTTTATTGAATTCAAATTCCAACATCTGACTTGGCAGGATTTGAACTCAGGGCCTCAGAACATTACGTGCTTTTTTGGATTAATAAACTAGCAATAATACCCTTGGCCATCACTGTAAACCCAGCTGAAATATCAGTTCAGCATGGAGCAATTTGCAGACTCGATTGTCTCCTGAGCTCCATCTTACAGGAGCTTTCAGTTATTCAACTCCCCATATTCCTGTCACTGACCAGATGACTCATAGACACTTTTTACACCAGTTTTCTTCAAACTCGTGTTCGAGAGCCATTTCTCATGAGGACGGACTCTCCAATCAATATATTACATCAGTTTTATACTTGCACGTAATTATAAGCACACTTTACACAGACCAATGAAAAATATACAGTTATGGTTATCAATATCCAATCACAGTCAGTAATTCTAATTATTTTGCTTGGTCACGTTATTGTGTTCAGCCAATGACAACATCTTAACACATCTCATTTTAAATATAACTTCATGCAAACATTTATTTTGTCCTCAGCCATTATCTTGACCGGTATCTGACTTGTAGCTTTACTGTTCAGGGGTGGCACGATGACTCAGTGATTAGCACTGTAGCATCTCAGCACCAAGGACCTGGGTTCAATTCCAGCCTCAGGTGACTATCTGTGCGGCGTTTGCATATTTTCGCTGTGTCTGTGTGGGTTTCGTCCAGGTGGTCCAATTTCCTCCCACAGTCCAAAGATGCGCAGGCTAGGTGGATTGGCCTTGCTAAATTGCCCATAGTGTTTCAGGGAGTGTGGGTTATAAGGGGATGGGTCTGGGTGGGATGCTCCAAGGGTCGGTGTGGACTTGTTGGGCAGAAAGGCCTGTTACCACACTGTAGGGATTCTAATTCTAATCCTAAAATTGTCATCAAAGTTTCTATTGTCCATTATCTTTGATATTGTTATTTTATCAGGGATCTCCAGTAAAAGTTTGCCTGATTTTACATGGCAGAACATCAGTTCCCTTTCACAAAACCATGTTGACTCCAATTGCATGAAGGTTCTGGAAATGTCCTTTCCTTAATAATGGAGTCTAGCAGGTTCCCAATGATAAACGTTAGGCTGACTAGCCTATCATCTCCTGCTTTCTGTCTCCCTCTCTTGTCAAGCCACGTGTTATTGAGTCATAGGGTCATACAATACAGAAACAGACTCTTCAGTGCAACTCCTCTGCACTGACCAGATATCTCAATCTGATCTCGTCCCATTTACATATGATACATATCCCTCTTAACACTTCCTATTCACATAACCATCCAGATGCCTTTTAAATATTTTAACTTAACTGGCCTCCATCACTTATACTGGCAGCTCATTCGATACTTGCACCACACTCGGTGTGAAAAAGTCACCACTTGGGTCCTTTTTAAATCTCTCTTGTTTCACTTTAAACCTATGCCATCGAGTTTTGGATTCTGCTACCCTGGGGAAAATACCTCAGCTATTCACCCTATCCATGCTCCTCATGATTTTATAAATCTTTATATGGTCATACTCAGTGTTTGACTCTCCAGGGAAAAAAAGAAGCCCAGCCTATTTAGTGTCTTTCTATAACTCACACCCAATATAACACCAATACTGGCATCTTCCTTGTAAATATTTTCTGAATATTTTCCAAATTTAACAACATCTTTCATGTAGCAGGGTGACCAGAATTATATGCAGAATTCCAAAAGTGGCCTCGCCATTGTCATGTACAGCCGCAACATCAAGTCTCAATTCCTATACTCATTACACCGACCAACGTCACAATAGAGATTTTTCAGTTTTGTTGGAACATTCATGGAATACAGAGAGTGCTGGAATATTTCAAAGACTGTCCCCTTCTTTATCCATCAACTTGCTCCCCTAGTCAATATAACGATAGCTGATTCTTTATACCCACACTATACTCCTGCTCTCCCCTCATTCCTTTTGTTTCGATAAATCCAACCACTTGATTCGAATTGAAATTCAGTGCCATGGCTTCCACAGACTTATGTGGATGTAAATTTCCCAGGTTCATCAGTCTCTGAGTGAACACATTTGTTCTCATCTCAATGCAGAGTGATCTGCACATACCTAAGACTGTAACTCCTTCTTTTAGACATTCCAGTCAGGAAATCATCATCCTTGCTTCCATTCTGCTTCGCCCAGACAGAGTTTTATATGTTTTACTGATATCTCCACTCATTTTTGTAATCCTCATCGAATACAGGACCAGTCAACTCAAACTTCGCTGACAAAACAACCTACCATCACAAGGATCAGTCTGGTCATCCTTTGTTATAATCCTCTGGAGCAAGTGTATCCTTTGTTAGGTAAGGAGACCAAAACTGCACGCAATACTCCAGAATATTCAAGATGAGATCTCACCAGTACAGCCACAGTTAGACTGCCTTACTCCTCTACACGATTCTCTTTGAAATGAATTGCAATCTACCATTTTTCCTGCATTGTTCCTTTCAATAACTGATGTATAATGACATCTAGCCCACTTGCTGGGTCTATGTGCACTGACCAGCGTACTAATGCCATTCACAATACTGACTTCTGGCTTCAGAAGTCACTGCCCTGCATCGATCTCGAAGGTCTGCGCAGAAGATCACAAAAGACAGGGAGCACAAGTACCTTTATAGATCAATATTTTTCAAACAATCCCTGTTCAAATATTATGCAGTTGTTCAATTACTTTCCACCAAAGTGCACAACATCACATATATCCACATTACTATTCATCTGCCATATATTTTCCCAGTCATTCCACTTGTCTCAATCGCTTTGGAGCATCTGTACATTCTCCTCACCTCTCACAATTCCAGTTTTTTACTGTCAGCAGACTTGGACACATTGCACTGGATTCCCTCAACCAAACTTTTGATATGGTTTGTAAATATCTGGAGTCCCTGACTTACACCATGAATCTTTCCATCCAAAAAAAAAAATCAATTTACTCCTGCTCACTGTTTCCTGTCAGCTCCCACATTATGACACCATGTTCATATATTTGGCCTAATCCCACGTATTATACTTTGCACACTAGGCTTCGGACTCTATCAAAAATATTTCCAAAAATCCAAATGCACTGCATCCATTCCTTCTCCATAATTTATCTTCCGGTTGGTTTTTCAAATACAAGTCCCAGATTATAAACAAACATTGACTTTGTCTATGCCCAGTAAATCCTGTTGCAATAATTTCTGCAAATTAGTTTATTAACTAATTTCATTATATTTTCATTTCTAACCATACTTAGGTTTCCTGGCATTGTTCAGAAGGTTTTCTTTTATGTTTTCTTCTGTGAATACGGAACTGAAGAATTCTGTCATAGTTCTGTCATTTCCTTTTTATTCATTCTTCCCTCTCTGGTTTCAGACTTTTTTCTCATTCGTTGCCGACTGGCATCCTTTTAGAAGCAATTGCAGTTCATTCTTATAGCCCTTGTTATTATAGTCCCCAGAAACCCAACAATTCCTGTCTTATGCTGTTCAATGATTGAACTTCCACAACCATACAATCACAGAAGCATAGACTGTCTACTGTCAGAAATACAGTGCAATGTCCATTAGTCCCACTTTCCTACATGAGACCCGGGGCCCTGAATATTATGACACTCCAAGCGCTCATCCAAATACTGTTCAATGGTCGTAAGGTTACCCATGACAATTTCCTCTCAGAAAGTGCATTATAAACTGCAGCACTCACTGGGTGAAAACAATCCTTAAATTTTCTTTAACTCTCAAACCCTGCACGTTAAAAGTGTGCTCCTTTTTCTTGGCCTTTTTACTAAAAGGAGCGGTTGCTTTCTATTCACCCTGTTCATCCCTCTCATGATCTCGTATTCCTGAATTACTTTGCCGTTCAACTTTCACTGCTCCAAGGCAAGCAACCCGAGATTAAACAGCCTCTCTTCAGAGCTGATGTGCTCCATTGCAGAGAACATCCTGGTGAATTTTCTCTGCACTCCTTCCAGTGCAACCTCATCCTTCCTATAACGTGGCATCAAGAACTGCACACAGTACTCTATCTTGGCCTAACCGATGTCTGTATACTCTTATGATCTCTGCCTTGATGAATAAATGCTATGCCTACAGTCCCCTATGCCTCGTTAACTAGCCTGATAACTTGTCCAGTCACATCAGGGATCTGTGGAGAAGTGCCTTCTGAGTTTCCTAGTGTCCTGCCATTCATTGATTATTCCCCTTGTCTGGTTCCTTCTTCCAAAGTGTATCACATCATATTTATTCGTGTTACATTCGATCTGCCATTGATCTGTCTATCTGACCTTTCTATCACTATCTTCCTGTAACATAAGACCTTCCTCCTTACTACAAAACACCTAGACAATCCTTGAGTCAAACACGAATTTACTTATCACACGTCCCCCTCCACCCGCTCCACATTCACATCTACATCATTTATGAATTCCACAAATAATAAAGGACACGGCATTGATCCCTGTGGTACACCATTGGACACCGATCTCCAGTCACACAATCAGTCATCTGCTATCATCCTCGGTCTCCTGACACTAAGTTGATTTTGAATCAAACTTCGCAAGTCAGTAAGGGACTCTCTGATTATTATGTTCCGCTTGACATACTTGTAGAATATCTGGGTATTCTCCCTCATCTTGCCTGCCAGCAGTTTTCCATGCCCCTCTGCTAGTCTATCACCTCTGAGTGAAGACTTTGCTCCTTGTTGCAGTCTTAAATGGCCTGCCCCTTATCCAGCCATTATTTACCTTCAATGTGCAGTAGACAAACAGGGAAACATTACGTTTATTTCCAACTTGTCATATGTTTTTTTCAATTTTCTACATTTCACTGCGATCACCTTTTATTCTTTGAAACTGTAGAGAACACAGGCCGAGATTACTTATCAGACCATCTTGCTATCTGAGGGATCAATATGGAGAATGTTTATTGAACTTCCTCTGGGGTAAGTATATTCTTTCTTAGATTGGAACACCAAACTGTACACAATACTCCAGGTACAGTTTGGCCAACACTCTATGCAACTGATACAGGATGTCTTTACTTCTATATTCCAATTCCCTTAAGTGATGTCCAACCTAACATTTTACAAATATTCCTATATATACCCTTTGAATTAATTTTATTTATGAACTCATGGTGTGAGTTCTTGCAGAAAGCTTTCTGAAAATCCAAATATACCACTTCCACTTGTTCTCTATTGTCTATGCTGCAAGAAACAACTTCAAAAATTCTGATGTTTGTCAAGCATGAGTTCTCTTTCAGAAATGCATACTGATTCTTTCCAATGTTGCTTTTAATTTACGAATATCCACTATCACAACCTACATCATAGATTCCAACAGTTTCCTTACCAATATCAAGATAATTGGACTGCAGTTCTCCATACTATCCCTTCTTCCCTCTGTAAATGGTTGGACAACTTTTACTACCTTCCAGTTATCTGCAATGGCTTCCGCTCTTTGCAGAATGTACAAGAAAATAAAACATAGTCATCAACGGTGCAATTAATAATTCTATTGCTGCTTTCTTTTCCTGACATTTTGACATGAAGTACATCTGGTCCATCAGATTTAGCAATGCTCAATCCAGCTGCATTTCCAAATACTACCTTGTCATTTATATGAATTTGCTTTACGTCATTAGTTTCAAAATTGCCATAATAGCACTTTGTGTGTCTGGGAGATTTTCTGGATCTTCCTTCATGAAGACAGATGCAAAGTGAATGGTTAGTTTCTCTGCTATTTCCCTGTGCTGCACAATGAATTCTCCTGTCCCCATTGCTAATCTCCCACATTTAACTTTGTTTTATATTATTTTCTTTGAAGAATAGACAGTAAATTTAGGCAGACTTCGTGTTTCCTGTTCTTTTGTATTCATGTTCTCTTTTTGAATTCCTTATCAGTTTCGTGGCCCTCCTTTTCTGGGTCATAAATATCTCAGAATTCTCAGGTTTCCACGATATCTGGAATTCCTCTGAAACCACTTCCTTTGATTTAATACAATTTTTAATTTCTTATGTTAACCATCGTTGAGTCGCTATCCCTTTCTTTGCTGTTTGTACCTTAGAGAAATATATGTATTTTTCAGACTTTGCAGTATTTCTAGGAATATCGACCATTGCTTGTCTGCCTCTAAATTTTGTATTGTACTTTCCCAATTCATTACAGCTAACTTGACAATCTAGCCTCATGGATTCCATGATGTTTGAAGGTAATGTTTAAAAATTCGACGTTTATGCAGACGCCATGTAATATGCAATATATTTTTGTCACTATTTCTCAAAAGCTGCTTCAGAGAAAAGTTACTAATGAGCTCTTCTGACCACACAACACCAAAGTCGACATTACGTGGTCTCTGGTTTGATTCACAACATACTTTTCAACCTACCTCATATACACGTATGGATTTTATTTTCACAGCATTAGCGGTCACTTAGTTAACGCAGTTTAGATGTAACTTGAGATCATCCATCATTACTGCAGCATCCACAATACTTGCATATCTAACTTTCAAAGCATAAGATGCTCATAATTTGTGCTACAGTTTTGGTTTAGATCTATAACATACTGACAGTTGCTTTTTCTTGTTATTTGTAAGCTCCATCCAAACTGATTCAATGGAAGCTGAGGGAAGTGGCCTGTGGCGTTATTAGTGATGGACTTGGACAAGACATTCGGTTAGGCTCACCTTGACGTTGAGATGATCTGAAGAAACATCCAGAAATATAGGACGAGTATCAATAACCATTCCATTTCTTCCAGTATAAGTGCGACTGTATTCTTTCTGCTCCTTCACACTCATTCTATACCGGTTATAGCACCTAACTCCGAGCAAGGTTCGCACTCATTCACCAAATAAGGCTAAAACTCTTACCACTCCCATTACTGAATGCAATACCTTCCTTGCCTCACGCTCTCTGTCAACTTGGCAATACCTCTGAAAAAATAACACTGCATAGATTCAACACTGTGGACTGACTCACTCTGGACACCTCACCATTTCGTCCAACCTACATCAGCTCTTACAGCTATGCCATCCTATCACCCTCCCTCACTACTTCCCTTTCCCTCATTCAAGGGGAAACAGCCTGTAATAGGACAGAAAGAGACAAGCCGCATGGTACAATGCCCGAGAACTGCTACCCCTAACTTATGCGTTCTTCTCTCAAATCACCCATTACAGCTGTTACACAGATACAGGGCCACGCCATTCAGCCAGCCAGGATCGTTACAAACAGACTGGAGGAGACCATTCTGCCCGTCTAAGGAATATCACATCATGGAACTCCAACTGTCAACATCCTGGGGGTTATCTTTGACCGTAAACTCAACTGAACTCAACACATAAACGCAGTGGCTACAAGAGAAAGTTTAGGAATACTGCGCGAGTAACTCATCTCCTGACTCCTCAAAGCCTATCTACCATCTACAAAGCACAAGTCAGGTGTGCGCTGGAATACTCCACACTTGCCTAGATGACTATAGCCCTAACAACACGACAGAATCTTGACTCCATCCAAGCCAAAGCAGCCCGCTTGCTTGGCGCTGCATCCACAAGCATTCACTTTCCACCACCAACACTCAGGAGCAGCACTGTGTACTGTCTGCAAGATGCACCTCAGAAATTCACCAAAGATGCTCACACAACACCTTCCAAACCCATGACCACTTCCATCTACTAGGACAAGGGCAGCAGATATATTGGAACACCACCAGCTTCAAATTCACGTACAAGCCACTCACTATCATGACTTAAAGACATATCATTGTTTCTTTATTGTTGCTGGATCAAAATCCTGGAATTTCCTTCGTAATGGCATTTTGGGTCAACCCACAGCAGTATCTGTATTTGAAGATGGCAGCTCATCACCACCTTCTCAAGGCCAACTGGGGATGGACAATAAATGATGGCTCAGCCAGCGACACCCACCTCCCACTAATGAATAAAAAAAGAGAACGATGTAATTTAGCACATTGAGTATATGACACAGCACAGGAGCAGACCATTCAAACAGCCTAAGCTGCTGCACAGGAACAGGGAAGTTGTCGCTAAAAGCAAGTAGAGATTACAGTTAAATGTTTATTTTCAGTTTGCAAAGCTGTAACTATTGGAATGCTGCAGAGACCAATGAGGGGTCATCAATAATCAGTAATCTGTATCACAGACTTGAATGAAGGAGTTTGAATGGATCGAAGTTCAATTAGCTCTTACACCAAGATGGTCATTCAATAAATGTCAAATGGAGTTATTGAGTCCGCAATGTAATATAGACTGGGGAGGTTTGTGAGCAAACCTTCAGCAGAAATAACATAACGTGAGTTGTCTATTTCGGCAGGAAGGAAAAATGACAGTAAACAATTTAAATTGAGAGAAATTGCAGAACTCTGTGACAGACTGTTTTCGTGTTCCCGGTACATAACTCTGCAGATGCAGCAAGTGATTTGGAAGGTAAACGGAATGATGCTGTTTCTGGGAAAGGGTATCAGGTTCAATCGTAGGAACGGTTTACTGCATCTTTATGGGGAATTGATACATTGTATGCAATTCTTATCTCCTAAACTAATAAAAAGACATAATGTTTCCGAAGATTTTCAAAGATGTTTCACTTTACTCGTCCCTGGATTGATGGCCTTCTGTTATGAAAGATTATCTGTTTAGGTCTTAGATAAGAAATCTTATTGAACCACACACAATTTTGAGAAAAGTGTAAGACTAAAGGTAGGAAATAAATTTTAAGCTTAAGATGTGTTGATTTTAACACAGATATCATAAAGACATTATAATGTTTAAAATTATTTTTAAAAATTACACAGACGCATATAAATATCATTTAACTATAAAGCGGATATGATTTATTGCAAAATGAAAAACACTGTGTGACAACAGGAATGATGCACCTACATATAGTTCTTAATCATATATTCCAGAGAATGTTCAAAGAAATCTCACATGGTCGACTTTGGTGCTCAGTTGACATTATTGTATGTTTGAAAACAGAGAGGAAGAATAGTGCTACTTGTCTCACAAGAAGCAGCCGATTGCTCCCTCTGTCTTACTTTGTTCCTCCTGACAACAAA
Source organism: Ginglymostoma cirratum (assembly GCA_024137785.1). Lineage (NCBI taxonomy): Eukaryota > Metazoa > Chordata > Chondrichthyes > Orectolobiformes > Ginglymostomatidae > Ginglymostoma > Ginglymostoma cirratum. The sequence goes on along the minus strand of JAHRHZ010000110.1, from coordinate 1,992,040 downwards.
GTATGAGAGCAGAAAATCCCTGAGTCATCTGCATCACTCTTGGAGGATTCCTGACGAGGGTTCACTAGAACCGCTGCACTGCCTGAAGTACAAGGAATTCAGCCAATTCCAACTGTTCCAGAAGGAACTCCCATAGCAGCAGCTGCGTGAGCACAATAACTTCAGAGGAGGAATAACATTTGGAACACTCTATCATTTTTCCATTTGGTATGAGTTCAACTATTATGAAACTCTGGAACGCTTTCATTTCTCTGTTTGTCTTAAGGATCGTGTGTTTGTGCATGCGTCGGTATGTGTGTGCCTCTGTGTCTCACAGTTTTCAAGAAAATGACCCAGTTTGAGACCTATATCACTGGCCATATAACTAAACTGGTTACATTTAAACTTTGTTGTAACCAGTGTAGGAGTGGAACAGGAAAAAGAATCAGTGACCTTCCAACATTGTTTGAAACACGAATGAGAAATTCTCAATGGGCTGCTCAATGAGAATCCTCTTCACCAGACGTTTGTGGTACATGCGTGCTTACTTTTATTCAAAGTTGGGTTTTCTTAAACTTTGGAAGACAAGTGGATAAAAGAAAATTGTGTACAGACAGAAGAGTGCTGCTGAGACCACAATCAGATCAGCCACGACCTTAGTGCCTGGTGAAGCAGTGACAAAGTGTCTAATCACGCACTCCTGCTCCTTGGTCCTGTGTTTCTATGTTCCATTCAGCCCCTCAAACCTCCGGCACAGGAGCAGATGGAAGTCACTTGCTCCTATTACCCGGTCCACAGTAACGTAGGATATCATACAGTCCCTCAAAACGTTCACACATGGTTTGGTGTGGTGGGGGTGGGGGGGGAGGTGGTGAATGTCATTACGAAATCCAGGCTGGGAAAGAAAGAGACCTCCATTTTCTTTACCGAGTTTGCCCTCTCTGCAACTTGTGCATCATTTGTTGGTCATGTTGTAGACCCTGGTTCATTGTGAATATAGGTCCACACCTCAACAAAATACTTTGCTCTCTCTGACGACAATGTTCAATAATAGAACCTCCAGGAAAATCACAACCATTTACAGAATATGTGAACATAAGAAAAGACAGGAAGTAATTCGGACAGTCAAGTGTGCCTTGCCACTTGATAAGATCACTGTGATATACAGTTGGCATCAACTCCTCCTTAATGCCCAATTCTTCACATGCCCCAACTCTGTGACAGGTAAAAAATCAATCTACCTCCTCTTTAAATACTTGCAGTTATCTAGCTCCTCTAACTCTCTGGACTGAATAACTCTTGACATTCACTACACTCTGTGAGAAGAATACACTCCCTAGACATACACCATGTCTTGTTAACATGAACAAAAGAGGTGAACACAAGGGATCAGGTAGGAAGGATTGACCTTGATATCAAGGCAGTATTTGACTGAGGATGTCATTGAGGGGCACCAACCATATTGAACTGAATGGATAATCAGCCATAATGTCTCCACTAGCTGGTGTTATTCAGAGCAAAAAGGAAGATATTTGTCTTTGGTGGGCATCATTCCTCTCAGTCCTGGCACATCCCTGTGGGAGATCCTCGGGGTAGATTCCTCAGCGTAAACACCTTCAGCTGCATCGTAAATGTCTTTCTACATCGTAGGATCAGAAGTCGGGATCTTCATTGAAGATTACGCAATATTCAGAACAATTTGCCACACATCAGCTACTGAACCATCTTATATCCACGTGCAGCAAGACCTAGCCATCATTCAAGTTTATGCTGTTAAAGTGTAGGTAACATTAGTGCAAGAACATTGCCAGACACTGCTCATTTCCACAGTCAAAAGAGAAGCTCATTCAGGCATCTAGTTGCGAATGAATATGTGAAAGCCATTCAACACATCCAAACTACCGAACAAGAAGAGGAACAGTCCATTCAATCTCTCCTGCCTGTCACACAGGAATAGTAGGAGACTGGCCAGCACATCAAGCTGTTAATCAGGAATTGTCAGAGCCCAACCCGGCACTTGAACCTGTTGCGTGGGACTAGGAAGAGGCCATTCAGGTCCTCCAGACACATATACAGGAACACGAGGATGCACATTGATGCACCAATGAAGCAGAGACTGCACAGATAGAATGCTCCATGATGTTACTCGTGAGTCTATTGCCTGTGGAACATATGTAACTTTAATGTAATTTACTGGCAGTGAGTTGGGAGGCCAAATATTTTGTGCCAAGTCTCAAGAAAGCATCTTATATCTCCGAGAAGACAAACCTGTGTTCTCCATGTAGGTCAGATGCTGATGGGAATGGTTAACTGTTTTAGAATGAAAGTATTGTGGCCATTGCCAGGATTGTGTATAACGTGACATTCACTGCAGGATCACACACCAACTGCACTTTAATGTGGTGCGACTTTGTTCAAAGCCTTGACCTCTCTCTCCCTCTCTCTCTCTCTCACACACACACACACACACACACACACACACACACACACACACACACAATCGACTTGGAGAGCTGGGGTGGGATGGAAGAACCATCCTCAGAGGCAATTAAACTGTCCAGAATCATGTAACCTGAGTAAACAACAAAGTAAGCCATGAAATTTATCACTTCATCAGGATCTGTTTAGAACATAATGATTGTCCACAGCCCTCAATTTTCAATGCAATCACCTCTTATTTTCTCATAGTGCTACATATTAATCTTCACTTACTCCTCATGGTACCATTATCCCAGGGATTAGTCAGGTGAAGCTCCTTTGCACTCTCCTTTTGGCAAGGATATCATTCCTTACAAATGAGAGAAAATCTGTCCAAAATTCCCAAAATACTGCCTCAATAACACTCCCAGAGTTAATCACAATCATTCTTTATCCTTACTTAGCCGTCTACAAAGCAGGCAACAACAGAAGGGCACATTACAACCCAACACACTGGTCACACTGCCCTACATCAAGAAAATTTTGAAACTGACAACAGGACTCCGAAGACCACGAGGAATCATGGTGGCCCTCAAACCAAAGCCACTCTACAACAAACACTTACAACGATTAAAGACCTCATTCCCACAACATGCATAACGAATGTGGTTTACAAAATACTATGCAACGACTGCCACAAACATTACATCGGACAGACAGAAAGGAAACTATCCTTCAGAATGTATGAACATCTGCTAACAGCAAAACAGCAGAACTCTCCTTAATATCTGTACATTCAGACAATGAAGGCCATCATTTTAAGTGGAGCAAGGTAACCACAGTAGCTCAAACCAAACATAGACACGCACGGGAATTTCTCGAGGTATGGTTCTCCACCCATACTTCAATCAACAAACATCTAGGGTTGGAACCCATACATCAACCCATACAGTTCAAATCCGGAAATGACAACACTCACCATAACGGACTGGACGGTATAAATTCTGAGCAGAGTAGAATAACATCGTTTCATTGGATGCTCCACTGATTATGTTACCTAGCATGGTGTCGAAATGTCTGAACAAAAACAAGCCAGCTTGATGAGCAGGTCTACAACCTCATCCACAACCCAAGCAGCAGATCTTTGCCAAAACTTAGCCATGTCTGTTTATTTCCTGCGGCAGAAAAAGCTATTCCTTCTCTATGCACTGTGACTGACATAGAATTAAAAAGTTCCTCGCATCTGTATATCAGCATCAACAAAGCCAGCACCAGAGGTGCCTATGGAGATGAACATCACTCTCAGGAAAAAACTCAATGAGAGAGAATGTACTTGAAATCGGGAATCGCCACATACCTGAATGGAACTGAGTTGTAGGAGTATGGAAACAGACAGAGGAAGGGAACTATCTTTACTTTTGTTCGTCTTTCATGGGATGTGGGCAGACCAGGTCAGGCCAGCATGTTAAGCCTATCTTGAACTGAGTGGCTTGTTCAGCTGTTGCACAGAGCAAGAAAAAGCAAAACACATTCCTGTGGGTTTGCAGTCTCACAGAGGACTGACCACGGAAGAATGACACATTGCCTTCTCTAAAGGACATGAGGCAAGCAGATGGGAATTTTTTAAAATAACAACGATGACAGTTTCATTTAACTGTCACCAATTTCCTCCATGAGATATCAACAGATTATTATTCTGTGCATCTAGATTATGATTCAATGACTTGAACACCAGGCTATGTCTTCCCACCTGACAGATTCTGTGGAGAGAACGAGTTAAACATCTCATGTGCAATTATCTTGTAACAGAAGCGTAGTTAGAAGGGACTTGAAAGTTGTATCCGGATTTAACAAAGGCATAAATGATGGTTTAATTGGAAGTTGCACTGATGCTGAGGAGGAGACTGGGATATCATGAAGTGGTAATGGCAAAGATTGGTGAGTGGGGAGGATATGAAGACGTACATCTGTGCAGGGAAAAAAAAATTATGGAGTTTGTGAACAGTCGGGTTCCTCCTCACATGTTGGTGAGTAATCTTTAAATAGTAATCAGCTAGTTATAATTTATAAGGAATGGAATTTTTGATTGGAACTGAAAACGGTGACTTCCACCTTCCCAAAATTTACATATCATGAGCAGCAAGTCAATTCAACCCGGTTTAATAGACAGCGAGACTTACCAGGAACACCAACTGTAGCAAGGATGGGATAGTAACCACCTTGAATAACCATCATTACATCATGAATCCGCGATACTAATGATATCCAATGCTAAGAAAGCCAGTAAAGACCCCAGGATAAACTCCTTCCCATTGTTGGAACATTCCAGTCTATTGTTCACAGATTCGGATCTCTCCTTCCCCTCTCTGGAGCTGCTGAACTCTGTCAGTGATGTAGGTGATGCTCCCGCTCATGCTATGGGATAACACGTTGAAAGGAGTCCTTTTTTCATAGGAGAGGCAAACCCTCCAGTGATACATTTAGGATCCACAGAGAATGAGATTAATCGCAAACACTGAACAAACAGCTCCAATTAATACCTTTCAATTCAATAAAGGTTTATTCAAATTCAAAATAACGTTTAACTTTTGCACATTTTGGATGGGACATGTGAAGATGACTGAGGGAAGGAGTGTTAGAGATGGTCAACCAAATGTGCGCAATCATTCAACCTGCTTTGGATATGGGAATAATGCCAAAGGATTGTCAGAGCATAAACATGCTTATCTGTTCATAAACATCCTGTAACCACTGATCAGTCATGACAATATCAGTAGCATCTTGAAAGAACATTGATAGTCCATAATCTGAGAGGAAAATGTGCCTAAAACAACCGATAAATGGTATGGATATGTTAACAGAGAATTGTACCTGATAAACACAATTCAGATTGTTATTCCAGGATCAGAGAGGGCAGTTGAGAGTTGTGCTGTTGATGTTGTTGATGTCAATGGACTGTGATAAAGAATCATTTATTGGACATTAAGTAAAGTGTGATTTCTTTCTATTCATTTGTGGGATGTGGGCGTGTCTTGCCGGCCAGCATTTCTTGCCCATTCATAGTGGCCCTTAAGAAGGTGGTGGTGAGCTGCCTTCTTGAACTGTTGCATTCCTCTTGCTGTTGGTTGACCCACAATGATTGTGAAATTGGAGAATATACAGAAAACACAGAATTGGAAGACACAGCTGTTGAGACTAGAAGGAAGAACAATGATATTTTCCAGTCATCAGTCTTGCAATATTACTCTTTATAACTCTTATGAAGAGCAGACTCAATGATACATCTACAATGAGAAATGAGGAGAAACAATATTAATGAAATGTATTTATTCAAAACAAAATACAGGACAAAATGACTTTCCGTATATACCAAAATATGGAAGGTACAAAGAGATAAGATTATTATAATGCACTCATGATATTGAGCTATATGAATTGAAATGTGGATTACAAAATCGTGTAAGTGGTGTGCAAAATTTATCAATCTGATACTGATTTCCCCTTCGTCAGTGATCCTCCTCACTGAGATTCTCTGCCCCAGTCTCTCACACAGTGTGTATGTTATCAGTTCTTGCAGCTGTTGGCGCAGTCTATTTGAATAAATCAGCCTTCTCCCTGGAGCAACTCTATTTCGCTGGTTGGATTCTGTTTAGCTGTTAGCAACTCAGTTCTGTGGTATTATTGGAGATCAATGAGCTGGGATGACAGCCAATATCAGCATAGTGCTCACAGGGTACGGCATCTGACAAAGTTTTTGCAGACCATGGGAATGTCTAAATAAAATTTCCATCTTTTGACTGTCTCTGCCTATCTCCCCTCATTCTGTTTTCTGATTTATTTAACTTCCACATCTTCTAGCATCCCTTTCTCTCTCACTTGGTCTGTCGCTCCCCTTTCTCTCCTCTCCCAGTTTACCTCCCTTCACTTCCTTTCTCTCTGTTTATCTCCCTCTCTCTCTTTCTCTCTCAGTCCATCTCCACATATACTCTCTCTCTCCAAATTATGCAGTTGGATAGCTCATGGACCACTATGGGCTGATTGGCATCCAACTGTGCTGTAATAATTCTGAGGTTTGCTGACACACAATAAAAAATCTTTAGATGGCTGGAGAGAAAAGCTGGTCCAATGACGGACACAGTGCACAATCATCCATTATCTCTTCCTGTACTTTTGATGTGCTGCTGCCTCAAAATGCCTCTTAAAATCGATTGAATGACATTTGAGTAGGAGGGAGGATGTTCACCAGAGAATATTTCAACCAGGAATTAATGAAGAATGAGATTGCAGAATAATACAAATAATAAAACAAGAACACAGCAGCGCAAGAAATGAGAACAGAATAGAACTTATTATTACAAGTAATTCCAAGTTCAACACCTTGATGTGACAATTTGTCTGATTTGAACATAAACAGGAAAGCAATGTTTCTGATTCCAAACATTATTTAAGAAAAGATTCAGCATCTTCAGTTTAGACTTTCCTATAATTAGAAAGGTTTTAAATATTCCATAAGTTATTCTTGCTGAGGACTGTGATAGATTTCACCTACGGTGTTGAATTCAACGATACTGGCATCACAAGATTGATCCTTTGAAAATAACAGGCTGAAAACGACAATCATCATAGAGACAATGTGCTCCCAGAAGATGAGACTCACTGACGGCGCCATGCATTCAACACATTATTGGACTACTGGCTGATACTGAACCTTGCCAATATCTGTATCAAAGGACTTACCATTGACCTGAACGTGAAGTTGAATTGAAATAAAAATACATGTTACAAGAGCAGGTCAGAGGCTATCAATTCTACAGTGAACAATAGACGAAAGGACAATTATGGCATGAGAGAAAGCAATATATTTCAGACATTCAGCCCATCGAATCAGCTCCAACATTCGATCATTGGTTATATGTTTCTAATCCCCATTCTCCTGCTTTCTTCCATAACGCATGATCTGCTCGCTAATGAAGCACCCATTTATCTCTGTCTTAAATAATGTTGTCTGCATAACAGTTTGTGGCAAAATGTTCCACAGATTCACCACTGTCTAGCTGAAGAAATTCCTTTTCATCTCAGTTCTAAAGGGTCACCCCTTCAATCTGAGGCCGTGCCCTTGCATCATATTCTCTCTTGACGAGTGGAAACGTCTTCTAAAGATTCACTGTATCCACTGTATTCTGTCAGTTTCAATCAGACCCCTCCCCTTATCTTTCTAAACTCCATTGAGTACAGACACAGAGTCCGCAACTGCTCCTCATATGACAAGCTGTAATCCCCAGGCTCATTCTGGACCTCATCCAATATCAGCACATCCTTCCCGAGATACAGTGCCCAAAACAGCTCACAATATTCCAAATGCAGTCTGAGCAGAGCCTTTAGAAAGCCTCAGCAGTACATCTCTGCTCTTGCATTCTAACCCTCTTGAAATTAATGGTAACATTGCATTTGACTTTCTAACTACCAATTGAACCTGCACATTAACTTTAAAAGAGAACGAGGACTCCGAAATCCCTTTGATTTCATGAAGCCTTTCAGAACGTAGTGCATGCTCTATTCTGCCTACCAAAGTGCATAATCTCACATGTTCCCACGTGGTGCTCCATCTGCCATTTGTTTGTCCACTGTCAGAGCCTGTCCAAGTCTTTCTGCAGCTTCCCCACTTCCTCAACATCTCCTGTCCGCCCAACTATTATTGCATCATCTGCAAACTTAGCAAAAATGCCCTCAGGTCCTTCTTTCAAATTGTTCATGTATATGGCAGCTCGTAACTCCCTAAGGACTGTCTTCCATCCACAAGGTACAACACTCAGGGTGCTTGATGCCATTCAGGTTAAAGCAATGGCTTGACTGGAATAACATCTGCAAAATATTCACTCTCTGCTCCAGCGGCACTCCGTAGGAGCACATCCTGCCGCCATTTTATTATAAATTTACCCCATGATGCTGATATAGAACTTGATGGAGCATGGTCCTCGTCTATTGATGCCTCTCTGTCTCGACACAAACTGAGTGGTGCTCACACCAACCAATATTGTCATGTGTTGATGATGACTGAGGGAAGTGGTGGTAGGGAGGGATGACTATAATGAATGACTGTGTGACTTTCACTAATTGGGGGCTGACGCCTGCCCCGACATCCTGGATGTGACTGTCCCCGTTGTCAAACTGCAGACGTCAGATCAGTCTTCCTGGGAGTCAACTCAATGAAAGCATTGGGTTCTGACTGTGTCCCCGGACGAGCACTCAGATCCTGTGCAGACCAACTGGTGCGAGGTATTCACCGACATCTTCAACCTCTCCCTCCTACAAGCCAAAGTCTCCACCGGCTTCAAGAAGATCACCATACATCCCTTACCTTTAAAGGAGGGAGAGTCACAGTCTCTAGAGACTGACTCCCCACCATTAACTCATTGCCCAGCCTCTCAGAAACTAAACTTTGGGGGCAGTCAGAAAGCATCTGCTCTTTAATCCTAGTCGAAATCTGTTCCTATTCTCTGGGTTTAAAATCAGGGGAAAGTGCCAATAATAGGGTGAGATTTTGGAAGTCAGTCAGCAATGGAATCTCATTTGTTTCTGTTTATTTTTGTTTCAAACCATCTTAACTTTGATTCAATCAATATCTATCTCTCTCCTTCGCTCTTCTTGGGGGATTTCTGAGAGACTGAAGCTTGGACACCGGGAGAAGGAGACATACAGGCTCTGGGAGGAGGGATGAATCCAAACCTCTGGACTAAATAACTCTTCTGTCCTACCCTTCAAACAGAAACATCGGTGTGGTTCTGAGGCAATATGAGACACCTTCGTGTGCCCCTTTCTCTGGGTTTAATATCAGGGGCGATGATGGGTGGGGAAGAAGGTGGGTAGGAGGTGGGGGAGGGATGGGAGGTGAAGGAGATATTGTTTGATTTTGTTATCAATTCTCTTTATTTGTTCACTGTTAGGGTTAAATAAATAAATTATTACTTGCTACTTATAAATTTGATATCAGGCATTTTATTTCATTTAATCTCTCTTTTTAACACATCATACATGGGGAGGCGTGCTTTTCTAGGTGACTTGGGTTCAATCATTAGAGGGGAATCTCTATTCCCTCTGTAATGGACTGGGGCTTCTGTTTTGGTTTAAATATCAGAGGGATATCTTTCTTCCCTCTCTAACAATTGGGGGCTCAAGTCCGGGATCCGGCCAGTTCATGTTTGGGATCTGAATGGATATGAACATATTTGGACAGATTTAAACAGAGTGGGAGATTTGTGTGCGAGATCACTAAATAGAACTTAGGTGAGAAAAATCTGTTTAATTTTGGTTCGATGTTGGGGGTAAAATTAAATGTGAGGGAAATGGCTCTTAACATTACTAAAGAGTTTCTGGGGTTTGGAGATGCTTCCCAAATTTGCCAAGAAAGTTTAGAAAGACAGAGGAAGGGTATATTTTCAGAATTAGCATGCAGGTTAAAATTGGATTCAAGGAAATTGGGTAAAAGGAAGGCTGAAATTGTGATGGAGTTGGTCAAGCACTTACGTGTATCGGAGAAACAGGCAAGTGCAGTGGAATGAGAAAAAAATGCAAACGAGACAACTGGAGTTAGAGAATGAGAGGGAAGAGAGAGAGTTTGAATTATGTTTGAAAGTGGAAAAGAAAGAAAGGGAAAAAAGAGCCATGTTGGAAGATAAAGAAAGGCAAAGGCTGTTCGAGTTGGAAAAGATGAAGTTGGAACTGGAAGCAAAAGAATTTCAAATGGCAGAAGGAAAAGTACACGCTAGAAGTGACTATGAGCAAACTCATCATAACCAACAGCCTAATAAGGATACATACAAATATATCCAAACATTACCAAAATTCGATTTCCTTTCAGGAACTGGCCGGGGACTCTATGGTTAATATTACTTGCCACCACATTTGTAGGCAGGGCGAGTGAGGTGTTTGCAGCGCTCTGAGGTGCGTTGTCAAGAGATTATGGAGATGTCAAACAGGTTATTTTGAGTGCTTACAAATTGGTACCAGAAGCATTTCGACAACAGTTAAGAAATATAAGGAAGGAACCTGGTCAGTTTTATGTCGAGATTGAAAGAATTAAACATAACAACTTTGATAGATGGGTGAGAGTATTAAAGACAGAAAAGACATATGAGGGTCTTAGAGAGATTATTCTGTTGGAGGAGTTTAAAAACTAATTTCCAGAAGTAATAAGAACTCATGTTGAGGAACCGAAAGTTCAAACACCGAGAAGAGCTGCTGAGGTGGTGAACGAATACATATTAGTGCATAAATCGAAATTTAGCTTCCGACAGCAATTTCATTCCATGAGGGATGTAAATTGGGGAAAAAAGGGGAGATCCTTCAATGAAAAAAAAAACAAAGTGGAACACACTGTGACCAGTTTACCATAGGTGAAAAAATATATCCATGCGGGTGAAAAGGAGGCAAGAGGTATCAGGTGTTTTAACTGTAATGCAGAGGGATACATAAAATTACAGTGTCAGTGGTTTTAAAATGGCACCGGGAAAAGGTGTTTTCACTGTCATAAGGTGGGACACACATTGCCACAGTGATGGTAGTTGAAGAAAGGCACTGGGGAAAAGGATGTGGTAAATGAGACTAAACCAGTGCGATTCATTGAGATAGTGAAGGAAATCCCAAAAGAATCCCGAGGAGCTGCAGGACAGTGCGCCGCCCGAGTCACAGACTGGAGAGGAAGATGGTGCCTGACCTCTATAAAGGTTTCACCTCTGTGGATAAGGCTTACTCAGGAAGAAAAGGGGGAGGGGGTAAAGAAGTAAACATATTGAGAGATATGGGAGCTTATCAGTCTTTAATTGTGATGAAAGTATTTGCACTCCTCCTGAAATGTTATCTGAGACAGTGGTAATCTGTGGAATAGATGGAGACAGATTTATCATTCCCCTGGGTAAGATCAGGTTGGAAAGTCCATCAAGATTGGGGAAGTGACAGTGGGAGCAATTGAAAGAATATAAGTTCCCGGAATACAGTTGGTTATTGGAGATAACCGAGCAGGATCAAAGGCAGGAGTCACACCTCTTGAAGTGGAGAAGCCAAAGGAAAACCAGGGGCCAGAGGAGGTAAAAGAGAAATACCATAGAAATTTTCTAGAATGTATGGTAACAAGATCCCACAGTCATAAGTTACAGCAAGAAGGAAAAAAAGCTAAAGAGGAATACGAAGGTCCAGTTAGCTGCCCTGTTTGATGAAATGGTAAAGGAAAAACCTGAACAGGGAGAGGATCAGGCAGAGGTGCTTAGTTCTTATGATTACTGGAGTTACAAGAGAAAAGATGAGACAATGAAATATCTATATCATAAAACCTACTCAGGAAAAGGAATCAAAACGTGTTCCATATGGTTACTATCTTAGGGTTAGAACCTGAAGGCAAAAATGGAGACTGCAACAGGTTCATGCAGAAGAGAAATGTGTGGAAGTGCACCAAATTTTGTTGCTGGTAGCATACAGACAAGAAGTATTGCGGCTAGCACATGAACTACTGATAGAAAGTCATTTGGGAGTGAGGAAGAGTGAGGTTAAAATACTAAAGCAATTCTATTGGCATGAATTATATAAAGATGTGGTTGAATTTTGTCATTCCTCTCGTACATGTCAAATGGTAGGAAAGCCACAGGCAGGAATAAGATCAGCGCCTTTGGAATGGAAACTGAGGAAAAGGTATTAGTTACTGCCACTCAGAACAAGGCACATCAAAATACAAATTATCTGATTTTGATGTGCCTCAACTTAAATTAAATGGTAAGGAACTCTTGTCTTAGGAACAGGGAACTGAATCGAAAGGCTCATTGCAGCAATATGAGAACATATACAGGAACAGAATGGGGAAGAGTGATTCTATCCTGCATGAAGATGATGTGGGTAATGCTGTTCGGAAATAAAACAACAACACTCCGACAGGCTTAATCATCCCGAAGCCACACAGGTACAGAAAGAAGTGGAAGCGATGCTGCAAAAAGACCTCACGGGGCCAAGTTAAAGCGAAGCGAGTTCACTGATCCTGTTGATTGCCAAACTATACGGTACTCAACGCTTCTGCGTGGATTATTGGAAGGTCAATGCCATAACTAAATAGGATTCGTACCCAATTCTAATGCTGGAGGACTGTGTGGAAAAAAGTTGGACAAACTACTTACCTCACCAAGTTGGACTTACTTTGTGGTTACTGGCAATTACATTTGTCAGAGACAACAAGCGGAGTTTATGTGCTTGTAACCCCAATTAAATGTAATGCCTTTTGGTATGAAGAATGTGCCAGGCACATTCCAAATTCTTATGAACAGTGTTGTGGCAGGTTTGACTAATTGTTCTGTCTATATAGATGACTTTGTGATCTTTAGCCATTCATTGAAATATCACATGGCATATTTGGCAAAGGTCTTTGAAAGACTGTGGGAGGAAAAACTGGTTGTAAATTTAACAAATTCTGGGGTCGTGAAGGCTGAAGTGATGGCCTTGGGACACAACGTCTGACATGGAAGGATGAGTCTGATGAATATGAAAATGAAGGGAATTGAGGAATTTCCAAGATCATCCTCGAAGAAAGAGGTGCTTCAATTTTTGATCCTGACTGGTTTCTACTGGAAGTTCGTACCAAACATTAGTAGCAATTTGGTGCCGCTGATGTATTTGCGAAAGAGGAACATGAAATGTCGGTGGACAAAACAATGCCAGGAGGCATTTGAGAATTTAAAAGCCGTATTAATCACAGCACCAGTTTTAGCAACGCCAAATTTCTGAAAACCTTTTAACATCGTTATCAACGCCAGCGGTGTCGTGGTCAGAGCTGTGTTGATGCAGGACGATGATGGCAGAATTGAAAGGCCAGTTGGATATTTTTCAAAGAAACTCAACATCCACCGTATAAAATATTCCACCATTGAAAAGCAGTTATTGAGTTTGGTACTGGCCTAACAACATTTTAACGTTTATGCTACAAACAACGCATCAGAGATTGTTCTGTATACAGATCCAATTGTCTCACCTTTTTGAAAAGACTGAAGGACAAGAATACAAGACTATTTCATTGGGGTTTGATATTCCAGGCTTTTAATTTGCAGGTTGTACATCCTGTGGGTCATAGAAGTATTATTGCAGATGAGTTATTGTGAGTTTGAAAGAAAATGTGTAGATAAGATGGAATGGGTACGGTTCAATATTTTATATATATATACATATATATATTAAGAGAATTAGTACGAAGGTTGTAACATTCGATTACTGACCTCGGTATCTCATGATAATGGTATTAAGATTTTTTAAAAAATGAAGCCATTTTTCATAATGATTTTTTTTCTTACGGGAGGAGGTGTTATGAAGTTGTTGAGAGGAGTTGTGAAGTGGAAGGCAGGAAGCTAGAATTTGTCTGTAAAAAGTGGTAAGGGAGAAGAGTGCAGTTCCTTTAATGGGTAAAGTGCTTATCTACGCTTGGAGAATTATACAGAAAAAATGTGTCTGTGTGTAGCTGATGACGTACAGCCAATTCTGAAATTGAAACATGTATCATTTGGCTGTGTTATTGTAAGCCTTAGGCTTGTTTTGATGTTTTGGCAACTAGCTAGAATCAGCCAATTGATTTAAACAAGGGCTTAGCGATTGAAAGCCAAATGAATTTAAAACTGATGGTTTTGACAACCTCGGACCAATGCTATTTTAAGAAAATTGAAATAGCGTTTAAGGTATATAAGAAGAGTTTTTTTGTTGAAAATCGGGATAAGAGTGAAGCACCATTGAGAAATAAGCATCTAGCTGCCACAAGAAATCGCTAAGTGCTCTAAGAAAGCAACATCACTCGATAAAAAGTACCATGGCACTTTGAGCTAAGAGTACTCACAGGAGACTTCAAAGAGATAACATTCCTGACAGTTGGATCAGTGGAAGAAAAGTGCTTGTAGAAGAGTTTGTAGTAAAGGGGACGTTTTTCCGTTTGTTAGGAGTTGTGTTAATTTATTTACGGTTATGGTTAAATAAATAAACTGTTACTTGTTACTTATAAAGTGAATATCAGGGATTTTCTTTCCTTTAATCTCCCCTTCTCCGTAAGTTTGGGGGCACAAGTTCAAAATCTGCTCTGTTCATGTGTGGGATATGAACGGATCTGAATGGATTTTGACAAACTCAAACAGACTTGGTGATGAGTATCCTAGATCAGGTGAGACAAATATGTTTAATTTCGATTACTTGTCGTTGGTTAAGTCAAAGGTGAGGGAAATAGCTCTTAATGTTGATAAAGAGATTCTGGGATTTGAAGGTGATTCCAAAAATTTCCAAAAAAGTTTACATAAACAGAGGAAGGATACACTTTTAGAATCAGCAAACAGTTTAGAATTGGGTTTACAGGGACAAGAGGAAAGCTGACATTGTAAAGGAGTTAGTCAAGCATTTGGGTTTACCAGAGAAATGGGAAAATACAGGGGAGCTAGAAAAAAATAAATTGCAAATAAGACAACTGGAGTTAGACAGTAAAAAAGAATTGAAACAGTTTGAATTACATTTACAAGCAGAGCAAAAACAAAAATAAAGTGAGAGAGAAGAGGGGGAAAGACAAAGAGGGAGAGAAGAGAGAGAAAAAGAAATAGGGAGGGATGACGGGGGAAAGAAAGAGAGAGAAATGGAAAAAGAGAGAGAGGAAAGGGAAAGAATGCTCGCGTTTGAAAAGGTGAAGTTGGAACGAGAAGCAAAAAGACTACAAATGGCAGAAGTACAAGGCAGAAGTGAGGATGAACAAAGTCATTGTTAACAACAGTCTGGTTCGGACATGTATAACTATGTCCAAACATGACCAAAATTCAATGAAAAGGATGCAGAAAAAAATTATTTTTATTTCCTCTGAAAATTGACTAGGCAGATGAATTGGCCATACACTGTTATCTCTGTAACCGCTGCTGGAGCAGGTTACAGAGATAAGGAAGGATGTAGGCATTGAAGGAGTTCACAGTGATAGGGCGGATTGGGTGAGGAAGCTGGAGAAGGTTACAACAATATGGAAGAGAGTTGGGGGCTGGATGGCGTTCACGAGATAGGAACAGGTATAGTTGCTGGTGGAGATTACAGCTATAGGGAGGGCTCTCATGGTTGGATAGCAACCATGGTTGGAGAGCATGGTTAGAAAGCAACTTGCAAAGATGAAGAGGGTCGTAGGGGCGAGAGGATGTTTCAGAGATCGTAGTGCATGGCTGGTGGAGGTTACACAGAATGGGAGGGATGACTTCTCCTTACAGGGATGAGGACGAATGTAGGGGCTGAAGCTGGTTAGGGAGATATATGACTATATACTTACTGCAGGAGGTTACAGAGATAGGGAGGGAAGGAATAGCTGGTGGGGGTTACAGTATGAAGGACTGTTGTTGGGACTGGAGGAGGTTCCAGAGACATATAACAATATATATGCTGCTGGAGGTTACAGAGGTAGGGAGGAAAGTAGGAGTTGTGGAGATAGGAGAAGTCCAGGCGCTGGAAGAAGTTACAGAGGTAGGGAGGAGTGCAGGGCTGGGCGAGGTTACAGAGATAGTGAGCAGTGTAGGAGCAGCAGGAGGGTCCAGAGACAAATAGCAGTACACATGCTGCAGGAAGCTACAATGATCGGGAGAGCTCGAACAGGTGGTGGAGATTATAGAGATGGGAGGAATGTAGGGGTTGGAGGTGGTGACCGAGATAGTGAGAGATATATTTGCTGGAGTTAGTTAATGTGCAAGGTAGGGCTGTAATAGGTGATAGTGGTTACAGATTAAAGGGGGGATCTAGGGGCTGGAAGAATTACAGAAATAGGGAGGTGGGTCTGGGCTGGAGGACGTTACACAGTTAGGGAAGGCTGTCGGGAGTGGAAGAGGTTTCATAGCTCGGGAGGATTGCAGATGCTCGAGGAAGATTTTGACATTGGGAGGATTGTCCATCCTAGAGCAGGTTACAGAGTTAGGGCAGGATGTAGGTGCTGGAGGTGGGTACATGGACATGGGATGGAGTATGCGCTGGAGAATGTTAGAGAGATGGGGTGGGGTGGAGGAGATGTACTAAATTACAGAAATACGGAGGACTGGAATAGCTGTTGGAGGTTAGAGATGAAGAGGGTGCAGGGAATGGAGCAGGTTACAGAAATAGGTAAGACTACATGATCTTAAGGAGGTTACAAAGGTATGGCAAAGTGAAATCTGGAGGAGGTTCCAGGGATAATAGTATAGTATCTCCACAGTGATCCAACAAGTCCACATCAGCAAACCGCCCACACCATCGATGTAATTCCCATAGCCAGTCCACCTAACTTACATATCACTGGACACTATGGGCAAATTAGCATGGCCAATCCCCCTAAACTGCACACCTTTGGACTGTGGGAGGAAACCGATGCACCTGAAGGGATCTCATACAAACATAGGGAGAATGTGCAAACTCCACGCAGACAGTCATCTGAGGCAGGAATTGAAACCAGGTCCCAGGCACTGTGAGGATTCAGTGCTAACCACTGAGCCACCGTGCCACACACTATAACAAAGTTTTAGGGGCTGGGAGAGCTTACAGGGAAAAGGAACATGTGGACATGCTCGAGCAGGTCACAAAGACATGGAGAAGTACAGGTGCTGGAGAATGTTACGGGGTAGGGATCGCATGTAGATGCTGGAGCAGGTGACAGAGATATGGAGGTTATCAGAGCTGTGGGAGGCTTAAGAGATGTAGAGGAGCGTAGGTTCTGGAGAAGATTTTAGAAATAGGGAGAGCTGAAGGGGCTGGGGGAGATATGAAGTGGAGTAGATGCTGGAGGCTGTTACTGAGAAGAAGATGGGACAAGGGAAGGAGGCGATGACAGAATTTAGGAGCTGATGGATGAGGTGACCGTGATTGGGGTGAGTAAAATCTGGAGGAGGTTAGAGGTTTTATGGACTAGAGGAATCTACACAAACAGGAATGCGTGGCTAGAGACATTACAGAGATAGCGAGGCCTGTGCATGCTAGAACAGTTTCCAGAGATTTTGTTTTTTCATTCATTCGCATGATGGGGGAGAAGTGTAGTAGCTGGAGGTGACAGAGAAAAAGAGGATTGTACGAGCTGGAGGAGATTAGATAGAAAGGGAGTCGTGAAGGGGCTGGAGGAGGTTCGAGAGATAGAGAGGATTTTAGGCTCTGGTGGAGTTTTAGGGGCTGGGGGCGTTATAGGGACAAGGGACGTATGCATATGCTCGAGCAGGTTACAACGATATAGAGGAGTACAGATGTTGGAAAATGTTACAGGGATAGGGAGCAGATGCAGATGCTGGAGGAGGTGACAGAGGTATGGAGGTTATTGGAGCTGTGGCAGTCTACATAAACGTAGAGGTGTGTAAATGCTCATAAAATTGTAGAATAGGGAGAGCTGAAGGACCTGGAGGAGATATGAAGTGGAGTAGATGCTGCAGGAGGTTACTGAGAAGAGGATGGGACAGAGGAAGGAGGCAATGACAGAATTTGGGAGCAGTGTAGCTGATGGATGAGATTACAGAGATAGGAAGGAGAGAAATCTGGGGGAGGTTAGAGACTTTATGGGCTGGAGGAAGCTACAGAAATCCGAATGCTGGGCCAGAGACATGACAGAGATAGCGAGGCCTGTGCATGCTAGAACACACTACAGAGTTTGTTTTTTCATTCGTTCACAGAATAAGAGAGAGGCGTAGTCGCTGGAGGTTACAGACAAAGGAAGGGTTGTACGAGCTGGAGGAGGTTAGATAGAAAGGGAGGAGTGAAGGGGCTGAAGGAGGTTCGAGAGATAGAGAGGGTTACAGAGGCTGGAGCGGGTTGGAGAGACAGGGAGAGTGAGTGGGGCTGGTGGACGTCAGAGAAGTCTGGAGGGTAAAGGGGCTGGAAGTGGTTAGAGAGATAAGAAAGCTATATGGGGCTAGGACATAAAAGAGGTAGGTAGGGTGAGTGGGCCTGGACAAGGTGAGAGAGATCGGTAGGTTGAAGGGGCTGGCGGAACTTATCGGGATATGTGGGATGAAGTGGCTGGAGGAGGTTAGAGAGGTAGGGAGGGATGTAGATGGAGATGGATATTGCTCTTGAAGACGATGGCAAGAAAAGTTAGAGGGACAGCTGAGCAGTTTAAAAACACAGATTTGCACAATGGCTTAATGTAGAACAAATTGTAGAAATCTGTGCCACAGACAAAGTACTGGGAGTGAGACCTTGGAGTGTCCAATCACAAGAGCGATAGAATCAGCGTTATACAACACAGTCGGCCCATTCGGCCCCTTCAGTTGACAGCCACAAAAATAAAAAGCCCTGTAGACACTGCAAAGTCATCCTTGCTAACGTCTGGGGATGAGTGCCAAAATTAGGAGAGCCATCCTACAGACCAGTGAAGCAATAATGTGACATAACGAAGCCTCATGGTGTCAGGTCAGACTTTGACACAGAAACTTCCGGCTGAATCATCTCCCTGAACTAGCGGATCAGTGTTCCTTCACATTGAACAGCACTTGGAGGAAGCACTGAGAGAGTGGGAAAAATAGAGAATGTATCCTGAGTAGTCCAATTCAAAATCACCACCAAGAGGGAATTGGCAGCAGCTTTGCTGATGGAGTTTGAAAGGACATAGTTGCTGGACTGTGACAACAAATGGTGGGGAAGGGCTGACTAAGAGGAAGAAACATACTTGACCTCATCTTCACCAATCTGCCGGATACAGATACATGGATCCATGACTAAACCAGTAACAGTGACTTCTGCAAACACTATTTCAAGAGATGAAGTCCCAATTTTACATTGGGAATACCCTCCATCATGTGTATGACACAACTACTGTGCTAAATGGGTTAGATTTCAAATCAATATGGCAACTCAACTCTGGACTGTGTGAGGTGATATGGGTCGCCAACAACAGCAGAATTTTACTCCAGCACGATTTTGAATAGCATTGCCCATCATATCCCACACTTTATTATGACTATCAAGCCAAGGATAAACCATTGTTCAATGAACAATACAAGAGAGCCTGCCTATAGCAGCAACAACCCCATCTATAAATGAGGTGAAGACTACTTCCTCAGCAAATAGAACAAGCAGCAAATGTTGGACAGATCGAAGTGAACCCAGAGCCAACGAATCAGACCTAATCTCTGCAATGCTGTGACATCCAGTCCTGAATGGTGTTGGACAATCAAAGAACACACTGGAGGAGGACGCTCCACAAATATCACCTTCCTGAATGATGGAAGAGCTCAACACAACAGTAGAAAAGATCATAAAAACAGAATTTGCTGGAAAAGCTCAGCAGGTCTGGCAGCACCTGTGAAGAAAAACAAAACAGAGTGAACGTTTCGGGTCCAGTGATCCTTCCTCAGAACAGTCGAAAACATGAGGCTGAAATACTCACAACAATGTTCAGACAGAAATGTCGATGGGATGATCTAATTCCGCCTCCTCCAAAGATTCCTGGCATTACACGTGGTAGTCTTCAACTAATTCCTTTCATTTTCTGTGATATGAACAAACAGCTGGAGGGACTGGATAATTCAAAGGCTGATCCACCAGGTAAGAGAGGCGATTCAGCAGGAGGTTTCCTCGTCAAAGTTTGATCTGACACAATGACATTGTTGCCATGAAAATAATTGTGTGTAAATATTAGCACATATGTTAGTACAAAGGAAAAATAATTGTATCTTTTCAAAGTCGTGACAATTAATAATCATTTGATCTTGGGTGTGGTAAAACGTCTTATCATTTCAAAGTCCTTTACTATGATTTGTGCACTGTTCTCATCATATTGTTATCATAAAATTGAACTGAATAAATGGGTAGATGTGTGTTTTTTGACGATCGGAAAGTGGGTATTATCAAAGAATGTCGGCCTTCAGTGATGTGATTTTGCTGTTAACAGTTAGATTTGCTGAGAACATTTCCGGAGAAATTTCTATCTTCAGTCACACGCAAGAATGTTGGGTTGGGAATATGCTGACCATCACTGTCCCTGGAAAATTCTGTTTGGACACTGACGTTTGGAGTAACATGCGCTGGATATGGTGAATGAGGGATTCAATGTAAGGCAACACGTGCTGCAGAAGCCCATCACCTTTCTCACACCTTCATTCAGGATCGGGTCCAAGGTGCACAATTACAGAGGTTAGGTGGCACACCAGAAGTCATCAACAGAGATAAACTTATGAGACGTGGTTGTTGGCAGGTCATTTTTCACAAATGTTGAGCTGCATTTGGACCAGCAATGAGCCCGGTGCTAGTTCATTGGCCAATCTGTCCCATGCACTTCCTTGTTGTTTAGGTCTGCCTCTAACAGGTCTGTTGTGATGGATTGTGCGAATATCAGTCCAAGTCCAGTTTAGATACTCTCTGGACAGATTTAAGAGATGGCCAGTGTTTTGGAGGTTGTGGTGAGGCCCGGTAGCACTGTGGCTGAATTCAGGGTTTTGTTTTAAGTTTATTTTTAATAGATTTGCTGACTGCAAGATGATGTGTTCACTGATCTGAACATGATTCAGCTGTTTACGAGAGTCACTAAATTCTGCAATAATTAGGTGTGTGCTCTGGTAATTTAATTATTTTCACTTCAGTTGTTTTCAACTGAAAAACAACGCATTTGGTTTAGTTTAGAAACTTATAAGAATTAAAGTGATATTAACTCTCAGCTGCAAAAAATGTAAAAGTGAGCTGCATTATATTTCTCACGGACTATTCAAACAACAGTCAGGCATTGACTGTAAAGCAGGATTCTGTGATCAGGATTATGTTCCAGGCAAAGTCATCACCCTCTCTGCTAATTCCTGTCCAACTGAGTCAGGTGGAGGGGGCAGCTTCTTAGATCTCGTCACTGTAGTGCTCAGCATTGATGCTGGATCTTGTGGCTGCTCGACTGCTCTGCAGCAGGTTATGAGAAAATCAATAAATGGGAAACATGTACTTAACTGCATTGTCACCGATCTGGCTGCTGCAGATGCACCTCTCCATTTAATATATCAATAAGGGTGGCCACTGCATAGCCCTTGTGGAAGGAAGTGATATCTTCACATTTTCTACCCCAACACCATGTCATGTAGCAACCTATGTGCTGAACGGGAGAGAATTCAAACAGATCTAGCAACTAATGACAAGGCATCCATGAGAAGCAGTGAACCATCAGCAGTAGCAGAATTATACTCTGCACGACTCATGCAGTCTGCAATGTCACAGCCCGGCACATTTCCCACTCTACAGCTACCATCAAGCCACAAATCCACCCTGGTCAATGAAGAGTGCAGAAAGACATACCAGGAGCAGCAGCAGCCGCCAGACCTAGACATGAGGTGACAACATGAAAGAAGCTCTTATTGTCTTCAGCTACCAAGCGGAACGACTTGCAATGCCAAACAGCATAAGCAGCAAGTCATGGACAGTGCTGAGTGATCTCACAACCAATGGATGAGATCTAAACTCTGCAGACTTGGACATTTAGTTGCAAAAGATAGTGGATATGAAAGAAATCATTGAAGGAGGAGGCTGATCACCAACAATTGAATCTTCAGTGCTAGGGGAGCCCAGCACATCAGGGCAAAAAATAAAGCTGAAGCATTTGTAACAATCTTAAGCCAGAAGTGCCAAGCAGGTCTTCCATTTCGGCCTCCTGCAGTAGTCCCTAGTGTCACAGATGACAATTTTCTGACAAATTGATTCACTCCACACCATATCAAGAAATGGCTGGAAACACTGAAAACTGATGGCTGTGGGCCCTGGCAACATTTGACTCTAGAAATTACCCCATCCTTCGCCAAGCTGTTCCAGTCCAGAAAGAACACTATCATCTACCAACAAAGAGGTTAATTAACCAAAAATGTCCTGGACACAAAATCAGGGCAATTTCATTGCAGGCAGTCACTGATATACCGGTGTATAGTCTACCATATAAATCTGGAAAAAAAGGTTAGCAATAATATGCTCAATCAGCAATAACCT
Source organism: Ginglymostoma cirratum (assembly GCA_024137785.1). Lineage (NCBI taxonomy): Eukaryota > Metazoa > Chordata > Chondrichthyes > Orectolobiformes > Ginglymostomatidae > Ginglymostoma > Ginglymostoma cirratum. Next base: position 1,969,717 of record JAHRHZ010000110.1, on the reverse strand, counting down.
GCTGTGACGTTCAGTCAGTGTTCCGTCAGGGTCAGCTCCTGATCTTATTCCAAGCTTGATTCAAAACAGCTGAACTCCAGAGAGGATGTGAGCTTAATTATTCTTAATATCAAGGCACCATTTGACAGACTGACAATAGAAGCCCAATTAAAATTAGTGTTAATCAGAATCTGGGCGAAACTTTCTTGCTGCTTGGAGTAAATCGCCAGCAAAAAAAAAGGTTGTTGTTGTTAGTATCAGTCATTTAAAATCCTAGAGATCACTGAAGCTATTCCTCAGGAGAGATAGTGTCCGAGTGTCAAACACCTTCAATTGCTTCAATGACCTTCCTTACCTCATAAGGACAGACATGGTAATGTTCACTGATCATATGTCTCCCCAGACACTGAAACAGTCCAGGTTCAAATTCAACAAAACCTGGAAAATATTCAGGCTTGGTCGAACAAGTGAGAAACAGCAGTGGGGCTATACAAATGCCAGGCAAATAGAATATTTAACAATCAAACCTCTCCCTTAATATTCAAAGGAATTACCATCACTACATCCCCAGCAGGATGTTTATCATCATCCTGGGGAAATTACCATTTTCCGGAAACTGCATTGGATGAGTCATATAAATAAATGTGACTTCAAGAGCAAGTCAGGGGCTAGGAATCCAATAGTGAGTAACTCACCTCCTGACTCCACTCTTACAGATAGTGGGCAGGCTTTGGGAAGCCAAAAGTATGATGGAATATTCTCCAGAAATAACCCGAAAAAAAATCCCAGTTGATTGCTATCACATTCACAAACATACATCCCCTCTACCAGTTCTGCTTCAGAGTAGGAATATATAACATCTACAAGGTACATTGCAGAAATTCACCAAGGCTTATTAGAGAACATCTTCCAAACCCATCTAGATGGACAAAGGCAGCAGGAACATGCAAAAAGCACAGTCTGTGAGTTCTTTCCTTCATACGGCCAGATGCGATGTGCAATCGTGAGTGAACTACAATTCTCAAACCCCTTATATAACAAATCAGTCCAGTTCCAAATACAGGAAGACTTGACAACAGCCAGGCTTAGGCTTACTAGTGACAAGTGACAAGTAACAAGTAACATTTGCACTACAAGAATGCCAACAATATCCACCTTCAATGACAGACACTCTAGACCTTTGACATTCAACAGCATTGCCATCACTAAATCACCCACTAGCAACATCTTAGGGTTTATCATTGACCAGAAACTGAGCTGAACTGACCAAATAATTGCCATGGTTTCATGACCAGATCAAAGACATGGATCATGCAGTAAATAGATTATCTTCCGATTCCATGAATCTTGTCCTCTATCTACATGTCAGGAGTGTGATGGAACACTCTCCACTTGCCTGGATGGGTGCATCCCCAACAATATTCAAGAAGATTCACACCATCCACGACAAAGCAGACCACTTAAATGGTATTACATACATTGCTTGGCTTTCTTAGTTCTGTGAATCTGCTGCTGCTTAGGTCTGATCCCTCTGACTCAAGTTCTTAATATTCCCATGCATTAATTGCACTTGGCCTTCTTGCTGTTAGTTATCCTGTGTTTGGAATGTGCTTTTTTTTTAAAATTAAGAGCCTTGTTAAATCGCATCTTGTAGATCCCCTCCACCACCAGTGCACAGTAGCTGCAGCATGAACCATCTATAAAATGCACTGAACATTCCACAGAAGGACAAATGCAGTTCATGCACTGAAACATTATGAACTTGAATCAGGATCAAACCTCAGCAGCAGTAGATAGACAGGGTCAGGCAAGCCAAGCAGTTTTTCAACATCCAGTCATGAATCACAGAGGACAACTAACAACAACTCATTGAAGGCAAAGGCCCCAGAGATATCTCCATTATCATTGATGAAAAAAGCAACCCATTAGTACAAATGATAATTTTGAAGCATTTACAGCAACCTTCAGCCAGAATTGCTGAGGGGATGGTCCATCTCAGCCTCTTTCAGAGGTCATTAAGCAAATTAAATTCATTTTTAAATTAAATTTTGAGAAATGGGTTGTGACACTAAAAATGCAAAGAACCCTGGCAAGAGCCCATCAATACAATTGAATTCATGTACACCAAATTTTTTTTCCGCAGTCCCAGCCAAGCTGTTCATGTATAGTTACAGTGTTGCCATCTATTTGACATGGTGGAAAATTGTCTATGTCATGTATGGAAAAAGCTGTAAATGTCCAAACTGGCCAATTGGAAATTCATAAGGAATAGAATGATGGAAGGGGACATCAACAGTGCTGTCAGACAACACTCAATTTGGGTTCTGCAAGGCCATCACAGCTCCTGATGTAATTCCAGCCTTGGTTCAAGCATGAAAAAAATGACTGAATATTAGAAGGTTCACTAGGATGATCCCTGTTATAGAGGGGTTGTCTAATGAGACATTATTGAACAGTTTGGGACTCTTCTCACTGGTAGACAAAGAAGTGATCTCTGAGTTATGGAGGATTCTAAAGGGACTTAACAGTCTAACTGCTGAGGGGGTGTTTCCCCTCATGTGAGAATCTTGGATATGAGACCATCGACTCAGAATAAAGGGATGCGAATTTCAGACTGAGATGAGGAGGAGCAGCTGTGGGGGCTGAGTATTTGTGCATATTGAAGTTGAAATAAATTCTTGAGCACTCGGGGTATCAAGGGTTATGGAGGCAGAGAAGGAAAGTAGACGAGAGGAATAACTGGATCAGCAATAATCCTATTGATTTGGTTTTTTTTATTCATTCATAGGCTGAGGAGGCTATTGGCTGACCAGCATTTAATGCCTGTCCCTAGTTGCCCTTGAGAAAGTCATGGTGAGTTGCCTTCTTGAACCACTGCAGTCCACCAGATATGAGTTGATTCACAGTGTACTCAGGGAATGAATTCCAGAATTTTGACCAAGTGACCATGAGGGAACGGTGATATATGTCCCAGTCAGGATGGCGAGTGGCTTTGAGAAAATATTGCAGGCTGTGATGTTACCACATATCTGCTGACCATGTCCTTCTCGAAGGAAGTGTTCATGGGTTTGGAATGTGCTGACGATCTTTGGTGAATTTTTGCAGCCTTTCTTGCAGATGATACGTACTGCTTCTACTGAGCGTCAGTGGTGGACAGAATGGATGCTTGTGTATGTGGTGCCAGATCAAGTGGCTGCTTTGTCCTGGATGGTGTTGAGCTTCTTGAGTGTTGTTGGAGCTGCACCTACCCAGGAAGGTGGGAAGTATTCCATCACACTCCTGACTTGTGCTTTTTCGGTAATGGTCAGGATCTTGGGAGCCAACAGGTGAGTTATTAGCCGCAGTATTCCCAGATTCTGACCTGTAGCCATTATGGAAAGACGAGTCCAGCTGTGTTTCCAGTCAATTGTTATCCCCACAATGTTGATAGTGGGGCATTCAATGATGCTAACACCATTGAACGCCAAAGGGCAGTGGTTACATTGACTCTTCTTGGTGATGGTCAATGCCTGATATTTGTGTGGTGTAACTATTCCTTGCCACTTGTCAGCTTAAGTTTGGCTATTGTGTATCTCCTTTTGTATTTGAGTGGTGGTGCAGGCTTCAAGGGCAAAACACCCTCCTCGTGTCCCGAGTTCTTATGGTCTTATGGGAATCAAGAGGAAACTCTCCATTGATTTGAGACTTAGCTGGCCCACAGGAAGATGGTTATAGTTTTTGAAAGTCAGTTTTTTTCATCTTCAGGCCTTCTCTGCAGGAGTTCCTCATGGGAGATTCCTATGCCTGAACTTCTTCATCTGCTTCATCAATGAGCTTCCTTTCATCATAAGATCAGGCTTGGGGATGTTTGCTGATGACAGCACAATGGCCAGCAGCATTTGCAACTCATCAGGCAATGAAGCAGTCCATGTCCCAATGCAACACCATCTGAACAATATGCAGGCTTGGGCTAACATCTGACACACAACATTTGTACCATTCAAATATCAGACAGTGACCAACATGAACATTGCTGAATCCCTTACTGTTTTTTTTCCAATTCCGTATAACTGCGGTGGTCACAACAGCAGATCAGAAGGTAGGAATCCTGCTACTTATAAATTTTCTCCTATCTCAACAATAATCTGCTCAGTGACACCTTATTTGGATTCTGCCAGGGCCTCTCAGCTCCTGATCTCATTACAGCCTTGATTCAACATGGGCAAAAGAGCTGAATTCCAGCGAGGAGGGGAGAGTGACAGCCTTGGACTTCAAAGCTGTATTTGATCGAGTGTAGCATCAAGGAGCCCAAGCAAAACTGGAATCATTGGATATCGGGGAAAAACTCTCTGGTGGTTGGAGTAATACATGACACATCGGAAGATAATAGTGGTTGTTGGAGATGAATCAGCTCAGCTCCCGGACATCTCTGCAGGAGTTCCTCAGGGTAGTATCCCAGGCCCAACCATCTTCAGCTGCTTCATCAATGATCTTGCTTCCATCTTAAATTCAGAAGTAGCCCTGTTCGCCAATGATTGTACAATGTTCAGCACCGTTCACAACTCCTCAGACACTGAAGTAGTCTTTGTCCAGATGCAACAAGACGCGGACAATATTCAGGCTTGGGATGACAAGTGGCAAGTAACGTTTGTGCCAGATAAAAGCCAAGCCATGACCATCACCAATAAGAAACAGTCTAACCACAGTCCCTTGACATTCAATGGTGTTACCATGACTGAATGCCCACTATCACCATGCCAGGCGTTACCATTGATCAGAAACTCAGCTGGACTCCCCAGATAAACACAATTGCTACAAAATCAGGTCAGAGACTAGGAATACTGCAACGAGTAACTTACCTCCTGAATCCCCAAAGCCTGTTCACCAACAACAAGGCACACATCAGGAGTGTGATGGAATACTCCAGACTTTCCTGGAGGAATGCATCAACACTCAAGAGGTTTACACCACCCAGGGAAAGGCAGCCCACTTTATTGGCACAACATCCACATCCACTCCCTCCACCACTGACGCTCAGGAGCAACAGTGTGTAATATCTACAAGATGAACTGCAAAAATTCAAAGATCCTCAGACAGCACAGACACGCAAAAATTTCATTTAGGAAGACAAGGGCAGCATATATGTACGAACATCACCACCTCCAAGTTCCCCTCCAAAGCACTCATCATCCTGACGTAGAAATATATTACCGTTGCCTCATTGTCACTGAGTCACAAACCTGGAATTCACTCCTTAATGGCATTGTGGGTCAACACACAGCAGGTGGACTGCAGCGGTTCAAGACGTCAGCTCACCACCACCTTCTCAAAGGCAACTAGGGACAGACAGTGCCTACATCCTACAAAAAGTGAATTTAAAAATCCCAATGCCTATCCACGATCTACAAGACTCAAGTCAGGCATGTGATGGAACACACCCCATTTATATGAAGGAGTTCACCTCCAACAGTACTCGAACAGTTTGACAGAATCAACTACCAAGTAGCCAACTTGATTCATCTTGATCAGCAGTCATTCACTTCCTCCATCTCCGACACCCAGCTGCAGGGGTGAGTATCATTACCCTCCTTAGACAGCACTTTCCACATACATTACCACTGATATCTGGACGGAAAGGGGAGGCGTTTTGTTAATAGTGATCATAATTCAGTGCAGTGTAATATAAATTATTGAAAAGAACAAAGATGGATCAAGAGCTGGATTTTTAATTTGAGTAAGTCCAATTTTACTGAGCTGAGACGTGAATTGGAAGCAGCAATGAGCAGATAAATCAGAATCAGAGCAGTGGCAGGTATTCTGAGAGGTTATTAACACAGTTCCAAGAAAATGCATTCTCACAAAGTAAAAAGGGACAGGCTCCTAAATCAAGAGCTCCCTGAAAGTCTAGGAGACTTTCAGGCAGAAAGGGAAACATTATGTCAGACAGTGGAAACACAGCCCTGCAAAAAGCTGAGAGGATTGTGAAATATGGAGAGGTGCAATCTAAAAAGAAATTAGAAAGCAAACTGTGTGTGAAATCATGTTGGCAAGAAATATCAAGGTGATCGTCAGGAGATTTCTTTTCAATCCAGAGAATGAAAATAAAAGTAAACTGAGGGTAAAAGAAAAGACACACAACATAAACCATGTGTAGACTGAAATGTAAAGAGGCCTCAACAACGTGGGGTATAATGAGGAACATGGGAGAATCATCTGAGAAATCCATCAGACCCTTTTTCAATGTTGTAAGCAAATAATCGGATTTAGGAACATGAAATCTGGTCACTGACACACGGTGGTAAGAATGGCAAGATTTGGGAACCTTGGGCCATAAGAGAAATCGTGAGCTTAGTCAGAAAGAAAAATGAAGCGCACGGAAGATTTAGGAAACTGAATGCAGAGACAACCCTCAAATATATAAAGAAAACAGGAAGAACTTGGATGGCTAAAAGGGGCCATTAAATATCTTTGCCAGACAGGATTAAAGAAAATCCCAAGCCATTTTACAGAATACAAGGAACAAGAGAGTAGCGAGGGCAAGTTTCCATCCACTCAAGGACAAAGGAGGGAATACATGCATAGAGGTAGACGAACCAGGTGAAATCCTTGACGAATATTTACATTGGTATTGACAAAGGAGAAAGGTATGGTGGATGGTCAGTCTAGAAATGGAGTGTCTCGATATTCAAGAGCATTTCAATATGAAAAAAAAGGCAGTGGTGCTGGGTGTTCTAAAAAGCATTACGGTAGAAAAGTATCAGCACCTGATGGGATTAATCCTGGAATCTGAGGGAATAAATTGCTACAGCCTTATACAAAATCTTTGTGTCCTCTTTAGTGACAGGATAGGTACTAGAGTACTGGAGAATAGCCAACGTTGTTCCATTAAGAGCAACGGGGATAATCCAGGAAATTACGGACCTGTGACCTCAGGTCAGTAGTTGGGAAATTATTGGAGAAGGTTCTTTGGGATAGAATTTACTCATTTTTGGAAAACATGTGGACTTGTTAGCGACAAGCAGTGTGGCTTTATGTGGGGTAAGTCATGTCACAGACTTGATTGCATATTTTGAATAAGTGACAAAGATGACTTATGAGAGCATGGGGCTGGGTGTTATCCATATGGATGTTCACAAGACGTTTGATAAGGTTCCTCATCGCAGGCTATTACAGAATGTGAAGTCAAGTGGATCTGCGGTGAGCTGTTAAGATGGATACAGAACTGACTTGGTCATAGTATGCTGAAGCAGTGGTTTTCTGTGTTTTGCAGAGATTGGTGCTGGAACAGTTGTCCTTTGTAAAATATATAAATAATCTGGAGGAGAATGTAGGCAGCCTGATTAGTAACTTCTGGGCGACTCACAGATTGTGGACTATGGATCGTGGGGATGATTACCAAAGGATACAGCAGGATAGAGATAGGCTGGAGACTTAGATGGTGAAAAGGCAGACGTGATTTCATCTGGACAAGCGCAAGGTAATGCATTTTGGAAGACTGAATGCAGAAGAGATCGAGACAGTAAATGAAAGAAATCTTCATGGCATCAATAAGCAAAGGGATCCAGGCGTACAGTTCCATTGTTCCCCAAAAGTGGCAACACAACTGGATGTTGTGGTCAAAAAAGCATAGCTCATGATTGCTTACATCAGTCAGGGCACAGACTATAAAAAAAGTCACGTTGCAGATGTATACACATTTAGTTTGGACACATTTGCCAGAAGAAGGATGTACATGTGTTGAACGGCGTATCAAAATGGGTTACCTCGATGCTGCTTGGCTTGCAGGGTATTGGCCATGAAGAGGCCTTTAGATGCAGTCACAGACATGAGAAGTGTTATAGCAACTGTTGGAGGCTACACAGGTAACAACAGTTCCAATGGCTGGTGCAGTGGCTCAAGGCGGAAGTTCACCATCACCTTCTCAGGGGCGAATCAAAATCGACAATAAAGGCTGGCTCAGACATCAATGTCCAATTCCCATGAATCAACGAATGAAAAAAAAATCTACAAGCAGCACTGAGGTCACTCAGCAAGTCTCTTTCCACAGTACTTCACAAACCAGGAACAACTATAACCAGGAAGGACAGGAGCTACTGATGCACGGGATCACCAATATTCCCAAAGTCCCCTCTAAGCCACGCTCCATCCTACCATTGCTGTGGCTGTCCCTACACCTAAAGGATTGCAGTAGGTCACGAAGGCAGCACAACACCACCTTAGAGATGGGAAATAAATGATGGTCTAGCCAGTGACGTCCTCATCCCATAAATATTTTTTAAAATCATTTTAAAAATAGGGAAAATTACAGATTGTTCATGTCCCCCTTGCTTCCTCATACAAATCACCTTGCCATCTAGTTTTGTCATCACAAGAATGCAGACGTTAGAGCCGATACAGTGTGGAGTTGAAGGAACACAGCAGGTCAGGCAGTCTCAGAGGCGCAGGAAAGTTGATGTTTCGGTTTGAGACTCTTCCTTATCCTCTGATGCTGCCTGACCTGCTGTGTTCCTTCAGCTCCACATTGTATCGACTCGGACTTCCAGCATACGCTGTTCTTGCTATCTCCTAGTACACAGAAACATCAAATTTTGTTCATCCACCAAATTCATTGATTCAATTTGTGAGTTCCTGAGGGTCAAGCACAAATCCATTTATTATCACTCAGTTTTCTGTCTGATAAAGAATTCACAATCCATGCCAGTACATTCCCTCCAATCCCACATGTGCCAATTTTGCTCATACACCTCTTCGGTGGCAACTTATTCAAAGGTTTCTGAACATTTAAATGAACAATTCGTCGCTTCTTATCTATTCTGTTTATAGTCAAACAAATAAAAAATCCAACAGGGTTCATCCATCAAAATTTGCCTTCCATAACAACACGTTTGGCACGGATAGTGGATTGGCTGAAACAGAGAGTGGGTTAAAGGGGTCTTTTCAAGGATGACAGCCAGTGATGAGTGGAGTTCCACAGCAGTCAGTGTTGGGACCACAAGTGTACACGTTATATGTTAACAGTCTGGATGAAGAAAGTGAGGGTATTGTTGCTAATTTTGTGTCATCTGCTAGAAGAAGTGGAGAGACAGATAGTGCTGAGGAAAAGGGAAGGCTGTAGAAAGACAGGCTACGAGAATGGGAAACAAAGTGGCAGATGGAATGCAATTGGGAAATTATGAGGTTATGATCTTTGGTAGGAAGAATAGAGGCGCAGACTATTTTCTAAATGGCGAAAGATCTGAAGCACAGGGGTCTTGGAATCCTAGTTCAGTATACTCTCCAGTTTAACATGGAGGTCCAGTTTGACTCAAAAAGGCATTGGAAATTTTAGCATTTATTTCAAGAGGGCTAGCATACAAGAGCGGAAAGTTACTGCTGAGGCTTTAAAAGACTCAGGTCAGACAGCCTATGGGACATTGTGAGCAGTTTTGAGACCCAGACCTAAGGATGGTTGTGCTTGTCTTGGATGGAGTACAGAAACAGTTTACAAGGAAGATGCTATGGATGAGGTGGTTGTCAAATGAGGAATGGATAAGGGCTCCGGGTCTGTATTTGATGAGATTTCGATGGAAGCGGCAGGATTTCATTCAAGCTGACAGAGTACGGAGGGGTGTGGAGAGAGTGGAAGTGGAGAAGATGTTTCCATTGGTCGGAGATGCTAGGGCAGATCCTCAGTGTGAAGGCACAACGCTTTAGAGCTGAGATATGGAGGAATTTCTTCAGCCAGAAGGTGGTGAATCTGTGCATTGATACAGAGGGCTGTGGCGGCGAAATCACTGAATGAATTGAAAACAGAGATAGGTAGGTTCTTGATGATTAAGGGGATCAAGGCTCAAGGGGATCAAGGCAAGAGAATGGGGTTGAGATAGATATTAGTCACAATCAAATGGTGGAGTAGACTCAATGGACTGAATGGCCTTACTCCACTCTTCTCATTTATAGTCCTTGGGACTATGTTTCACTCATTGATTTCCAAGTGTGCAGTCGTCATTCCTGGCTTATCGTTTATCACCCATTCCAGCCCTTTCTTTCACCTCTTGGTTACAGATTGATTGCAACCTGGGATTCCTTGTGTATAAAACTCAAAAGGTTGCATGCAGGTTCAGCAGGTCAGAGAGAAGGTAAATGGAATGCTGGCATTTCAAATGGAGTAGAGAATGAAAATCGGGAAGTTTTGCAAAAACTCTGCAATGCACTACTTGGCCCAAACCCAGAGTACTGTGAACAGGTGGGGCCTCTATCGAGAGGGAATAAATATTGTTGCCCTGGAGGCAGTCCAGAGAAGAATCAGAAGATTGATTCTCTTTATGGACGGATTTCCATGAGAAGACATGGAAATGATTGAACTTGAACTCTTTGGAATTTAAAATAAAAGGCAAATCTGTTGATACATTGAAGACATTTAGGGTTTTTACACGGTTAGTGCTAAGAAATTAGCTCCCCTTGCGTGAGAATCTAGAAAAGTAGGGCATAAAAATCACAGTAAGGGCTCAGTCATTCAAGGAGATGAGGAGGAATTTCTCCAATCAGAGGGTATAGAATCTGTTAATTCCACTGGAGAGGGCTGTTGAAGCTGGATTAACTGCAGAAATAGTCAGGTTTTTAATCAGTGAGGGAATCAGGGTTTTTTTTTAAAGGCATGAAAGTAGAGATGAGGATTATCAGAGCAGCAACAATCACATTCAATGGTGGATCAGGCACAGTGGGCTAAATGGCCTTCTTCCCCGCAAAGTCTCATCACTTAACTATATCAGAGTGAAACTCAACGTGATCTGTTCACCTCACTTTGTGCTGTCATTCCATCTGCCTCGTTGCAAATGTGGAGAGACTTTCAGTGAGAGTGGGCTAAAAGCAATGGCTAGAGGTTGCAGAGATAGACAGATATTCAGGGACTGCAGAATCTTACAGAATTAAGGACTTTTGTACTTTTGGTGGAGACTGTTATTGGCAGAAAAGGTATTCAGGGATGGTGAGTGGTGTGCAGACAAGTGTTTGGGAAAAATCGAGAATGTAGCACACTGAAGGAGAGTTGTGGCATTTGGAGAATATTAAAGGGAAACGAGTGGACAGTATGAGATGGAGAACACTGGAGAGAGAGAGAGGAAAAGAAATTTCAGAGGCCTGAAGAAGGTACCACATGTAGAGATGGTTCTAGGGTCTGGAGGGAGCCCAGAAAGGGAAGGGTGTAGGGTCTAGAGGTCGGGAGAATACTGGTGGAAGGTGAGTTTACATATATGAGGAGAAATGTAGGCACTAGAGAAGATTACAGGGAGGGGGAAGGTTGTAGGGACTGGAGTATGTTACAGAGTTGGGGAGATTTGAGATCACTGAAGGTGGTTAGCGATCAGGTGGGTTGGATGGACTAAAGATGTGACGTAGATGTGGAGGGTCATCGGTCGTGAAAGAGTTTACTGAGATAGGGAGGGTTTTAGGCACTGGAAAGTGCACAGATAGGGGTGGTAGTTGAAGCTGCAGGCCTTTACTGAGGTAGAGAGGTTTGATGAGGCTAGATCAGTTCACAGAGCCAGCGAGAATGGTATGGATTGGAGGAGCCAGAGATACTCAGGGTTGTCACTGTGAGTGAGGGCTGTACAGGCATGTTTGCAGCTTTCCCATCACAGAGATGTGGACTGCTGTTTTGGAGGTGATTATGGAAATTGAGAGGGTTTCAGACGCTGGAAGATGTTACAAAGATACTAAGCTGTAGTACTTGAGGCGGTTTTCTGATGAAGGGTTTAGGCCCAAAACGTCAAGTTTTCCTGCTTCTATGATGCTGCTTGACCTGCTGTGTTCATCCAGCCCCATGCTTGTTACACAGCAATTCGCCTATCTTTAAGCCCTGCAGAATGTAACATGAAGGCCAGGTTTTATGGGCTGGAGATGGTGAGAGCGAGGTGAGACGTTCAGCAGCTGGAGGGGTTTACAGGGAGGGTGTACTGCAGGGACTGGTGAACAGAACAGGCTCACTGAATGGAATCGTCTCAGGGCCCAGTGCACTAATTTGTGAATCAGTCTGTGAGATACCATCGGATAGGTATTTGCACTGTTACAGACTGTCCAGAAATACTGTCGCCTAACATTGGTCTGAATGTATACACTATTAAAATTCACATGCTGACTAACTTGACAAAGCAAAGAAATTCAGCACCCAGACACTCTGCGTACACAATCCCGTTAATGACAGTTTGTAGAAAACAACAGGATCCATGAAACTGCACGACATGGGTCACGCTCAACACTAATGTTTTTGAGTTTGTTGACTTGCTCACCGAGCTTGCTTGTTCATGTTCCTGAGTGTCCAATGTAATGTTTGTGGCAATTGTTGTATGGTATTTTGTAAACCACGTTCGTTCTGCATGTTGTGGGAATGGGGTCTTTAATCCTTGTAAGTGTCTGTCGTAGTGTGGCTGTAGGATTGTGTGTCACCATGATTCTTACTGGACTTAGGAGTCTTGTTGTCAGTTCTGATATGTAATACCTTGCAACCACTGCCACAAAACATTACATAAGCCAGACAGGAAGGAAACTAGCTATCGGAATACATGAACATCAGCTAGCAGCAAAACGGCTCGAAGAACTCTTCTTAATATCTGTACATTCAGACAATGAAGGCCATCAAGGTAACTGGGACAAAGTAACCATAGTAGCCCAAGCCAAACATAGACACGCACGGGAATCCCTAGAGGCATGGTTCTCCACCCAGATATCAATCAACAAACATATAGAAACAAACATTTACAAACCCATACAGATCAAAACCGGAAATGATACTACTCACCATAACGGACCGGACAGTGTAAATTCCAAGCCGTGTAGAATAACATCGCTTCATCGGAGGCTCCACCGATGATGTGACCTAGCATGGTCACGAAACATCTGAACAAAAGCAAGCCAACTCAGCAAGCAAGTCAACGACTTTATCCACAACCCGAGCTACAGATTTTTGCCAAAACTTTAAACTAAAGTTTTCATTCTTTCCCATTGGAAACCAAATCTTGTAGCTCACAAAACTGCTAATTCAAAGTAACATCAAATAAAAGTCCAAATGAATGCTTTGATGAGGGGAGTTCTGGCCAGTCATGCAGATGTGGGTGTCACCAGTGGCATGGAGAATGCTTTCCACCAGAGCAGTACCAGACGAGTGTCAGACACACAGGGCAAATAGATTCACATCTGAGCTCACATCTCCCAGCCACGCAATCTGAAGCTGTGCTCAACCATTCTAGTAATGAGCTTCAATACCAGCTCAGCAAGATCCACAATTGTGCATTTGCAGATACAAACCATTTTGTTTTAGAATTTCATGATACAATCAGGAAAGTCCATTACACAAATAGTAACTTCCTTCCAGTTCCACAACCCTTTCTACCTCCGTATCATCCGACAGTTTCTTTAAGAATCCCTACAGTGTGGAAACAGGCCCTTCGGCCCAACAAGTCCACACCAACCCTTGGAGCATCCCACCCAGACCCATCCCCCTATAACCCACACACCCCTGAACATTATGGGCAATTTAGCATGGCCAATCCACCTAGCCTTGCACATCTTTGGACTGTAGGAGGAAACCGGAGTACCCGGAGGAAACCCACGCAGACACGGGGAGAATGTGCAAACTCCACACAGACAGTTACCTGAGGCCGGAATCAAACCTGGGTCCCTGGAGCTGTGAGGCTGCAGTGTTAACCACTGAGCCACCGTGCTGCCCTAGGTTCTATACTTACCCCGATCTCTAACATCCTGCAGGATCTGCATCTTTTCCTACATTTGCACCATTCTGCCGTGTCTGCAAGCCTTCCTCCGTCTGTAACATGTCCAGGTTCTAAAAACCTTCATCTCTCTGAAACGTCCCCAGAACGGCACTGGAGGCAAGTGGAGTTTACTGAGATAGGAAGGGTTTTAAGCACAGGAGAATTTTACATAAATACGGAGGGTTGCAATCACAGGAAGGGGTTTCAGGGAGTGTTCTGAAAGAGGTAACACAAATAAGAAGGGTTGTCGGGAGTGGAGGAGACTGCACAGACAGCAATAGATGTCTGATATGGATCGGGCTGCCCAGATTGGGAGGGTTGTGGAAGGAGGGTGACTGGAGGAGGTTTCACAGGTAGACAGGACCTTAGAACTACGAGGAGGTTACATAGAGATGAAGAGAAGTAGAGCCTGCAAGAGTTCATGGAGATAGAGAGGTTGGGAGGGCTGGAGTAGTTTACAGGGATAAGGATGTTTGTAGGATGGGGTGGTTGACACAAAAAGGGAATGTTTTATGGAATGGTGCATTATACACAGATAAAGAGAGTTGCATAGAATAGAAGATCTAACACGGAAATGGACGGTTGTAGAGACTGAAGAAATGTACAGATGAAGTAAGGCTTAGCTTCTACAAGTTAGAAAGATGAAAGGCTGTAATCCAAGAGAGCTCACTGAGAGAGGAACAGCAAAAGGTGTTGGAGACAGTTGTACAGATAAGGAGCATTTATTAAACTGGACGAGTTGTGAGGTAGGGAGGGTAATAGGGGTAGGTGAAAGTTTACGTTGACAGGGGTGGAATTACTGTTTACAGAGAGGGGGAAATTTTAAGGTACAGTAATAGGGAACACAGAGGGAGAGTTGCAGAGTTACACAAAGAGATAGTGTTTGAGATGTTGGTTTACAAAGAATGGGAGGGCTGGAGGCAGGGGAGGAGCGAACAGAGAAATGATGTGTTGTAATGGTTGGAAAAGTGTACAGATTGTAGGGAGATTTGTTGTGTCTCGGGGAGATTAGAAAGACAGTGGGCTGCAGAGTCTGTCGGGACTGGAACAGGCCTGACAGATGGGGATTGAGATAGGGGTTGGAGGACTTTCCAGCGATAGAGGTTTGTAGGGACTGGAGGAGTTTACAGGTGTAAGGAGGGCAACAGAGGCTGGTGTAGACTACAGAAACAGGGTGGGATGATGAACTACAGAGCATCATACAGACAAGGAGGTGTGTAACAGCAGGAAAAGGTAACAGAGATAGGGAAGGTTTCAATGTTTTAAGGGGTGTGAGCGTGTGGGACGAGGTCACAGAGGCAGCGGTGGCTGTAGGGATTGAAGGACCACACGAAGGTGTGGACACTGGAAGATATGATGTTACAGAAATAGGGAGGATTCCAGAAGCTAACGGAAGTTACAAAGACAGGTAAGATTGTCAGGCTGCAAGAGGAAGCAGATTGGGAGGACTGTAGGTACTGGGGGAGGTTTGAGAGATAGGGAGGATACTGCAGTCTGAGAAAGTTCCAGTGATAGGATGCTTTGTAAGTTACACAGATAGGGAGGATAGTAGGGACTGGAGGAGGTTATGGAAACAGGCAGTGTTACATAGAAACCTCGTAAACAGGAGCAGGTGTAGGCTATTTAGCCCCATGGGCCTGTTCCACTATTCATTAAGATCACAACTGATCATTTAGCTGTTCCCTGTTCCCACTTTCTCCCCATACGGAGACTGTCATGACTGGAGCAATTTACAATGATAGGGAGCGTTGGACTGACTGGGAGAGGTTAGAGATAAGGAGAGCTGTGGAGTCCTGTCGAGGTTAAAGAGATCGGGAGAGTCATTCAGCCTGGAGAAGGTTACGAGGATATACACTGATAGCGAGGGATTAGGACATGAAAAAAGTTGGCAATGTAGGGAGGCTTCTCGTGAATGGAAGAGATTACATAGATGGTGATAGCTCAAGGGACTGGATTTTTTCACAGATAAGGAGAGTCGATGGAGCTGGTGAAGGTTACAAATGTGGGGAGGGTTTAAGGAGTGAAAGCGAATACACAGACGTGGAGGGTTGTGTTGATTGGAGGAGCTACAGGGGTAGGGCCATTTCTTCGTTTTCTGTCTTGGTTATCTGCCCTGCATTCATTAGTCACTTCAGTATCTAGGTGATCTGTAGGGGTTTACGTAGATAGGGAAGGTTCTATCTCCTGGAGGAGGTTACACTGATACAGACGAAGTTAGGGATTGAAGAAACTGACAGAGCCAGTAAGTGTTCAACGGACTAGAGATGGTTACGAACAGAGGAAGGATTATCGAGTCTGGAAGGGATTACAGACAAAGGGAGGGTTATAGAGTGGGGAAGGGGTTACAAAGATGGTTGGTGTTGTAGGGATGGGGGGGGGGGGCATTGATTGTGACCAAAAGCATTATCGACATAGAGAGGATCTGTGGAGGTTACAGTCCAAGAGAGGTTTGTACAGGCAATATGAGTTTACAGAGACAGGAAAGTTTCTCGGAGCTGGAGGAGGTAACAGTGAAGGGGAGTGCTATAATGAATGGAAAAGGTAACAGTCACAGGGAGAATTTCAGTGGCAAGAAGAGGTGACTGTCGTATGGTTCTTTGTTTGGACTGGAGAAGGTTACATTGGCAAGTAGCACTTTGGAGACCGAGGGGCTGAACAGAGAGAAGGGGATGAGTAGGGACAAGGTAAGGGTTAAGAGAGAAAGACAGTTGACAGGTTTGTAAGAAGATGCAATCATACAGAGAATTACAGAGTTTGGACGAGGTCAAGAAGTGCACAGGGTTATAGGAACAGGAGGAGGAGGATACAGATAAGTTGTGGTTTGGAATGGGATAAGGTTACATACATAGAATGCATTACAAGAACAAAAGAAGGTTCCAGGAATATGAAGTGCTATGGGGGCTGCAGCCGATTCCAGAGATAAGGAGGGATTCACATGCTGCAGGTTACAGAGATCGGGGTTTTTTTTTTGCAATTGGATTAAGTTAGTAGTACATAGGATTGTAGACACTGGATGAGGTGACAGAGTTCGCACGGTTCTTCAAACTGAAAGACGTTAGAGATAGAGAGAGGTGTAGGGACTGAAGTTGGATACAGCAGTCAAGAGGATTTTACAGGTACATGGATGGTTTTCATGGCTTCAAGAGGTTAGAGAGTTAGGAAGGCTAATAATGACTGGAGGAGTGAGAATGAGGGAACATTGTAGCGATAAGGGAGATTACAGAGACCGAACGAGGTTGCAGACCTGAGGAGGATTAAAGTGGCTTCAGAACGCAATACAAAAGGAGGTTGCAGGGATTGTAGCAGTTTACACAGGCAGGAACAGCTATCGGACTGGAGAAGTTTATAGAGATAGGGAGGTCTGTAGGAATGGTTGATTGTCACAGAGGTCATGTGGTGCTGTGTTACGGGAGGCAGGAGTGTTCTCGGGACTGGAGAAGGTTACAGTGATGTCATGTGTTGCAGGGGCATGAGGATAATGTATAGATGGGGAGGTGAGTTGGGGCTGGAGGATATTACAGGGACATGGTAGACTGTAAGTAGTGGACAAGATGACAAACGTCAACATCATTGTTGTGACTTGAGGAGGAGGACAATACCAAGATTGGACACGTTATGAAGACTGGAGCAATTTGCACGGATGGGAAGCGTAGTCAGAATTGGCATAGGTTTTAAATATACAGAGCGATTTTAGGGAGGACTGGAGATGACAGAGATACCAAATGTTCGAGGAGTTAGAAGGATTCAACGCACTGATGCAGATGAGTTGGAACAAAGGATCTGTAAACTTGCTGTATGACTGACTGTTGGAGAGGGAACACAGAATGGAAACATCCCAGGCTTCAATACCACCCTCTTGAGAGAGGCCCGCTTTTAACTCTGCTGGACTCATCCTCACTAAGACAGCATAAGCCTGGATTGATAACTATGAACTTCCTGTGCTGTCTTCGGAAGGTTCAGTACAACAGAGCTGAAAGTAGGGTGGCGAAGTTTTTGAGAAGATTTGCAGCTCAGGTTGTGGATGATGTTTTAGACTTGCTCGCCGAGACAGTGTGTTTGATTGCAGATGTTTCGTCACCCTGGTAGGTAACATCGTCAGTGTGCCTCTAATGAAGTGTTGGTGTTCTGTCCCACTTGTTATTTATATGCCTCGGTTTGCTGAGGTGGTTGGCATCACTTCCGGTTTTGTTTTTCAGTTGTTTGCATATCAGGTCCAGATCAATGTATTTGTTGATGGAGTTCCGGTTGGAAACCCAGGCCTCCAGGAGTTCCCTAGCATGTCTCTGTTTGCTTTGTACTGTTATGGATGCGTTGTCCCGGTCAAAGTTGTGTCCTTCTTTGTCGGTGTGTACTGAAATCAGTGAGAGCTGGTCGTGTCCCTTGGTGGCTAGTTGGCATTTGTGCATCCAGTTTTCTTCCAGTTTGGCCTGCGTAATGTTTCTCACTGTCCTTGCATCGTATTTGGTATTGGTTTTGGTTATGGGATCCCATACATTCGTCAATAGCAGTAGTAGGTGATTGTTGGTTTGTGAGCTACCCTGTTACCTTGGGGTTTGAATAGTCTTGTGGTCATCTCTGATAGGTCTCTGATTTGCGGTAGGGTGACTGGTGTGTCCGGACGTATTGTACCTTATTGTTGTGGTCTGTCATGTGGGTAATAGCGGATTGTGCTTTTTTGGGTATCCATTCCCTTTAAAAACTCTGTATAAGTGCTCCTCGTCTGCTATGAGCAGTTCCAGGTTGCTGCAGTGTGTTGTGGCTCGTTTGAATAATGTCCTGATGCACCTCCTTTTACGGGTGTTGGTGGATAGTTGCTGGTGTGATAAAGTATCTGGTCCGTACGTGTGGTACACAATCTGTACACAATGGCCTGGAGTCCCCTGTTGCTCTTACGTTCCACCATAGATGAGGAAGGGTTATTGTCCTCTTCTTCTTTTATGAATTTTATTCTGGTGAGGATGTTGTTTATCTGTCAGTGGATTTCTTCCAGTCTTGTGCATGTGATGATCATGAAGGTGTCATCTACATAGCGGACCCAGAGTTCGGGTTGGATCGTGGAAAGCATTTTCAATTATAATCTTTGCATTACCGCTTCGACTATCAGTCCTGATATCGGGATCCCACTGGTGTTCCGTTGATTTGTTTGAACATATGGATTGTGAGGCATTTTCAGGGTGCTGTCCTTGTTGATTCTGTTGGTGTCGTGGAGCTTCTGCCATCCTGGTTCATCCAGCAGTGTGGCCATTGTCTCTTTGGCTCAGTCAGTGTTTATGGATGTAAATAGTGCTGTTACGTCAAAGGATATCATCATCTAGTCCTCTTCTATTCTGGTGTCCTTGATGATGTTGAGGAATTCTTGGGAGGAGTGGATTGAGTGGGTAGTGTTGTCCATGAAGTATTTCAGTTTCCGTTATCGTTCTTTGGCTAGCCTATACGTTGGTCAACCTGGTACTGGCTCGGTGAGCAAATCTACAACATCAGCAGGGTGGTGATTCAGTCAGGGATCTTTCTGTACTTTGCGCCCCCTTCAGCACTGTAGCCACGTCATATCTCATGGGTCGATGTTTTAAGCCTTCTGCTCTGTTCACTGTGAGTATCTTATCTGACTGCAGGATCTAATGAACGCTCCAGATCTCCCCGTCCATTGTCTCTCGAGCTGACCAGTCAGCTTCAGTGTGGTGATGGACGAGATGGAGTTGGGAATTCTGCTCAGTCAGCAACTTTGAGTAGCTGCCAAAGACAGAAACATAAACAGACTGAGAAATTAAACTGAAACAGTGAGGATTACAGATGTGGAATGGGACTGAGTACGGCAGAGATCTGGGCAATCCCAGTCTCCATCCTTGGCCTCGGATGCCACATCTCTCTGGAGTGGAGAATTCTGTTGGCTCAGGATCTCATAGTAGCTGCAAAAGCTGCACTCAAAGGCAACAATTAGATCCACACTGTGACAGTTACCGCGTGAAGAGATACTGGGTGTTATCACCAGGAAGGTGTCAGGATCACACAATGGTCAGGAAGAAGGGGTTTTGATTCATGGTGTACTGGTATCAGTACTCAAGGATACACGAGCTCCTAGTGGGACAGGCAATGGCCGTGTGTTACTCTCACTAGACTACTAATCCATAAATTAATGACAATGCCAGAAATACCCATGTGACTCCCTAATATCCTTCAGGGAAGAACATCTGCTATGCTCACCTGGTCTGACCGACATGTGACTTAAGACCCAGAGCAATATGCCTGATATTCAACTGCCTCTGAAATGGCCCAGCAAGACCCTCAGCTCAAAGGCAGCTTGGGTGGTAAATAAATGCTGGCCAGCTTGAGACACCCACATCCCAAGAGTGAATATATAATCACGGGAACCGTGCTGGGACCAGTGTCTTGGCTAATCACATCGGTAGGTTTATGGACACGGCTTTAAACTGACAGAAAGGGTGCAGAGAAAGGGTTCAGGTGAAAGAAGCTTTCCAAATCCAAACAGAAAAGGTGAAGCATTGGAACAGCATGGCGATGTGGCTGAAGACAAGCAGGAAGGAGCAGGAAGGGATAGCGTTTCACCAAAACTGTACATCTGCGAATAGGCGCATGACCGGAAATTGTGGTAATAGGTAAATTATGGTACCTTTTTTTGAAAGGACAAATATATGCAATGAGATAGATGGACTTGTATCACAGAGATAAGTGAGATTTAGTCACCAGAGAGACGTAGTTGCAGGATGAACATAAGGTGGAATATAAATATTCAACAATACACAACCTAGCGGAAATTCAGGCAGAATGGGAAAACAGGATGGGTAACCCTGACGGTAATGGATAACAAAAGCATTACAGAGAAAGCGTTTAGCCTCAGATTATGGAGTAGAATCAACATTTCATTGTTCATCACTACATGAAACATTAATTAATTGGAATTTGGAACAAAGGCACTGTGATAATTTTGGGAGACTTAAATCTTCATATAATCTGGGACCATCACACTGGCAATAGTGACATTCAAAGAGGAATTTGGAGTCTGGTTTTTAAAGTGTTTCTTTGAATAACACGTTGTGCAACTGGCTAGGTACGTAGCTATCTCAGATCGACCGTTGTGTAATGAAGCTGAATGAATGAGTAATGTCACACGAAGATATCCTCTGGGTAATTGCGGTAAAGTGGAATTCAAAGGAATTATGAAGTTTTAAGGTGACCACACATATTACAATCAACAATCAGAAACAGAAACAAGGCCAATTACAGGAGTTTCAGAGGGGAACTGACCAAGGTAAACATGGTAAACAGATTGAAATGTACGGCTGTAAATGAACAGTGGAAAACATTTGAAAGAACAGTGCAAAACATTCAACAAAAGGACATTCCATTGGGACAGACAAAACCTCAGCAAGAAATTCCCATTCTATCTCATTCAGGGCATAAAGTATCAGATTCAATTAAGAAATGCTTAGAAGACAACAAAAAATACTAACAATTCTGAAGAGAAAGGATGTGTTTCAGAAAATGACAACAGGCTATCGATATACGGAAGTAGGTGTTAAAGGGATTGCAGGTGGTCTCCTTGCAAGAGGAGTGCAGTTGCAAGAGTAAACATTATTAGGGCTCAATGAGATGACAGGAACAAGGACAGGTGAAGGTGCTGGAGGTGTTGAGAGTTTTACAGAGAGTGGCAAGGGCTTCAATGATGTTACAAAGCCAGTACGAATTGCTGCAGTGTTTGCAGAGGGTGGGGAGAGAAATATACCCTTTTATTTCTTCATTCGTGGATTGAGGGTGTCACTGGATGGAACAGCATTCAGGGCCTATTGCTGATTGTATTGGGCAATTGCTAAGGGACAGTTAAGAGTCAGCCATTCTGTTGTGGGTCTGGAGTCACACGTCGGTCAGACTTGGTCAAGTTTCCTTCCCTAAAGGACATTTGCGAAGGAGTTGGGATTTTTTCTTAAACCGATGATCAACAATCAACAAATCAACATCATTACAGATTATTGAAATCTAATTCCACTATCTGCCATGGTGGGATTCGAAAGGAAAAATAAAACAGTGGTTTGACAATCTCCTCAGTTCAGGCTAATGATTTGGAGCTGGCTAGCCACAGGCAGTGTCCTGAGTAGGGGTAAATAAAGGGTGACTTGGTGACGGAATACCGGCCTCTATGCAGTTATTTCACATATGCACACACAAAAACAGTTTGCAACACAGGATTGACCAACTGCAGTTCACAGGTTGGAAACAACTCGTTACACAGGACTGAGCATATACAGTCTGCACACACACAATAGTGAACAATCACAATCCACAGAACATTTAAAAAAAAGACTCGTTCCACTCAGGAAACTGACTGTTCGTTCTGCAAATATAGTTTGTTTTTTTTTTAAATCATTCCACACTTGAACAACTGCTGGCAGTCCACAGAATGAAAGCAATCACAACTGAACATGCAGAGACCTGACCATTCACAATCTGCAAGAACATGAAGTACAGTTCTGTATACAGAACTGGCCATTCATCATTCACAGGATAAAATAAATGTTCCCAAACACTGAACTGAAGTTTTGCAATGAAAAGGAGTTTTAAAAAACAACAGCATTCCACAGAATACATGCTGTCCATCTGCAGTGCACCGTTCAGCATTGTCATGGAATACTCTCCATTTGCCTGGATGAATGCAGCTCCAACAATACTCAATTAGCTTGACACAATCCAACACAAAGCAAACTCATGTTTGGAATGATATTTCCTCACTTCACTCGTAACACACCATGACAGCAGTATCCACAATCTACAACGATCATCATCAGCAGCATTTCACAAGCTCACAAACAACCTGGAAGGAAAACAGCAGCAGGCATATGACACCAGCAGCGTTTGCAAGGTCCCCTCCAAGCCTTGCTCCTTCCAAACAACACTGTGGCTGTCCCTGCACCCAAAGGAGTGCAGTAGGTCAAGCAAGGCAGCTCACAAATAAAAACAGAAGTTGCTGGAAAAGGTCAACATCTGTGAAGAGAAACCAAAGTTCACATTGCTCAGAAACACCACCACCTTCTCCAGGTAATTAGAGATGGGAAGTAAATGATGGCCACATCACATGCATGAATATGCAACGAAACTCACACTATTCATGTCCACTTCATCGTCTTTGCACTCTCTGTGCAATTCACAATCCCATCGATGGTTATGCCATGAACATACATGGAAACATTAGGTTTGATCTGTACATCTAATTCATCGATCGAGATTGTGAATAGCTGGAGCCCAAGCATGAATCTTTCCTCTAACTCACAAGGTACAGCCTGAAAACTCACAAATCAACAATTTATTAGCATGTGCTTTCCTGTCTGTTAAACAATTCTAAACGCATGCCAGCACATCACCTCCAAGTCCATGTGGTCCAAATTTGTTTATTCGCTTATTCAGTGGGACCCTGTTAAAATGCATCTGAAAAGTCAAATAAAGTTTCCTCCTTCCATCAATTTTTTGGGGATAGATATAATAAGTCTAAGTTTGAATGTCATTATGGAAATTGATAATTTAGTGTGGGAGTTAAGTGTCTAAATTTGAGGAATGTCACTTATCATTAGATTACCTCTACCTGTAGGCATTATCACTATCATTCGACAGGACCTGGCACATGTAGGCTGGGGGAGGACCTACTTGCAGTTGAGTGTATATTCGGAATGTGGGACTGTTATAAAGTCTGATACAATGACAATCCAGGATAAAATAACAAGGAGTAGAGTTGGATGAACGCAGCAGGCCAGGCAGCATCAGAGGAGCAGGAAAGCTGACGTTTCGGGTCTGGAACCTTCTTCAGAAATGGGGGAGGGGAAGGGGACTCTTAAATAAATGGTGGGGGTGTGGAGGCGGTGATGGACGGTGGATAAAGGGGAAGGTTGGTGGAGAGATGATGGATAGGTGAAGAAGGCGGGGATGGAGTCAGTAAAGGTGAGTGCAGGCAGGTAGTTGGGATGGGTGTTGGTCAATTGAGGGAAGACGGACAGGTCAAGGAGGCGTGGATGAGTCTGGTAGGTAGAAGGTGGGGCTGGGGATTGGTCAGTGAGGTGGGAGGAGTGGAATGGTGGGAGAAAAGACGGACAGGTCAATGAAGCAGGGACGAGCTTGGCTGGTTTTGGGATGAGGTCAGAGGTGGGGAGATTTTGAAGCTTGCGAAGTCCACATTGAGACCATTGGGCTGCGGGGTTCCAGAGCGAAATATGAGTTGCTGTTCCTGTAGTCGGCAGGTGACATCGTTGCGGCACAGGATGGTAAGGATCTCCAACACGTTAAGATTAAAAGGAGCAAGAATTAAATGCTTTTGCAGGCGTATTGGTGGATAAATTGCCAGCGCCCAAGGAAATTTATCCCAGGCTACTATAAGAGGCAAGGAAGGAGATTGCGGAGGCGTGGCAGATATATTTAATCGCTTGGTGGCCACAGGTGTAGTGCTGAATGATTGGAGGATAGCTAATGTGATTCCTTTGTTCAAGACAGGGAGCAAAGATTGGACAGGTAATTGCAGAAGAGATAGCCTGACATCAGCAGGAGCGAAATTATTGGAAGAAATTCTGAGGGAAAGGACGAATCAACACTTGCAAAGGAAGGAATCGATCGGGGTAATCAGCACGGATTTGGTAAAGAGAGATCCTGTCTGATGAATTCCGTCGAGTTCTTTGAAATTGTGTCTAAAAATATTGATGAGGTCAGTGCAGATGATATGGTTTGCATGAACCTGAGTGAGGCCTTTGACAAGGTCCCACATGGAAGGCTGGTTCAAAAGGTGAGAACCCATGAGATTTGAGGCAAGTTGACAAACTAGATCCTAAGCTGGTGGAGAGTTTTTTTTTGTGATTGAAAGCCTTTGGCCATCAGCAGACCAGAGGGATATGTGCTAGGTCCATTGCTGTTTATTCTGTACATTAAAGACTTGGTTGTGAAAGCAGAAGGTATCATCAGCAGATATGCAAATGACACAAAAGTTGGGGGTGTTGTCCATAGTGAGGTGGATGGTCTCAGACGACAGTCTGAAAATTGATCAGCTGATAAACTGAGCAGAGTAATGGCAGATGGAATTTGTTTCTAATAAATGTGGAAGGTATGGGTAAGTGAAGGACATAGATAACGGGCAGTAGGTACAGGCAGAGTACTGATAAACAAAGGGACCTTGGTACACAAGTCCATAGATCCCAGAAGGTGTCAGCACAGATAGACGGGGAGGTGAAGACACCTGAACTTGGGGCAGGAGGACCTATATTCCAGCAAGGTGAATTGTTAGAAGTACCCAAAAGGATTTATTCAGCCTACCAGGGGTGTTGGACCCTAAACAGCAGAGGCTGGCACAGAAGTTCAAGACAGCAATTTAAATAGACAGGGCAGGCAAGAGCATGGCAGGAAATGAGGTAAAACTGATGAATTAAACTTCATTTATTTCCATGCAATGGGCCTGACAGGTAAGGCAAATAAATTCAGGGTATGAATCGGGACATGGTAATAGGATATCAAAGGTAATGCAGAAACACAGCTGAGAGAATGAAAGGACGAGCAGTTCAATGCTCCAGGGTACAGATGCTACAGGCCGGATAGCAGGGAATGCATGATAGGAGGGGAGAGATATTTTTGAATCGGGAAAACATGACGGCAGCGTTTAAACAGAATAGTCCTGGAGTTTTCCAAGCAAAACAATTTTTGCAGAACTGAGAAATAAGAGTGGGTGATTGCTTTGATACAATTACACTACAGGCCCCCAACAGTCCTTGAGAAATTGAGGAGAAAATATGTTGGGAGATCTTAGATATCTGTAAGAATAATAGGAGTGTAATGGTAGGTACTACATAGTGTAAAGCGCTTTGATGGGAGGAATTTGTTAAGTGTGTTCAAAAAATCTCTCTCAAACAATATGTAGATAGCCCAACTGAAGAAGGGGCAAAACCCGACCTCCACGTGCGAAATAATGTCGGGCAAGGGACTGATGTGTTATTGGGACAGCACTTTGGCAAAATGACAACAATTTTATTAGTTTGAAAATAGCTATGGAAAAAGATTGGCTCAAGCTAAAGTTATAAACTGGGGCAAGAACAATTTTGATGGTATTTGACGGGAACTTTCAAAAGATGATTGGGGAGGCTATTTGCAGTTAAAGGGGCATCTGGCAAGTTGGAAGCTTTCAAAAGCGAGAGGGCAGAACCGGCATGTACTTGATAGTGTGACGGACGATGCTGACAGAAGTAGGAAACACAGGAGGACTGGTGATAGAGGCGCTCTGGTGAAGAAAAAGTAGACACTGCCGGATCAAATTAATCCCTTGAAGAGTATGGGAGTGTAGAAATACACTTTATGAACGAAATCGGGAGAGCAAAAATGGGACAGGAGATAACTTTGGCCAATAAGGTTAAGGAGAATCCAAAGAGATTCTACAAGGATATTAAGCGCAAAAGAGTGACTAGGAAGAAAATTTGGATTTATACAGATCAATGAGACCAACGATGTGGACAACCACAGGAGATGGGTCAGATAATGAACAGTATTTCACGTCAGTACTTACTTTGGAGAAAGACCAGAAAATTCAGGAAAGTAAAGAGCGCTGTCTTGAAAAGACTCCACACTACTGAAGAGTAATGTTGGCTGTCTTAAAAAGCTTGATCAAGTGTATCGGAGGACTTTTGGGAAACAGGGATGAATTTGTTGGACCCCCAGCAAAGATATTTCACTGATGTAAAGGAGGCTGTGGGGTGATCTTTTAGAGTTTTATGAATGCCTGAGCAGCGTAGATAAGGTGAATAGACATGGTCTTTTCTCCCAGGGTAAGGGAGTCCAAAACTAGAGGGCATAGGTTGGAGGTGAGAGGGGAAAGGTTTAAAGGAGACATGTGAGGTAACATTTTCCACACAGAGAATGGTGCATATATGGAACGAGCTGCCAGAGGAAGCTGCAACATTGAAAAGGCATTGGAGCAGATACGGAGAAAGGAATGGTTTGAAAGGATATGGGCCAGACACAGGCAAATGTGACTTGTTCAGTTCAGGAAAACTGGGTGGTATAGACGAGTTGGGCAAAAGGGTCTGTTTCTATGTTGCACAACTCTATGATTACAGTTACTGCAGGACGAGACTACCGAGATAAGACAACTTGCAGAGACTGAAGCAAATTACAGAGATAGAGATGCTAGTCAGGATTGGAGTACGTTTCAAATATATGGAGGGATTGTAGAGAGGGGAGGTGGTGACAGCAATAGGAATTGTTAGAGGAGTTAGAATGGTTGAAGACACTGGTCCACGAGTCATGACACAGACACTGTCATGGAGGGGGAATCACAAAACAGAAAGATCAGAGCAGCATTACCACACTCTTGTGGGAGATTTGCTTTCAGTTCAGTTGCGCTGATCCTCACAAAGACAGCACAGGCCTGGAATGATAACTGTGAACTTCCTCTGCTGTCTTCCGAAGGCATAGTGCAACAAAGCTTAAAGTAGACCTCCCATGGCAGAGTAGCGATCGAATCTGACTCAGTAATTAGGGAAGGAAATCTGCCATCATTACCTGGTCAAGCCTACATATGACTTCAGACCCACAGGAACGTGGTCAACTCACAACTATCCTCTGAAATGGAATGGCAAGCCATTCAGTTCAATGGTAGCTAGGGGTGGTAATAATTGCTGGCCAGCCAGAGACACCCACCTCTCATGAGTGAATAAGTAATAACTGGAACTGTGCTGGGACCAGTGTCCTGGCCAATTATGGCGGTAGGTTTATGGACAGGCCAGTAGATTGACAGAAAGGATGCTGGGACGGGGTTCAGGTGAAAGGAGATTTCCAAATCCAAACAAAAGCTGAAGCATCGAAACAGCATGGCGATGTGGCTGAAGACAAGCAGAAAGGGACATGAAGCAAAAGAGTTTCACTGAAACGGTATGTGAGTGAACAGGTTTGTGACAGGAAATTTTGGCAAAAAGTTAATTATAATGTTCCTTTTTGGCATGGATAAAGTATATACAATTAGATAGTGACATTCGAAGAGGAGCTCGGAGATTGTTTTTGTCAGTGTTTCTTTGAATAACACATTGTGCAACTGGCTAGGGACGCAAGTATCCCAGATCGACCGTTGTGAAAGGAAGCTGAGTGAATGAGTAATGTCACATCGAAAGATCTTCCAGGAAATTGTGAAAAAGTGGAGTTCAAAGGGATGATGAAGTTTTAAATTGATCACACAAATTACAAACAACAATCAGAAACAGAAATAAGACCAATTACGTGAGGCTGAGAGGGGAACTGACAAAGGTAAAGAGACTGAAATTTATGGCTGTAAATGGACAGTGGAAAACATTTGAAGGAACAGTGTAAAATATTCAAAAAAAGGACATTCCATTGAAACAGACAAAACCTCAGCAAGAAATTCCTATGTGTATCTCACTCAGGGCGTAAAGTATAAGATTCAATTAAGAAAGGCTTAGAAGACAATCAAAAAAGGCCTAAGAATTCTGAAGAGAAAGAGTGTGTTTCACAAAATGACAACAGGCTACCAAAATATAGAAGTAGGTTTTAAAGGGATTGCAATGGGTCTCCTCACAAGAGGAATATGGTAGCAAGGGGAATCTTTGTTGGGGTTTCATGAGATGATAGGAACAGGGAGAGTTGAAAGTGCTGGAGGTGGTGAGAGTATTACAGAGAGTGGTATGGGCCTGAAAAATGATACAAAGCCAGTGCAAATTGCTACAGGGTTGGTAGAGGGTGGGAAGGGAAATATACCCTTTTATTTCTTCATTCGTGGGATGAGGGTGTCACTGGATGGAACAGCATTCAGTGCTTATTTCTGATTGCAATGGGCAATTGCTAAGGGCCATGTACGAGTCAGCCATTTTGTTATGGGTCTGGAGTCACATGTCGGCCAGGCCTGGTCAGATGTTCTTCCCTAAAGGGCATTCATGAATGAGTTGAGATTATTTTATTTACTGATGATCAACAATGGACACATCATTACAGAATTTTTTGTTGAATTCTAATTCTGCTACTTGCCAAGTTGGGATTCTAACCCAGGTCCCCAGAACATTATCCGCGTTTCTGGATTAATAGCTGAGTGGTATTTTCATGAGACTGTTGCATAACCTGTAATGGAGTGTTTGAAGAGTTATGGAGTGTTACAGAATATGAAGACCATTACAACGTCAGAGCACGTTGTGTGATTCAAAACAGGCTTCAGAGATGGAATGTGTCAAAGGGGAATGAGATGCACAAGAGATCAACAGGGCAGGAGGTGATTAAGCAGGTTCGATATTGCGAGGAGTTGTCAGAACAGGAGGATGTTCGGGTTTCTTGGCAGTTACAGACATGAGGAATGCTGTAGGGAATGGACGAAGACACAGGGCTATGGGAGGGTTTTGTTGTTTGAGGAACAGGAGCCAACACACATGCAGAAATGAACATTCACTGAGACCACAAAGACCACACACACAAATAATCACAGTAAAGAAAATATCCATATTCATGTCAGTTGTGTGTGATATTACTGTTCAAACCTTCATAGGACAAAACTTGATCTCCACACAAGATTGACTATTTACAAACCATTTGATTAAAATCAGTTCACCACAGGCAACTGACGATTTGAAGTCCACAGGTTAAATAAAAAGTCCCCAGAGATCATTGACAATTTGTATTACACAACATATGAACCAGCGGTCCACACAGAATGACCGATATGCACAACTGAACATGCAGAGAACTGCCCACTCACATGCCACAAGAAAAAAAAAGCACGGTTCCAAATACAGAACTGGCCAATCAACATTCAAGGGATAAAATGAATCTTCCCGAACACAGAACTGACATTTTGCAATGAAAAGGAGTTTTTAAAAAAACAACATCCCTCAGAATGAATGCTGCCCATCTACAGTGCAGAGGTCCGCACTGTCATGGAATACTCTCCATTTGCCTGGATGAATGCAGCTCCAACGACATTCGGTAAACTTGACATCATCCGGGAAAAAGCAGTCTCATGTTTGGAATGATATTTCCTCATTTCACTCGCAACACACCGTGACAGCAGTGTCTACAATCTACAAGGATCATCAACAGCAGCATTTTACAAGACCACATACAACCTGGAAGGAAAACAACAGCAGATTTATGACACCAGCAGCATTTCCAAGGTCCTCTCCAAGCCACGATCCTTCCTACCAGCATTGTGGCTGCTATTGCACCCAACGGATTGCAGATGGTCAAGCAAGGCAGCTCACAAATAAAAACAGAAGTTGCTGGAAAGGCTCAACACCTGTGAAGAGGAACCAAAGTTCACATTGTTCAGAACCACCACCAGCTTCTCCAGGCAATTAGAGGTGGGAAGTAAATGATGGCCAAGACAGTGATGGCCACATCCCATGCATGAATATGTGACGAAACTCAGAGACTATTCATGTTCCCCTTCATCCTCTTCGCATCCTCTATACAGCCCACAATGCCATCTCTGGTAGTGCCATCAACAAACACGGAAACATTAGATTTGATCTGTACATATCATTCATTGATAGAGTTTGACAATAGCTGCAGCCCAAGCATGAATCCTTCCTCTAACTCACAAGGTACAGCCTGCAAACTGACAAATCAACAATTTATTAGCATGTGTTTTTCTGTCTGTTAAACAATTCTCAACGAACGCCAGCACATCACCTCCAAGTCCATGTGGTCAAAATTTGTTTATTCGCTTATTCAGTGGGATCCTGTTAAAATGCATCTGAAAAGTCAACTAAAATTTCAGCCTCCCAACAATTTTTTGGGGATAGATATAATAACTCTAAGTTTGAATGTCATTATGGAAATTGATAATTTAGTGTGGAAGTTAAGTGTCTAAATTTGAGGAATGCCACTTATCATTCGATTACCTCTACCAGCAGGCATTATCACTGTCATTAGACAGGACCTGGCACATCGGAGATACTTGCAGATGAGTCTATGTTCGGAAAGTTGGGTAAAGGAGCAGATATGTGGAGAGAAGACGGACAGGTCTAGGAGGCGAGGATGGAGCCAGTAAAGGTGAATGTAGGTAGGGAGTTAGGATGGGGGTTGGTCAGTTGAGGGAAGACGGACAGGTCAAGGAGGAGGGAATGAGGCTGGTAGGTAGGAGTTGGGTATGGGGTTTGGTCAGTGAGTTGGGAGGAGCGGATAGGTGGGATAAAAGACAGAATGGGTAAGGAGGCGGGGACGAGCTTGGCTGGTTTTGGGATGAGGTCACGGCTGGGGAGATTTTGAAGCTTGCAAGATCCACACTGAGACCATTGGGCTGCAGGGTTCCAAAGCGAAATATGAGGTACTGTTCCTGCAGCCTTCGGGTAGCATCGTTGTGGCACAGGATGGTGAGGATCTCCAACATGTTGAGATCAGTAAGGAGCAGGAATTAAATGCTTTTGCAGGTGTATTGGTGGATAAATTACCAGCGTCCAATGAAATGTATCCCAGGCTGTTATAAGAGGCAAGGAAGGAGTTTGCTGAGGCCTTGCAGATATATTTAATACCTTGTTGGTCACAGGTGAAGTGCTGAATGACTGGAGGATAACTAATGTGATTCCTTTGTTCAGGACAGGGAGCAAAGATTGGACAGGTAATTGCAGAAGAGATAGCCTGACTTCAGCAGGAGCGAAATTATGGGAAGAAATTCTGAGGGAAAGGACGAATCAACACTTGCAAAGGAAGAAAGCGATTAGAGGTAGTCAGCACGGATTTGGTAAAGAGAGATCCTGTCTAATGAATTCCGTCGAGTTCTTTCAAATTGTGTCTAAAAATATTGATGAGGTCAGTGCCGAATATATGGTTTGCATGAATCTGAGTGAGGACTTTGACAAGGTCCCACATGGAAGGTTGATTCAAAAATGTAAGAACCCATGGGATTCGAGGCAAGTTGGCAAAGTAGATCCGAAACTGTTGGACAGGAATTTTTGTGATTGAAAGCCTTTGCCCATCAACATACCAGAGGGATCTGTGCAGGGTCCATTTCTGTATATTCTGTGCATTAATGACCTGGGTGTGAAACCAGAAGGTATCATCAGTAGGTTTGTGGAAGGTATGGTAACTGAAGGACATACATAATGGACAGTACAGGCAGAGTACTGAAAAACAAAGGGACCTTGGTACACAAGGTGCAAATATTTTGGGAGATCTTAGATATCTGTAAGAATAATAGGAGTGTAACGGTAGGGGATTATAATTTTCCAAACCTCGACTGGTACTGCATAGTGTTAAGCGCTTTGATGGGAGGAATTTGTCAAGTGTGTTCAAAAAAACTGCCTCAAACAATACGTAAATAGCCCAACTGAAGAAGGGTCAAAACCTGACCTCCACGTGCGAAACAAGGTCGGGCATGGGACTGATGTGGTATTGGGGTAGCACTTTGGCAAAGTGACCACCATTTTATTAGTTTAAAGATAGCTATGGAAAAAGATTGGCCAGGTGCACAAGCTAAAGTTATAAATTGAGGCAAGACCAATTTTGTTGGTATTTGACGGGAATTGTCAAATGTTGATTGGGGAGGCTATTTGCAGGTAAAGGGCATCTGGCAAGTTGGAAGTTTTCAAAAGCGAGACGTCAGAGCCGACATGTTCTTGTTAGTGTGAGGAACGATGCTGACAGAAGTAGGAAACACTGAATGACTCGTGATATAGAGGCTCTGGTCAAGAAAAAGTGGACGCTGCAGGATCAAATTAATCCCTTGAGGAGTATGGGAGTGTATGAATACACTTTATGAACGAAATCGGGAGAGCAAAAATGGGACAGGAGATAACTTTGGCCAATAAGGTTAAGGAGAATCCAAAGAGATTCTACAAGGATATTAAGCGCAAAAGAGTGACGAGGAAGAAAATTTGGATTCATACAGATCAATGAGACCACCGATGTGGACAACCACAGGAGATGGTTCAGATAATAAACAGTATTTCACGTCAGTACTTACTGTGGAGAAAGACCAGTAAATTCAGGGAAATAAACAGCAATGTCTTGAAAAGAGTCTACACTACACAAGAGTGATGTTGGAAGTCTTAAAAAGCTTAATCAAGTATATCTGAGGACTTTGGGGGAACCAGGGATGAATTTGTTGGACCCCGAGAAAAGATATTTCACTCAAGCACAGGAGGCTGTGGGGTGACCTTTTAGAATTTTATGAATGCCTGAGTAGCATCGATAAGGTGAATAGCCAATATCTTTCCCCCCAGGGTAGGGGAGTCCAAAACTAGAGGGCTTAGGTTTGAGGTGAGGGGGAAAGGTTTAAAGGAGACCTGTGAGGTAACATTTGCCACGCAGAGAATGGTGCATATATGGAACGAGCTGCCAGAGGAAGCTACAACATTGAAAAGATAATGGGGCAGGTACATAGACGGGAAAGTTTTGAAAGGATATGGGCCAAATTCAGCCAAATGTGACTTGTTCAGTTCAGGAAACCTGGGTCGTATGGATGAGTTGGGCCAAAGAGTCTGTTTTCGTGCTGCTCAACTCTATGACTCCAATTACTAGAGGAAGAGACGACTAAGATAAGATATGTAGCAGAGATTGAAGCAAGTTACAGAGAAAGGGATGGTAATCAGGATTGGAGTATATCTCAAATATATGGAGGGATTGTCGAGAGGAGAGGTGATGACAGAAATAGGAGCAGTTCGAGGAGTTGGAACGGTTGAAGACTCTGGTCTACCAGTGTCCACAATGGTCCACATAGACACAGTCATGGGGTGGGGTGGGGGGGAACACAGAACAGAAAGATCAGAGCAGCATTCGCGCCCTCTTGTGGGAGATTTGCTTTCACTTCTGTTATGTTGATCCTCACAAAGACATCACAGGCCTGGAATGATAACTGTGAACTTCCTCTGCTGTCTTTGGAAGGCATAGTGGAAAGAAGCTTAAAGTAGGCCTCCCATGACAGAGTAGTGAACGAGTTTGACTTAGTAATTAGGGAAAGAAATCTGCCACTCTCACTTCGTCAGGTCTACATGTGACTTCAGACCCACAGGAATAGAGTAGACTCTCAACTACCCTCTGAAATGGCACAGCAAGCCATTCAGTTCAAATCAGTTATGGCTGGGTAATAAATGCTCACCGGGCATAGACAGTCACATCTCATGAGTGAATAAATAATAACCGGAACCAGTGTCCTGGTCAATCACGTCGGTAGGTTTATGAACAGGCCTTTAAACTGACTGAGAAGATGCTGGGACTGAGTTCAGTTGAAAGGAGATTTCCAGACCAAAACAAAAGCTGATGCATTACAGCAGCATGGTGATGTCGTTGAAGAAAAGAAGAAAGGGACAGGAAGCAACAGAGTTTCACTAAAACTGTACATTTGTGAACCGGTATGTGTCGGGAAATTTTAGTAAAATGTACCTTATAATGTTCCTTTTTGGCATGGACAAAGTATATGCAATAAGATAGTGTCATTCGGAGAGGAGCTCAGAGATTGTTTTTGTCAGTATTTCTTTGAATAACACGTTGTGCAACAGGCTAGGGATGTAACTATCCCAGATCGACCGTTGTGTAATGAAGCTGAGTGAATGAGTAATGTCACACCGAGAGATCCTGAGGGAAATTATGAAAAAGTGGAATTCAAAGCGATTATGAAGTTTTGACGTGATCACACAAATTACTAACAACAATCAGAAAGAGAAAAAAGGCCAATTACAGCAGTTTGACAGGGAAACTGACCAAGTTAAACAGTGTAAAGAGACTGAAATGTATGGCTGCAAATGAGCAGTGACAAACATTTGAAGGAACAGTGTAAAATATTCAAAAAAAGGACAGTCCGTTGAAGCAGACAAAACCTCAGCAAGAAATTCCCATTCTATCTCACTCAGGGCATAAAGTATCAGATTCGATTAAGAAAGGCTTAGAAGACAACCAAAAAATATCTAACAATTCTGAAGAGAAAGAATGTGTTTCTGAAAATGACAGCGGACCACCAAAGTATAGAAGTAGGTGTTAAACAGATTGCAAGGGGTCTCCACGAAGGAGGAATGTGTAGGAAGTGGAATAATTGGGGTTCCATGAGATGACAGGAACAAGGAGTGATGAAGGTAGTGAGAATACTGCAGAGAGTGGCAAGGGCCTGAATGATGTCACAAAGCCAGTACGAATTGCTGCAGTGTTTGCAGAAGGTTGGAAGGGAAATATACCCTTTTGTTTCCTCATTGTGGTATCACTGAATGGGCCAGTATTCAGTGCCTACTGCTGATTGCATTGGGCAATTGCTAAGGGACAGTTAAGAGTCAGCCATTTTGTTGTGGGTCTGGAGTCACATGTCGGCCAGGCCTGGTCAGAGGCCATTCCTGAAAGGGCATTCGTGAATGAGTTGAGATTTATTTTTTCACAAATGATCAACAATGGACACACCATTACAGATTATTTTTATTGAATGCTAATTCCATGATCTACCACAGTGGGATTCGAACCCAGGTCTCCAGAACATTATCTATGTCTCTGGATTAACAGCCCATTGGTATTAACATGACACTGTGGCCGACCCCATAATGGAGTTGGTTGAAGAGATATTGAGTGTTACAGAACATGGAGACCATTACAGCTGCAGAGCACGTTGTGTGATACAAAACAGGCTTCAGAAATGGAAAGTGTCAAGGGGGTATGAGGTATACCAGAGACCAACAGGGCACGAAGTGATTAAACAGGTTCGATATTGTGAGGAAATGTCAGAACAGGAGGATGTTAGGGCTCCTGTCAGTTATACACATAAGGAATGCTGTAGGGACTGGACAAAGACACAGTAATAATGGAGTGTTTTGTTGTTTGAGGAAGAGGTGCCAACACAAATGCAGAATGGAACATTCACAGAGGACACAAAAACCACGCACATGAATAATCACAATAAAGATCATCTCCACATTTGTGTCAGTTGTGTGTGACATTACTACACAAAACTCCACAGGATAAAAATCTGCTCTCCACGCAACATTGACTATTGACAAGCCATTTGATTAAAATTATATCATAACTAACTGACCATTTGAAGTCCACAGGATAAATAAAGGCTCCCCACAGATCGTTGACAATTGGTAATTCACAACATATGAACCAGCAGTCCACACAGAATTACCTATTTTCAATAGAGGAATGATGGGAAGGCTTTAAAGAGGGGGAAGAAGAGGTTAACGAGATGTTACATGGATGAGAGTGTATTAGCTATAAGAACAGGGTGGACAGACTTGGATTGTTTCTGCTCGAACGGCAGTGGCTGAGTGGGCAGCTTGTTGAAATACATAAAACTGAGAGGGACGGATAGAGTGAGTAATCAGATTCTCTTCCCTCAGGTGGAAATGTCAAATACAACGGGTCATAAGTTTAAGCTGAGAGGGGAAGGATTAAAGCAGACGTGAGAGTTTTTACACAGAGGTTAGTAAGTGCCTGGGACATACTGCCAGGGGAGGTGTTCGAAGCAGAGACGAGAGCAATGTTTAAGAGGCATTTAGATAGATACATCAATGGGCAGGGAAGAGAGGGATTTGGACCACATGCAGTCAGATAGCATTAGTTTAGAACAACATCGTGGTCATCGCAGACATGGTGGCCGAAGGACCTGTTCCGGTTCAGTACTGTTCTATGCCCTATGCCCTAACAGGCGAAATTAAATCTCTAAAATTAAACAAAGAACTGCAAAATCTGAAGACCTGAAACAGAACAGAAATTGGAGGAGAAAGTACGTTGGTTAGCAGCGTCTGTGTAGAGAATTGAGTTCTTCAGAAATGAAAGAGACACACAGATGCACACACGCGCAAACATGTCGAACCATTTAAAAAAACCAAAGAATAAACTCATTTCCCCACAGAGAAATTTAAACCAGCTCTGCACACACAACTGACCAGAGTCCACAAGGTCAATTGCAGTTTTCAGACAGGAATGACCAGAGTCCACAGAATAAAAACAAGCTCTCCGCACAGAACTGACCATTTACAATCTGTAGGATTAACCAACGCCATGCACAAAACTACCTGCTCACAGTCTGAAAGATAAGTAAAAGCTTCCCAGACAGTATTGACCATTCTCAGGCCACCGGTTGAGAACCAGCTTAAATGATCCAATTAACCATTCAAAATCCAGGGCTTAAATCCAAACCCTAGACATAATTTGACAAACACAATCTGTAGGTGTAAACCCAGTCCCCACTACTGCAGTCTTAGGGGAAAACAAACAAAGAAGAAAAAAAACAAAAAAAAAGGAAAGAAGAAAGCAAAAAGAAAACAGTGCTTTTATAATCTCCTCAGTTCTGGGGAATGACTGAGAGCTGGCTGGCCATAGGCAATGTACTGAGCAGGAGTGAATAAAGGGTGACTTGGTGATGGCATACCGGCCTCGGTGCAGTTATTTCACATGGATACATAACAAAAGCAGTTTACAACACAGGACTGACGAACGGCTGTCCACAGGTTGGAAACAACTCCTCACACAGGGAGTTGACTATATGCAGTATGCAGACACACAAGAGCGAACAATCACAGTCTACAGGACTAAAAAAAAACTTGCTCCACTCAGGAAACTAACTGTTTGCTTTCCAAATACTTCTTTCAAAAAAAAAATCACTCCACACGTGAATAACTGCTGGCAGTCCACAGAATGAAAACAATCACATCTGAACATGCAGAGACCCAGAAACTCATAATCCACAAGAAAAATAAAGCA
The DNA here is from genome assembly GCA_024137785.1 of Ginglymostoma cirratum. Taxonomy (NCBI): domain Eukaryota; kingdom Metazoa; phylum Chordata; class Chondrichthyes; order Orectolobiformes; family Ginglymostomatidae; genus Ginglymostoma; species Ginglymostoma cirratum. The sequence goes on along the minus strand of JAHRHZ010000110.1, from coordinate 1,932,371 downwards.
CAGTTCCAAATACAGAACTGTCCATTCATCATTCACAGGATAAAATAAATCTTCCCAAACACAGAACTGATACTTTACAATGAAAAGGAATTTCAAAAACAACAACATCCCACAGAATACATGCTGTCCATCTACAGTGCACAGGTCAGCAATGTCATGGAATACTTTCCATTTGCCTGGACGAATGTAGCTCCAACAGTACTCAATAAGCTTGACACCATCTAGCAGAAAGCAGCCTCATGTTTGGAATGATATTTCCTCACTTCACGCGTAACACACCGTGACAGCAGTGTCTACAATCTACAAGGATCATCAACAGCAACATTTCACAAGACCAAAAGCAACCTGGAAGGAAAACAACAGCAGGTGTATGACACGAGCAGCACTTCCAAGATATCCTTCAAGCCACGCTCCTTCCTAACAGCACTGTGGCTGTCCGCACTCCCAACGGATTGCAGTGGGTCAAGCAAGGCAGCTCACAACTAAACACAGAAGTTTCTGGAAAAGCTCAACTTCTGTGAAGAGAAACCAAAGTTAACATTGCTCAGAACCACCACCACCTTCTCCAGACAATTAGATATGTGAAATAAATGATGGATAAGCCAGAGATGGCCACATCCCATGCATGAATATGTGACGAAACTCAGAGACTATTCAAGTCCCCCTTCATCTTCTTTGCATTCTTTGTGCAGCTCACAATCCCATCTATGGTTATGCTATCAACAACCAGGGAAACATTAGATTCGATCTGTACATCTATTTCATCGATAGAGGTTGTGACTAGCTAGATCCCAAACATGAATCCTTCCTCTAATTCAACAAGGGACAGCCTGCAAGCTCAAAAATCAACAATTTACTATCATGTGCTTTTCTGTCTGTTAAACAATTCTAAACGCATGCCAGCACATCACCTCCAAGTCCATGTGGTCCAAATTTCTTAATTCGCTTATTCAGTGGGACCCTGTTAAAATGCATCTGAAAAGTCAAATAAAGTTTCCACCTCCCATCAATTTTTTGGGGATAGATATAATAAGTCTAAGTTTGAATGTCATTATGGAAAGCGATAATTTAGTATGGAAGTTAACTGCCTAAACTTGAGGAATGCCACTTATCATTAGATTACTTCTACCAGTAGGCATTATCACTATCATTAGACAGGGCCTGGCACATAAAGACTGGGGGAGGAACTACCTGAAGTTGAGTCTATGTTCGGAAAGTGGGACTGTTATAAAGTGATACAATGAGAACCCAGGGCTAAGATAACAAGGTGTAGAGTTGGATGAACACAGCAGGCCAGGCAGCATCAGAGGAGCGGGAAAGCTAACGTTTCGGGTCTGGAACCTTCTTCAGAAATAGGGGAGGGGAACGGGACTCTGAGATAAATGGTGGGGGGAGGCGATGATGGAAGTTGGATAAAGTTGCAGATAGGTGGAGAGAAGACGGACAGGTCTAGGAGCTGGGGATGAGCTTGGCTGGTTTTGAGATGAGGTCACGGCTGGGGAGATTTTGAAGCTTGCAAAGTCCACACTGAGACCATTGGGCTGCAGGGTTCCAAAGCAAAATATGAGGTGCCGTTCCTGCAGCCTTCGGGTGGCATCGTTGTGGCACAGGATGGTGAGGATCTCCAACATGTTAAGATCTGTAAGGAGCAGGAATTAAATGCTTTTGCAGGCGTATTGGTGGATAAATTATCAGCGCCCAATGAGATTTATCCCGGGCTGTTATAAGAGGCAAGGAAGGAGATTGATGAGGCCTTGCAGATATACTTAATAGCTTGATAGCCACAAGCGAAATGCTGAATGACTGGAGGATAGTTCATGTGATTCCTTTGTTCAAGACGGGGAGCAAAGATTAGACAGGTAATTGCAGAAGAGATAGCCTGACATCAGCAGGAGCAAATTTATTGGAAGAAATTCTGAGGGAAAGGACGAATCAACACTTGCAAAGGAAGAAAGCGATTAGGGGTAGTCAGCACGGATTTGGTGAAGAGAGATCCTCTCTGATGAATTCAGTCGAGTTCTTTCAAATTGTGTCTAAAAATATTGATGAGGTCAGTGACGATTATTAGGTTTGCATGAACCTGAATGAGGCCTTTGACAAGGTCCCACATGGAAGTTTGATTCAAAAAGGTAAGAACCCATGGGATTCGAGGCAAGTTGGCAAAGTAGATCCGAAACTGTTGGACAGGAATTTTTGTGATTGAAAGCCTTTGCCCATCAACATACCAGAGGGATCTGTGCAGGGTCCATTGCTGTTTATTCTGTATATTAATGACTTGGGTGTGAAACCAGAAGGTATCATCAGTAGGTTTGTAGATGACACGAAAGTTGGGGGTGTTGTCCATAGTGAGGTGGATGGTCTCAGACTACAGTCTGATATTGATAAGCTGATAAAATGAGCAGAATAATGGCAGATGGAATTTGTTTCTAATAAGTGTGAAGTAATACGCTGTGGGAGGTATGGTAAGTGACGGACATGCATAATGAATAGTAGGTACAGACAAAGTACTGAAAAACAAAGGGACCTTAGTACATCACTGAAGGTATCAGCACAGATAGACAAGGTGGTGAAGACACCTTAACTGGTGGCAGGGGGACCCATGGCCTCGCAAGGTGAATTGTTCGAGGCACCCGAAGGGATTTGTTCACCCTACCTGGGGTGTTGGACCCTAAACAGCAGAGGCTGGCACAGAAGTTCAAGACAGCAATTTAAATAGACAAGGCAGGCAAGAGCATGGCACGAAATGAGGTTAAAACTGATGAATTACAGTGTATTTATTTCAATGCAATGTGCCTGACAGTTAAGGCAGATAAACTCAGGGCATGGATGGGGACATGGGACTGGGATATCAAAGGTATTACAGAAACACAGCTGAGGGAAAGAAAGGAATAGCAGCTCAATGCTGCAGGGGACAGACGCTACACAAAGGTTAGAAGGGGAGGCAAGATATGAGGGGAGAGGTATTTTTGAATCGGGAAAACATGACGGCAGTGTTTAGAGAGAATATTCCTGGGTTTTGCCCAGTGAAGCTATATGAGCAGAACGGAAAAATTAGAAGGGGTGATGGCTATGATATAATTGGACTACAGGCCCCCAAAAGTCGTTGAGAAATTGAGGAGCAAATATGTTGAGAGATCGGAGATAACTGAAAGAATAATAAGGGTGTAATGGTAGGGGATTATAATTTTCCAAACCTACGCTGGTACTGCCATAGTGTGAAGAGGTTTGATGGGAGGAATTTGTTAAGTGTGTTCAAAAAAACTCTCTCAAACAATACGTAGATAGCCCGACTGGAGAAGGGACAAAACCTGACCTCCACGTGGGAATCAAGGGTGGGCAAGGGACAAAGGTACTGTTGGGGCAGCACTTTTGCAAGTGACCACAATTTTATTAGTTTGAAAATACCTATGGAAAAAGATTGGCCTGGTCCACAAGCTAAAGTTATAAACTGGGGTTAGACCAATTTTGATGGTATTCAAAAGTTGATTGGGGAGGCTCTTTAAAGGTAAAGGGGCATCTGGCAAGTCGGAAACTTTCAAAAGCGAGATAAAACGAGAGGTCAGGGCCTATATGTTCTTGTTATTGTGATGGACGGTGCTGACAGAAATAGGAAACACTGGATGACTGGTGATAGAGAGGCTCTGGTGAAGAAAGAGGGGACACAGCTGGATCAATGCATCCTTTGAGGAGTATGGGAGTGTAGTAACACAATTCATGAAGGAAATCCAGAGGGCAAAAATGGGACGTGAGATATCAATGTTGTGCCGACCTATTATCCTACTAAGATCAATCTATCCTGCATACCATACATTTTACAATCCTCCATGTGCCTATCCAAAAGTCGCTTAAAAGTCACTCAAGTATTTGACTCCACGACCATTGCTGGCAGCGTATTCTACACGCCCACCACTCTGTGTGAAGAATCTACCTCTGACATCTCCCCTATACCTTCCTCCAATCACCTTAAAATTATGTCCCCTCATAATAGTCATTTCTGCCTTGGGAAAAAGTCTCTGACTATCTACTCTATCTCTGCCTCTCATCATCTTGCACACCTCTATCAAGTCACCTCTCATCCTTCTTCGCTCCAATGAAGAAAGCCCTAGCTCCGTCAACCTTTCTTCATAAGACCTGCCCTCCAGTCCAGGCAGAATCCTGGTAAATCTCCTCTGCACCCTCTCTAAAGCTTGCACATTCTTCCTCTAATGAGGTGACCAGAACTGAACACCATCTTCCAAGTGTGGTCTAACCAGAGTTTTATAGAGCTGCAGCATAACTTCACTGCTCTTAAACTCAAATCCCCTGCCAATGAAAGCCAACACACCACACTCCACCTTTACAACCTTATCAACTTGGGTAGCCACTTTGAGGGATCTACGGACGTGGACCCCAAGATCCCTCTGTTCCACCACACTGCCGAGAATGCTGCCATTAAGTCTGTATTCTGCATTCAAATTCGACCTCCCAAAATGAATCACTTTTTCTGGGTTGAATTCCATCAGTTGCTTCTTTGCCCAGCTCTGCATCCTGTCAATGTCCCGTTGCAACCTACAACAGCCCTCCACGCAGTCCACAACTCCACCAACCTTCGCGTCATCGGCAAACTTACCAACCCACCCTTCCACTTCCTCATCTAAGTCATTCATAAATATCACAAAGAACAGAGGTCCCAGAACAGATATGGAGAAGCAAGGTGTCTGAGATCCTAAACAGTATTTCAGGTCAGTACTTACTATGGAGAAGGACTGGTGAATTCAGGGAAATAAAGAGCAATGTCTTGAAAAGCTTGATCAAGTGTATCTGAGGACGTTTGGGAAACCAGGGATGAATTTGTGGGACCCCGAGCAGAGACATTTCCATCAAGCATAGGAGGTTGTGGAATGACCTTTTACAGGTTTATGAATGCCTGAGCAGCTTATAAAAGGTGAATAGACAAGGGCTTTGCTCCCAGGGCAGAGGAGTCCAAAAGTAGAGAGCATAGTCTTGAGGTGAGAGGGGAAAGTTTTAAAACAGGCATGAGGGGTAACGTTTTCCAGATAGAGAATGGTGCAAATATGGAACGAGGTGCCAGAGGAAGTGGTGGAGATAAGTACAATTACAACATTGAAAAGACATTGTGGCAGGTACACAGACAGGAAAGGGTTGAAAGGATATAGGCCAAAGGCAGGGAAATGTGACTTGTTCAGTTCGGGAAACCTGGTCAACATGGACGAGTTGGGCAAAAGGGTCTGTTTCCATGCTTCACAAGTCTAAGACTCCAGTTACTGGAGGAGAAGACTCCCGAGATAAGGCTTGTTGCAGAGACTGAAGCAATTTACAGAGGTAGGGATGGCTGTCAGGATTGGAGTACTTTTAAAAGATATGTAGGGATTGTAGAGAGGGGAGGTGGTGACAGAAATAGGAGTTAGAATGATTGAAGACACTGGTCCACAAGACATGACACAGATACAGTCTTGGAGGGGAAACACAGAGCAGAAAGATCAAAGGCAGCATTATCGCCCTGTGGTGGGAGATTTGCTTCCAATTCTGCTGTGCTAATCCTCACAAAAACAGCACAGGCCTGGATTGATAACTGTGAACTTTCTTTGCTGTCTTCGGAAGGTACAGTATCACAAAGCTTAAAGGAGGCCTCCCATGACTAATAGTGATTGAGTCTGACTCAGTAATTAGGGGAAAAATCTGCCATCTTCACTTGGTCAGGCCTACTCATGACTTCAGACACACAAGAACGTGGTTGACTCACAACTACCCACTGAAATGGCACAGCAAGCCTTTCAGATCAAGTGTAGCTAGGGGTTGGCAATAAGTTCTGGCCAGCCAGAGACACTGACATTTCATGAGTGAATAAATAATGTGCTGTGCTGGGACCAGTGTCCTGGCCAATCATGGCGGTAGGTTTATGGACAGGGCTTTAAACTGACAGAGAGGATGTTGGGACAGGGTTCAGGGGAAAGCAGATTTCCAAATCCAAAAAGAAAATGTGGAGCATCGGAACAGCATGGTGATATGGCTAAAGACAAGCAGAAAGGGACAGGAAGCACAGAGTTTCATGAAAACTGTATGTCAGTGAACAGGTTTGTGACGGGAAATTGTGGTATAAAGTGCATGATAATGTTACTTTTTGGAATGGACAAAGTATATGCAAGAAAATAGTGGCATTTGAAGAGGAGCTCGGAGAAAGTTTTTGTCAATGTTTCTTTGAATAACATGTTGTGCAACTGGCTAGGGAAGTAACTATCCAACATCGACCATTGTGTGATGAAGCTGAGTGAATGAATAATGTCACACTGAGAGATCCTCCAGGAAATTGTGAAAAAGTGAAATGCCAAGGGGTAATGAAGTTTCAATGCGACCATACAAAGAACAAGAAACAAATAGAAACAGAAACAAAGCCAATTGTATGACTTTGAGAGAATAATTGACCATTGGAAACTGAGTGAAATGTACAGCGGTCACTATACAGTGGAAAACATTTGAAGTAACAGTGTAAAATATCCATCAAAAGGACATTCCATTGAAACTGACAAAAGCTCAGCAGGACATTCCTACCTGTGATTCACTCGGGATGTAAAGGAACATATTCAATTGAAACCCTTAGAAAGCCACAAAAAATACGAACAAATCAGAAGAAAGAGACCGTTTACAAAGTAAGGATGTAGGTATTAAACGGATTGTAAGGGATTTCCCAGCAGAGGAATGCAGTAGGAAGAGGAAACATTGTCGGGATTTATTGAGATGAACGGAACAGGGAGAGTTGAAGGTGCTGGAGGTGATGAGAGAATTAAAGAAAGTGGCAAGGGCCTGAACGATGTTACCAATCCAGTATGAATTGTTGCAGCTGGAGGTGTCTGCAGAGGTAGGTTGGGAAACACCAGCTGGTCCAGCAATCATTGCCCATCAGTAATTGCCAGACCACAGCTCAGCGTCAGCCATATTGCTGTGGGTCTGCAATCACATGTAGGCCAAAGCAACTAAGAATGTAAGATTCCCTTCCCGAAAGGACACAAGTGAACCAGATAAGCTCTTCCTGATAATCAACAATGCTTTTATGGTGGCCTCATCCATGTCCTGTACAGCCATGACGTCCCAATCTCTTATTCCAAATGCTCTGACCAATGAAGGCAAGCGTTCCAAATGTCACATTCATCACCCTGTCTATCTGTGATGCCACTTTCGTGGAACTATGAATCTTCACCCATAAGTCTCTCTGTTTGTCAACACCATCCGGGGTCCTACCATTAGCTGTTTGTGTCCTGACCTGATTTGTCTTTCCAAGATGCAATACTTCACATTTATCCACCTTAGCCTCCATCTGCTATTACTCATCCCATCAGCCCGATAGATCAAGATCTCGTTGAATTCTTAGATAACCTTCTTCACTGTCCACTATACCACCAATTTTACTGTCACCCACAAACTTACTAACTATGGCTCCTGTATTCTCATCCAAATCATCAATGTAAATGACGCACAACATAACCGAACCTGGCGGCACACACTGGTCATTGGCTTCCAGTAAGAACAACAAAACTCGACCAGCACCCATTGTCTCCCACCGTCAAGCCAATCTTGCACCCATTTGGCAAGCTTTCCCAGGAGCCCATGTGATCTAACCTCATTAAACAGTCTTACATGCAGAACCTTGTTAAAGGCCTTGCTGAGAGCCACGTACCACTCTGCCTTCATCTATTTCTTTGCTACCTCCTCAAAACAAAATCAATCGAGTTTCTGAGCCACGATTTTCCACGCACAAAGCTATTTAGACTATCCTTAATCAATCTCTGTCTTTCCAAATGCATGAAGATCCGATCACTCAGGATCTCCTCCAACAACTTACTCTCCACTGACGTCAGTGTCACTGGTTTGTAGTTTCCAGGCTTTACCGTGCAACCCTTAAGTAATGCAACATCATTAGCCACCCTCCAGTCTTCTGACATCTCACTGTGGCTGTCGATGATACTACTATCTCTGCTAGGGACCTCACAATTTCTTACCAAGTCTTCTACAATGTCCTGGAATGAACCTGATCAAGGCCTGAGCATTTATCTGCCTTTGTGCTTTTTAAGACCCTCAGCACCGCCTGTTCTCAATTGTGGACTCTTTTCTAGACATCACTATTTATTTCACCAAGTTCCTGAATTGCTATGTTTTTCTCCACAGTAAATACTAAAACGAAATATTGTTTCAGATCGCATCCATCTCCAGTGGCCCTACATATAGACAGCGTTGTTGATCTTTAAGGGGCCCTATTCCCTCCCTAGTTACTCTAGCCCCTGTTCAAACTTGTCAAAATGATTCTGAAATTCAAATAAAACATATCCCTCTACTGCCGCTCCCCTCTCCCACCCTTATATTTTCTGCAATTTATACCCACACCAAATAAATGAAACCGAACAGGCTCATCAAAAAAAATTCCCTTTCGTAAAATCATGTATCTTCTGTTGTTTCGAAGGGTGCAATTATTGTTTATTGTTACATCCTTTATAATACAATCCAGCGCATTTCCTACTGTCAGGGTCACACTGTTTGGTTTCAGACTGACTGCACGAAGCGTTTCGGGAATCCTTGCGTATCATGCTGAAAAAGGTAGCTTACAGGTTCAGCAGGTAATAGAGAAGGCAAATCAAATGCTGACAATTATTACAAAAGGGAATAAAGTCTAAAAATAGCCAGTCCTTGCCAATTTAAATAAGAATGAGTCTGACCACACCTGGAATATTATGAACAGTATGACAGCACTAAGGAAAGATATTCTTGAATTAGAGGCAGGCCAGGGAAGGTTCCCTCGGCTGATCTTGTGAATGGAGGGATTTTCTAATGAAGAGAGGTTAAGTAGTTTGAGCTTGTCTCATTGTAGTTGAGAAGAATGAGAGAGAAATTTAATGAAATATCTAAGATTCTTAGTGCTTTTCTAACAGGGTAAACGCAGGGAAGTTAAAAAATAAAACAGTACAGCTCAGCACTCGGCCCTTCGGCCGACTATGGCTGTGCCTACCACAATGTTGTTCAAAACTAATACCATCTGTCTGCACATGATCCATATACCTCTATTCTCTGCCTGTCCGTCACATTAATCTCAATCTTACATAAAAACTTCGTTAATATGCCTCATACATCTCATTTAAAATTTCCTCCGTCCTGTGCACCCAAGCACTTGACATTTCTACACTGGAAAATAAATTCTGACTATCCACATTATCTACCAGGGCGATTCTTTTCTATTTCCTCTGCTTTTAACCAGAATTCAGACTGTTCGATTCCCTTCTCCTGTTCAAGCTGCTTCATCTGCAATTGAATCCTAGCCATTTCCAAAGAGTGTTGTAATTACCTCTCCTTTCCTCACAGACAAAAGAACCCCAAACTCCAGCTTGTCTGCCAGTTCCAGAAGCTTTGCATTAATCACTTTTGCAAATCCCCGAAGTCACCGCTTCCACCCCCAGAAAATTATGAGTGATGACTGAAAGAGCCATTACTGCACAAGGCAAGCCCTGTTGAAACCAAGCAAATGCAACACCCGAAATAAAAGACATTAACAACTACCACTCACCGCATTTGAGTCAAAGAACCATAAACCTAAAGTGGAATTGTAGAATTATCCCGATAAGAGCGCCCAATCTGATATGGACCAGGCCAGACCTTCCTCAAAAAATTGTAAGAAAGTAGCCTGGACCCTAAATTTGAGATAGAAGTAAGGGTCCCAATCCGAAACGTCAACTATCCTGCTCCACTGATGCTACCCAACCTGTTGTGCTCCTCCAGCTCCACACTGTGTTATCTCTAGACCATGACTTTGTCCTATTTTAGTGGCAGATGTGAAGTGGGAGTTCCAAATATGATGCACTTGGTTTGAAGCAAAACACAATTTATTTAAACACTGCAATTAAAACATCAACAAACGAAAGCGTAATTTAAAATAACAAATATTGGAAAACTTAACTCATCCAATACAGAAACTATTACGAATTAACTGTTCCAATATAGTCACATCCCATAAACATACCACTTGGCAAAAAGGTAATTTCAAACACAGATTCTTAAAGGCAGGAGGGAACAACATCCAGAGAGAGACTTCAGAGAAAGGCAGTTAGCAATTATTTATTGAAGCTTGCAAACTTTCTGGACTCATTACAGCTAAAATATAACTAGAAAGCCTGAACTGGCCATTCCCCTTCCATTGTTAAGTTTTTTTTAAAGAAAACAAAGGCGTCTTAAAACCTAAACACTTCAGCACCTCTACCTTTACAAGCTCTCTTCAAAAAAAGGATAAAATAACCTTTTTAAAGTGAGAGTTTCGTCACACAGAGCACCCACTCACCACGAGCTGAAACCCTTGTAAAAGCTGAAACATCTTCAATTCATCTAGTCTAGACCTACACTCTGTACACACCGTTTAAGGACCGACCCACCCCCCGGGACCCACCGTCAAGACCGACGCACCCCCAGGACTCACCGTAAATACTGATGCAATCCCTAGGACACCCTGGGACCCACCGTAAATACCAACACACTCCCCAAGACCCACTGTAAATATTGATGCAATCCCCAGGACACCCTGGGACCCACCCTAAATACTAACACATTCCCCTGGTCCCTTTTACATTCTGGCCTGCTCACGGGGGCTCCTAAACATACATAAGAACATGAATATGAATGAGGAGCAAAAGTAGAATATAACTGCCCACTCAAGATTGTGCTTTAAATAACTATTACCATGGTTGGTCAACGAACTCAGTCTCTAGCTGTCTCCCTATATCATGCTAAGAACTAAGAACTCTATTAAACTTCTTCTTGGAAACATTCAATGGTTGGCCTCAGCCATTTTCTGTGGCAGTAAACTTTTCAGACTCAGAGGTGATGGCCGAATGGTGTTATTGCTAGACTGTTAATCCAGACCCAGATAATGTCCTGGGGAACTTGGTTCGAATCCCACCAAGGTAGAGGCTAGAATGTGAAATCAATAAATATCTGGAATTAGGAGTCTGATAACAACCAGGCATCCAGTGCCGATTGTTGGGGGGACCCCCAGCTGGTTCACTGATCCCCTTTAGGGGAAGGAAGCTACCATCCTTTCCTGGTCTGGCCTACATGTGACTTCAGAGCCACAACCATGTGATTGACTCTTAATTGCCCTCTGGGCAATAAATGCTGCCAAGCCAGCAACACCCTCATCCCATGAATGAAAAAAAATCTCTGGTGAACACATTTCTCCTCGTCTCAGTCCTAAATAGCTTAGACTGTAAGCCCTGCTTCAAGATTCTGTAGTCATTGGGAATACTGTTCTTCCATTTACTATGTCGAGATCTTTCAGAATTTTATAAGATCCACCCTCATTTTACTAATCTACAGTGAATACTCTCCTAATCAATCCAACGTCTCTTCATATGTCAGTCCAACCTGGTATCAGTCTGGTAAGCCTTTGCAGCATTCCCTCTTTGGTCAGAACATCCTTATTCAGATAAAGGAGACCAAAACTGCAGGGGCTGAGCACAATTGAAATGTGAAGCTTGTTCAAGGGACAGCTACTGAGTGTCCTTGATAAGTATGTACCTGTCAGGCAGAGAGGAAGTGGTCGAGCGAGGGAACTGTGGTTTACTAAAGAAGTTGAATCTCTTGTCAATAGGAAGAAGAAGGCTTATGTAAAGATGAGGTGTGAAGGCTCAGTTAGGGAGATTGAGAGTCACAAGTTAGCCAGGAAGGACCTAAAGAGAGAGCTAAGAAGAGCCAGGATGGGACATGAGAAGTCTTTGGCAGGTACGATCAAGGAAAACACTAAAGCTTTCGATAGTTATGTCATGAATGACTAGAGTAAGATTAAGGCCAGTCAAGGACAGTAGTGGGAAGTTGTGCGTGGAGTCTGAAGAAATAGGAGAGGCGCTAAATGAATATTTCTTGTCAGTATTCACAAATGAAAAAGACAATTTTGAAGAGGAGAATACCGAGATACAGGCTATTAGACTAGACGGGATTGAAGTTCATAACGAGGAGGTGTTAGCAATTCTGGAAAGTGTGAAAATAGATAAATCCCCATGGGCCGGATGGGATTTATCCTAAGATTCTCTGGGAAGCTAGGGAGGAGATTGCAGAGACTTTGGCTTTGATCTTTATATCGTCATTGTCTACAGGAATAGTGCCAGTAGACTGGAGGATAGCAATTGTTGTCCCGTTGTTCAAGAAGGGGAGTGGAGACAACCCTGGTAATTATAGACCAGTGAGCCTTACTTCGGTTGTGGGTAAAGTGTTGGAGAGGATTATAGAGATACGGTTTATAATCATCCAGAAAGGAATAATTTGATTAGGGATAGTCAACACGGTTTTGTGAAGGGTAGGTCGTGCCTCACAAACATAATTGAGTTCTTTGAGAAGGTGACTAAACAGGTGGATAAGGGTAAAGCGGTTGATGTGGTGTATATGGATTTCAGTAAGGTGTTTGATAACGTTCCCCACGGTAGGCTATTGCAGAAAATAGGGAGGTATGGGATTCAGGGTGATTTAGCTGTTTGCATCAGAAATTAGCTAGCTGTTCGAAGACAGAGGGTGGTGGTTGATGGGAAATGTTCATCGTGGAGTTCAGTTACTAGTGGTATACCGCCAGGATCTGTTTTGGGGCCACTGCTGTTTGTCATTTTTATAAGTGACCTGGATGAGGGCATAGAAGGATGGGTTAGTAAGTTTGCGAATGACACTAAAGTCGGTGGAGTTGTGGATATTGTGGAAGGATGTTATAGGTTACAGAGGGACATAGATAAGCTGCAGAGGTGGGCTGAGAGGTGGCAAATGGAGTTTAACTTGGAAAAGTGTGAGGTGATTCACTTTGGAAGGAGTAACAGGAATACAGAGTACTGGGCGAATGGTAAGATTCTTGGTAGTGTGGATGAGCAGAGAGATCTCGGTGTCCATGTGCATAGATCCTTGAAAGTTGCCACCCAGGTTGATAGGGTTGTTAAGAAGGCGTACTGTGTGCTAGGTTTTATTGGTAGAGGGATTGAGTTTCGGAGCCATGAGGTCATGTTGCAGCTGTACGAAACTCTGGTGCGGGCGCGCTTGGAGTATTGTGTACAGTTCTGGTCGCTGCATTTTAGGAAGGATGTGGAAGCATTGGAAAGGGTGCAGAGGATATTTACCAGGATGTTGCCTGGTATGGAGGGAAGGTCTTATGAGGAAAGGCTGAGGGACTTGAGGCTGTTTTCGTTAGAGAGAAGAAGGTTAAAGGGTGACTTAATAGAGACATACAAGATGATCCGAGAATTAGATAGGGTGGACAGTGAGAGCCTTTTTCCTCGGATGGTGATGGCTAGCATGATAGCTTTAAATTGAGGGGTGATAGATACAGGACAGATGTCAGAGGTAGGTTCTTTACTCAGAGAGTAGTAAGGGCGTGGAATGCCCCGCCTGCAACAATAGTAGACTCGCCAACTTTTAGGGACATTTAAATGGTCGGTGGATAAACAGATGGATGATAATGGAATAGTGTCGTTTAGATGGGCTTCAGATTGGTTTCACAGGTCGGCGCAACATCGAGGGCCAAAGGGCCTGTATTGTGTTGTAATGTTCTACATTCTATGTTCTATGTTCTATGTTCTGTAATACTCCAGGTGCGGTCTCACAATGGCCCTGTACAACTACATCAAGATATCCCTGAATCCTCTGTCTATGAAGGCCAACATATCATTTTCCTTCTTCAACTCCTGCTGCACCTGCACCCACTGTGTAAATACTAACACACTCACTGGGGAATCTCTATAAATACTGATTCGTTCCCCACAACTCCCTTATAATTATGAACACACTCTCAAAGGCACAAAATCCTGACGCTGTCCTTGGGCACACCTGAAACTTGTGGTCAGTCACTGGAGACACACTGCGGTCTCTCTGTGGAAGTCTGTTACACGGACACACTACCCCCAGACCCATGTAAACGTGGAAAACATCTTATGTAACTGATGACACACTGTCAGAAACCTTCTGTTAAATACACCCTCTGATAATCCCGGCAAATACTCACAATTTCCTTTGGAGAAGCCTCTAAAAACTGACACACTTCTTGGTGATTCCTTGTAAACTCTCGCACATTATATTGCAACACTTTTTAAATACTGACTCGCTCACAGAGATCCACTGTAAATACTGACCGTCCCACTGAACTCAAGTAAACATCATCAGAGTCACCCTGGACTAGCTGTGAATGCTGACAGATTTCCCCGGAGACACACTGTAAATGCTGTTGTAGGGACAGTAGGAACTGCCGATGCTGGAGAATCTGAGACAACAAGGTTCAGAGCTGGATGAAGACAACAGGCCAAGCATCATCAGACGAGCAGGAAAGCTGACGTTTCAGGTCTAGACCTCTTTTTCAGACATGGGGGAGGGGAAGGGGATTCTGAAATAAATAGGGAGAAAGGGGGAGGCGGATAGAGGATGGATAAAGGAGAAGATACGTGAATAGGAGACAGGCAGGTAAAGGAGGTGGGGTTGGAGCCATTAAAGGTGAGTGTAGCTCGGGAGTTAGGGAGGGGTTAGGTCGGTCCAGGGAGAACGGACAGGTCAAGGAGGTGGCATTAGGTTAGTAGGTAGGAGATGGGGGTGGGACTTGAGTTTGGAGGAGTGGATAGGTGGGAAGACAGGTTAGGGAGGCGGGTACGAGCTGGGCTAGTTTTGGGATGAGGGCAGCGGAGGGCAGATTTTGAAGCTTGTGAAGTCCACATTGATACCATTGGGCTGCAGTGTTACCAAGTGAAATATGAGATACTGTTCTTGCAACCTTCGGGTGGCATCGTTGTGCCACTGCAGGAGGCCCAGGATGGACATGTCGTCCAAGGAGTGGGAGGGGGAGTTGAAGTGGTTCGCGACTGGGAGGTGCAGTCGTTTGGTGCGAACTGAGCATAGGTTTTCTGCAAGGTTGTTCCTATGGTTGCAAGAGATGGAAAGAGAGAGGTCCAGGAAGGAGAGAGAGGTATCAGAAGATGGTCCAGGCGAACTTAAGGTTGGGGTGGGAGGTGTTAGTGAAGTGGATGAAGTGTTCGAGCTCCTCGTGGGAGCACAAGGCGCTGCTGATACAGTCATCGATATAACGTAGGAAGAAGTGCGGAATGGGGCCAGCGTAGCGACGGAAGAAGGACTGTTCCACGTATCCTACAAAGAGGCAGGCATAGCTGGGCCCACGCAGGTACCCAAGGCCACCCCCTTTGTCTATACGAAGTGGGAGGAGTTGAAGGAAAAGTTTTAAGGGTAAGGACAAGTTCAGCAAAGTGGATTAGGGTGTCGGTGGAGGGGGACCAGTCAGGCCTGATGGAGAGGAAGAAGCAGAGGACTTTTAGCCCAACTGCGTTGGGAATGCAAGTAGATAGGGTCTGGACGTCCATGAGATGTTGAGGTGTAAAGATGTTGAGGTGTAAAGATGAGGTGTTGAGTACCAGGGAATCGGAAGTTTTGAAGGAGGTGGAGGGCATGGGTGGTGTCACAGACGTAGGTGGGGAGGTTCCTGGATCGGGGGAAGAAAATGGAGTCATGACAAATGGAGGTAGGTTTGGTGGGGCAGGAGCAGGCGGAGACAATGGGTCGACCAGGGCATTTGGGTTTGTGGATTTTGGGAAGGAGATAGAAACACCTGAAAACTGATATCTATTTCAAGCCTACTGACTTCCACAGCTACCTACAATACACTTCCTCTCACCCACCTTCCTGCAAAAATGCCATCTCCTATTCCCAATTCCTTCGCCTCTACCGCATCTGCTCCCGAGATGAGGCATTCCACTCTTGGACATCCCAGATATCCTCGTTTATCAAGGACCGCAACTTCCCCTCCACAGTGGTTGAATACACCCTCGACCGCATCTTTCATGTTTCCCGCAACTCATCCCTCACACCCTGTCCCCACAACAAGAACATAAACAGGATCCCCTTCGTCTTAACGTACCACCCCACCAACCTCCAGATTCAACACATTATCCTCTGCCACTTCTGCCATCTGCAATCTGACCCCACGACCAAGGACATTTTTACCTCCCCACCTTTATCTGCCTGCTGGAGGGACCGCTCTCTCCGTGACGCCCTTGTCGGCTCCACACTCCCCATTAGCCCTACTACCCCTGTTACTTTTCCTTGCAACCGCAGGAAGTGTTATACCTGCCCCTACACCTCCCCCCTCACCTCAATCCAAGGCCCCTAGAAAACCTTCCACAATAAACAGATGTTCACCTGCACATCTGCTAATGTGGTATACTGTATCCGCTGTTCCCGATGTGGCCTCCTGTACACCGGGGAAACCAAGCGGAGGCTTGGAGGCCGCTTTGTGGAACGCCTACACTCGGTTTGTGACAAACAACACCTCCATGTCGCGAACCACTTCAACTCCCTCTCCCACTCCTTGGACGACATGACCATCCTGGGCTTCCTCTAGTGCCACAACGATGCCACAACCCGAACGTTGCAGGAAGAGCACCTCATATTTCGCTTGGGAACCCTGCAGCCCAATGGTATCAATGTGGACGTCACAAGCTTCAAAATCTCCCCGTCCCCGACCTTATCCCAAAACCAGCCCAACTCATCCCTGCCTCCCTCACCTGTCCGTCTTTTCTCCCACCTATCCATTCCTCCCACCTCAACCGCCACCCCCACCTCCTACCTACCAGCCCCATCCCCGCCTCCTTAACCTGTCTGTCTTCCCTTGACTGACCAACCCCCATCCTAACTCCCCACCTACACTCAACTTTACTGGCTCCATCCCCGCCTCCTTGACCTGTCCGTCTCCTTTCCACCTACCTGCTCCTTTATCCATCTCCCATCCGCCTCCACCTCTCTCTGTCTTTATTTCAGAATCCTCTTCCCCTCCCCCATTTCTGAAGAAGGGTCCAGACCCACAACGTCAGCTTTCCTGTTCCTCTGATGCTGCTTGGCCTGTTGTGTTCATCCAGCTCTACACCCTACAATACACTTCTTTCTGTCAGGCACATTATCCATTATGATTGGGGGTAACTGGCACTGTGCATATTCCGGGAATCAGTATCTGGGAGAATCAGAAAAATACGATACTGGCGTCTCTTTACCCAGCCATGCGCAAGCTCATTGATTTTCATTGCCTTGTTTTACAATCCCCGGCCCTGCTTTCCAGGTAAAGATTGGCTTCACGATCTGCCTGCATTTGTACCAAGCAGCTCATTGAGCTGGGAGCTGGAGGTGAGAGAGGGACAGAAACAGACAGGGATGCAAAGTGAAAATGTTTGGAGTTTCCCTAATGTTATGAATTTGGGCAGAGTAGTTGTGAAGTGGAAGGCAGGAAGCTAAAATGCGTGGTTCCTTTGAGATTTGTGCTTTGTCTGTACTTAGAAATTTAAAATAAATTCTGTCTGTGAGCAGCAGTTGAAGTTGCCAGTACAGAGAGACTCAAAAAGTGAGACAAATGTATCAAAGCCTTACAGTTGACAGGCAAAACATCCGTCTTGTTTGAATATGGCCAATTAATGTAAACGAAGCCCCTAGATGCAGGAAGCCAATTGGATTGAAATCTGATGGTGTTTACAACTTGAAACCAAGCACATGATAAGAATGTGATGATGTCATAATGGGGATACAGGACGAGGGCATTTGGAAAATCGGAGAGAGCCGACTGTCATCTGCCAGAGTTAGCACCATTCCGCTCTCAGAGACAGCACATCTAATTCATCAAAAGTACCACAGCATTTTAGCTCAAAGTCCTCACTGAATAAATTATAGAGATAAAACATTCCTGACAGCAGAGTTAATGGAAGAAAGGCATTTGTGAAGAGAGTGGAGGCGACAGAATATTCCAGAAGACAGTCTGTATGAATATGGAGAGATTAAGTTATAATTTATTCATTGCTTCGTATTAATTGAGTTAATATTAATGGGACTTGTTTTTATTTCAACAGCATTCTAGTAGAATTTAGACCATTTAGGGAATAGTTAGCAGTCTGTGAATTGTCAGTTTGTTAGTAATTTTGTTAATTTGTTCATTGTTGGGTTAAATAAATAAATTGCTTCTTTTTACTTGTAAAGTGGAGTTCAAGGATGTTCTTTCTATTAAATACCCTTTTAATAGTTTGTGAGGGGAAAGGCAAGCTTCTCTGCGTGTTTAGGGAGTAATTATTAGACGGAAACCTCTGCTCCTGTCATAACAGATCGGAGCTTGTATTTCAGTTTAATTATTAGAGAGGTTTGGCCATTCCATGTCGTGACACGTTATGTCGATTGTTTTTAGTGAGGGATGTCTGCTGGGCGCTGTCCTGTCAGATTCCCAGGAACTGCGATGATTGGGTCAGTGAATTCTTGAAATTAAGAGTGAACGCGAGCAGCTTGTGGGACTATTTCAGCTCAACTGTCCATTTCATATCCCAGCTCACGGTAACGATTCCTGTTGTCTGGAGAATCACTTGTGTTCCACATAAAACTGCCTTTTGTCAGATAAACTTGTGTGTGGGGACGAAGACCAGACGTGAGGCACATGGAGCGGGCACTGTACTGAGACCTCTGTCATTCTCGGATATGTGTCTGTGTATCTCCCTCTGAGAGTGGAAATCAGAATGAGTTCCTCAAGGGGGTATTAACACAGTTTTACCCCCTCAAACTTCAGTCTCATTTGTGGTCATTTGAGATTACAGGGATAAACCCATTGCCATTTGCCCTCGAAACGTCAGCACGCAAGGCTACGGGCCAAATGCTAAAAACTGGGACTAGAATAGATGGAGGGTGATAATCTGCGCTGACATGATGGGCTGAACGGTTGTCTTCCACGCTGTAAAAACTCACGGATGGAGAAGTTGATCTGCAGTGAAAATGGTCACAAATGAAAATGCAAAAGCAGTGTCATTGCGAAAATGTAACACACCTTCTGCCCCTTTCACTGGTGGTCTAGTGACTAGGATTCGGCCCTCTGCCCTCCCTGGCCCAGCTTCGATTCCTAGTCAGGGAATAGACACTCTGCTGTGTTATTTTATCGTGGTGACAGCACTTCTAACTGATTCTTCAGGAGATGGAAGGTGAACTGTTTAGTCCTAGACTTTACTCAGACTAAAATAAAACAAAGAACTGTGGAAATATGACACAAAAAAAGGAATTGATATGGACGCTCAACAGGTCTGTCAGCATCTGTGTAGGGAAACAGAGTTAACGTATCAGGTCCTGTGACCGTTCATCAGAACCAGTATAGTTATGCATTTCTGCATAACAATGCCTGGGGAAATTATCGGCTTTATCTGTCAAATCAGCATATGAATCAAAATTGCTCTCTCTCATTAGCTTACAACCGTCAACTTTACAACTTTAAAGGGATTTCATCAGCTCAGATGCTGCTTCCGTTCCCCTCGGTGGTGAAAGACTCTGCTTAAATGGGTCCGTTTTCTTTTCCTTTGTGTCAATTAGTAGCCATGTCGAATGGAGAATTGGTTCTTTCAGTGTCTACCTCAATTCGTGTCTCTGTTTGTCTCTCTGTGTATCCACCTCACCTGCTTTCACATTCTCCGACTCTCCTTCTGTCAATGTCCCTCATTTCCCATTCCTGCTCTGTGTAAGGTCAGAAATTTGAAGATAATTTGAGAGTGGAGTGCTGGGAGACCTTTTCCTCCTGGCTGCACTGTATAGAACTGAGATCGCATTGCCTGGATAATGTGTCTGTCACTTAGGACGGAGATAATGAGACATTTCTTCTCTTAAAAGATTGTGAATCTTTAGAAATCTAAATAAAATTCTGAATCCGCCAGAAAAAAAGTCCACCACAATGATAGGATTATAGTGATGTCCTTTCTGTTGGTGTAAAATGAATGAATGGTGACGGCAGAGAATAAGGGGGATCAGCTCGTTCTGTCTGTTACATTACCACAACATTCCCCACTAAATCTGCAGTTTATCCCGCCTCACCTCACTATTCCTGCCAAACTGAGAATGAAGGGATGAGAATAGAAGAAAGGGAGAAGCAGACGTGCTTGTGGAACAGCGGAAAGGAACTTCATGATGAATCCAGCAGAAAAAGAGGCGTCACTATAGCAGCCTCCTGACGACAAATGCGTTTTCTTTACTGGTAAAATTCAACACTTCACTAATTGGGAAGCATTGTAGTGAAGCATTGACGGTGATTATCTTTGTCGGTTGTTCAACTTGTGTCCACCAAACTATTGCTGCTCATGTCCCTGTCAACACTACATCCCTGACACATGTAAGCATTGTGTTTAAATGGGTCCAGTGGCACAATGGATAACATGTCTGACTCTGAATCAGGTGATTGTAGGTTTGACTCCGACCTGACTCAAGTGTAATTCACAAATTCTTTACACTTGCAAATTAATCTTCCCCATTGCTCTGAAATTGAGATGGGCTTTGAATACCTGACCTGCAGGAACAAGAATCCTTTCAATCTCTCACATCAGTAAATGTGAATATCAGAGGAGGGGAAGCTGAAGTCGTACCCCAAGCTTCAGTTCAATTTCCCACACCCACCGACCCAATCACTGTATTTCCCGGGAATGGAAAGGAAACAAAACAAAAAAATAAAAACAGTCTCAGCTTGGTGAGTCTTTGGGAAGCAGAATCAGGGGAGAATGAAGGAGAAATTTCCAACTCAGCAGAGATAGTTGAGGAAGCTTGACTCTGATGTACTCAGGGACATGAACTGACCTGAGACACTAAAAGGATTCCCATCAGAGACTGCTCTGTGTTTGATTTTGTTTCTGCCAAGAACAATAAATCTTGATTCCCTGACGGGAAATTGAACCTGAGCCACAGCAATGAGAGTGCCAAGTCACAACCACTAGATCACCAGGAGAGACAGTGGAAAAGCATGCTTATTTTCTTACTGACACAGCTTTTGGCCTTTTATTCGCTGAAGATAAGTTTCTCCTGCAAAATAATTGTGTTACTGAGTTGGTACAGAATGGAAAGAGGCCCAACATCCCAGATCCAGCACTTAGCCTGTAGCCCTGTGTGCGCTGACGTTTTAAGCGTTCATCTCAACCATATCTTCCCTGTAATGTTTTAATCTCAAGTGACACAAAGAATGGGCCTGAGGTTTGAGATCGTGCTGACGCCCCCTCAGGGACCTGAACTGCATTTTCGCCCTCAGAGAGAAACACACAGACACATTGCCCCAAAAGTGACAGCGGCCTTAGGAGACACCAACCCCCAGAAAGCAAGGATTTCACCCACCTAGTTTATATTGTCCCAATTTAGACTTCAAAACCAGCATCTGGTTACAGCAAAGGAAGGAAGAATTCGGCCCCACCCCTGTCCATGTTACTCCCCCATTGTTTCCCCGTTACTCTGCAGTTTATTCTGCCTAACTGGAACATTGCTCATGTCAGCTGCTTTCCGTCCTTCCAAAAGATCTTCCTCAAGTACCTGAAACGACAAACAGGAATGTGAAGTTTCAAATGCATTTCTGGCTGGTTGAGGAAATGACATGGTGGTGTTAACGCTATTTCATGAGAAATAATTTCAAACGGCTTTAAAGAGCTCCTTCGGATGTTGCTCGCAGGATGTAGTGAAAATTCTCTCACTCCCCAGAAGAATGGAACTCAAGACCACTGGGCGAACTACTAATCTGCAAAGTCACGCATTAGAAACTGCAATGTAATAGATTACTGGATACCCTGTGCATCCTTCACAAAGACAATGTGACAAATCCGATACAGAGCCGAGGCGATCATGCTCAGAAGAATGGGAGATTGTAATGCCAAATCAAACAGTGTCCAGGGTGATATGAACAGAGATCTACCCTGGTAGTCTAGTGATGAGGATTCAGTGCCTTCACTGCCATGGCCTTTTAATGGTTAACATTTACAGCAATAAATATAAAATACTGACTAAGCTTTAGAAGCAGAATTATGTCATGGACCAGTCAGAATCACTTCAGTCCATATTACAGGTGTATATCAGCAAAGTCAGATGTATTGCCTGACGTGCAAATAGATTAAAACAAGAAGAGAGGGGACGTCAGGAAAAGTGAAGGGCCATGGTGGTTTGTGAGAGCTGACCGTAGGCCTAATGCAGCCAGGCCCAATGTGGGTTCTGAAGGCAGGAAAGCTGACGCTTCAGGTTCTGAAGAAGGGTCCAGACCCGAAACGTCAGCTTTCCTGCTCCTCTGATGCTATTTAGCCTGCTGTGTTCATCCAGCTCTACAGCTTGTTATCTCAGATTCTCCAGCATTGGCAGTTCCTACTATCTCTGGGTTCTAAAGACTGGTTTTCACTGTTTACCCTGGTGTATAATCACTCTGGATCAATCACCCACAATGACTCTCTTTTGTGTGTTGCCCTTTACATGTCTGACCTCGGTTCATAGCCCAGTGGGCATCCATGCATGTTAACTTGGCAAATTTTACTCAGGTCAGCCTAACAGTCTCGTATTAAGACCAGAAACTTTAGGAGCAGAAGGGGAACATCCAGCCCATTTAGTCTGCTCCACCATTTACTGATCTTGTGTCTGATATGATAATCCTGAGCTGCACTTTCTTGCCTTTTCCCATAACGCTTGATGTCTTTATTGATTAAAAATCTGTCAATCTCACCGTTGAATACATTTAATGACCCAGATCTGGCAACCCTCTGCTGTAAGGAATTCCCTGGATTCACCACCATCTGAGAGAATAAATGTTTCCTTATCTGTCTTAAATGTGCGCCCCCCCCCCCCCCCATTCTGATATTAGGCACTCTGGTGCAAGATTGCCCAGAAGAAAAAACATTTTTTTTTGTGTCCAACATATTAAATCTCAAAGGAACCTGTATGCTTTAATTAGGAGCAAGTATTGTTTTTGTAGTACTGTGTCTGAGCACTTGACGTCAATGGATTTCAGCGCTTCCTCCAGTTTGGTTTCATCCCTGATGTAAAACTTTCACTGATTCTGACAGAGCTATCCCCTTTATGTCTTTTAATGTCAGGAATTCACGTTCATTTTAAGAGTTTCGACAGGAACAATAAAATCCCCATTCCTATTTCGGAATCAAACCGAGAACACAGCAGTTGCAATGCTGAATCCCAAAAAGGAATGTGCGCATAATACTTGCAACTTTTTGTCTTGACACTGCTTTTGCCCTTTTGTTTCAGTTGCAAAATATTAGTCAGTGAGATTTTAACACCACAGAGAAAGACCTTTCGGCCCATTTATATCTATCCCAGTCATTAAATATCTCACTTCTAAACCCAGTTTCCAGCACTTGGCCCATGACCTCGTTTGCTCTGACGTTTCAAGTGCTCATCCAAATAGGCAGTCAATGTTTGAGGGCATCAGGGGGGCAAAAACACTTTCTTAAACAAACGACAGGAAGCATTGCTGTTTGCTACAACATGAAATCTGCATTTTCCTCTTTGAAGACAGCTATGAAAGCCAAACTCTTTCTCAGAGCCATTTGCCAGTTTCCCTCATGATGCCAACAGTGTAGAATGAAATCCCACACTGCCTGTGGTTACCACTAATGACTATCTACTTTCAACCTCTCTGCTGACATGAGATGTGGTGTCCCTCAGGTAAAACCACCACCAGCTTTGTCTCTCTATTAAGCAAGCAGCCCTGTGGCCCAGAATGTGTATGGCGACTCAGTGAGGCTCAGTGTCAGACTTTATGATGTTATGTCCTGGGATGTAAAAGGCACGTTTTATACTCTATTAAATGTATTATATATGTCAGTTGTCCTGGCAGGAATTAGAGAGAAAGATTACTTGTGCACATTACGATAAATAAAATTCAATCTTGACCATGGTGGCCAATTCACCCAGAATTCCGAGCGCTGTGCACGGTATTGCTGATCACTGCGCAGGCTCAGTATGTTTCCGCGTGCCCACCGTCTAGAGCATGCGCAGTGGGAGGGATGCTGAGAAGTAGTCGCTTCTTCGGCTCCACAAAAGGTAAAAATGAGGCGGAACGGAGGAGGCGATAGACCGGGCGGTAGACAGGGAGGCTTTCTAAACACGTTGTGGATGCGATAGACGCCGCATAAAGAAACCATCTGTCCCCGTTTCAGAAAACGGGACAAATCAAGGCTCCGTCTCCGTGACAGGCCACGAGTGACGGCCGCCATCTTTGTAGGAGGTGAAGAGCGGCAGCGCGCATGTGCGGTCATCTTGGGCCAGGGGAAAGAATGTTGTGAATGTCTCTCCGGGACTGACAGGGATGGAATTTATAAACTCCTTTAACAGGGATTGAGAAGGGGAGGATTTACACACAGCAAACTCCAAAGCAAAGAAATATTTGCTTCTTCTGAAATTTTGTCCCGGAATGACTGAGATGGCTCTTGTATTTTTTTTTTTACAGCATGCTAGAAAAGGATTTGCAGATCGGAAACTCAAACCAAACATGATACTCAAAGATCTAAGTGAGCCACTTCATTCGTTGGGTACTGGATAATATTGGCCTTTGAATGTAAGTATTTAGTAAGATAAAAGTAACATAAAGTTCCTTCCTTCTATCTCTCAGTAACTATTGCCCAATATCTTAAATCTGTGTCTTTCATAGTTTTACTACCAGTGAAGAAGATCAGCTGCTCTTTATCTGCCTTATTTAAACCTAGATATTTTATTAAACCTCATCTCAAACTCATTTTCTCTGGGCAGAGCAACTTCAGTTTCTCCAATCTGACCTTACAACTAATATCCCTTGATTGTTGAGCCATTCTGATTCATCTCCTTTCGAGTCTCTCCTCAGCCCCTCACATTCTTTGTGGAGATCACCTGTTTGTTCAGGCCCAAATGCTCTGTGTTGAAGTGGGTGATGATATCACACACAAGCAATTGCTCACTGACATCACCCTGATTCTCGGGTATTTCCTGAACTGTGAGTTTACTCTGACCCCAGAGCTTCTGATATCTTTTGAGCTGCAGACTCTGGCATTTGATTTTAAAGTTGAACACAATGAAATTATTTCAATATTTTAAACCAGTAATCTACACCATTAAGCTCCTCCTGCTGTTTTCAGTTTCTGACTCTGGAGAGAATGTGACTCATTTTGTCACCCCCTCGCTATGTGGCTGGTGTCAAAAACTGCTTTATAACACCATCCATTGTGACCATCCATTGTTCTGGTTCACCTCTGTTCTCCCTGATCAACTCTGTCATTGTCTAACCTGCTCTGTCTTCAATAAAGGATGTAACTGTCTTAGGTATTGTATTATTACTTCCATTGACACTCTAAATGAGGTTTTTTACAGCTACATTGCCTGACCATTTGTTGCTGGCGCTTACCTTCCCTTAGTAGCTCCCACAATGCTCTTTAGGAAAGGAGTTATTCACCAAGTGATGATGAAGGAACTGTGATATGTATCCAAATCAGTGGTAATTAATTTGTATCAATATAGTGCCCTTCACATAATGGGAACTTCCAAACTGTTCCCTGGTAGTGTTATAATGCAACTTCTGACCCTAGACACACAATGTGATATTAAGGTGGTGACAAAACATTTTATGGTCACATAAGTTGTTTTCAACCAGTATGTTAGGGTGCAAAACTGATGTCGAGAGAGAGAGAGGTTTAATGAGGACATTTCACAGTTTGTCACCTTGGCAGCTAAAGGTTGAGGGCACCAAATGTAGGACAGTTAAAATTGAGAATGCCTGCATGCACCTCATACCATTGTAATTTCCTCCATTTAGATTTTGGCTCCAAGTCTCAAAATCAACTCTGTCACTCTCTGTCCTAATGAAGAGCTCTATCATGAAGAGGTCTTCACTTTTCCACATGAGGCCTTTCACAGCTAGATCACCAATTAATCCACTGTGATTTCAAAATTTTAACTGTGTAATAAAGTTACCATAGTTTCCAAAGACTGTAGGACTGTTCTCTCACTTCCGAAAGAGAGATGACAAATGGGGCTTTAACCTCAGGGTTACCACACCTCGGGCAATGGGCAAGGTTAAGATGGTGGGACCTTCATGGTGACCTCAGCTTTTACAGGAAGAGCACATGCTGCTGGAGTCAATCTGCATCACAAACCAACTGAGCTAACCTACCCCCGACCATTACACAATACACCATTGAAAATGGTCTGTCCTCTCTTTGGTCACTCAATATACAGATGTAGAAAACCATCTTGTACACACTCCAGGAATTTCTCCTCTATGGTATTGTTACTGATTTGATTTGCTTAACCTATGTGCAGATCGAAGTCACCCATAATAATTGTGAGCACAAGATACAGGAGCAGAATTCGGCTATTTGGCTCATTAAGATTGCGACTGATTGTTCCTCATCCCCATTCTCCTGTCTTCTCCCACAACCGTTGATCAATCAAGATAATTATCTATCTATCTATCTATCTATCTATCTATCTATCTACCTCTGTTATAAATGCACTCAATGATTTGGCCTCAACAGCCTTCTATGACAATGAGTTCCATGGCATCTCCACCCTCGGGCTGAAGAATTTCCTCCTCATTTTTGTTGTAAAGGGTCATCCCTTCACTGAGAAGCTGTGCTCTCAGGTTCTAGTCTCTCCTACAAATTGAAACATCTCGATCTCAAACTATCCAGGCCTGTCAGTATTCTGTAAGTTTCAATCACGTAGCGTCATAGAGTCTGACAGCGCAGAAGCAGACCTGTCGGTCCAACCAGTCCATGCTGACCATGTTCCAAAACTAATGTAGTCCCATCTGCCTGCACGTGGCCCATGTCACTCCGAACATTTTTTATTTAAGTATTATCTAAATGTCTTTTAAATATTGTAAACTCTACCTGTATCCACCATTTCCTCTGGAAGTTCATTCCACGCATGAACCACACTCTTGGAGGGGTAGGGGGGGCGGGGAGGAAATGGCTGCCCCTCATGCCTTTTCTCATTCTTTCACCTCTCACCTTAAAAATGTGATCCTGGTCTTGAAATCCCCCACCCTAGGGCAAAGACACTTGCTAATCACCTTATCTATACTCCTCAAGGACAGGACTTAATCTGTTCTTGTAGGGCCCTGGGTAGTGTTGTACCTAGGGACCTTTGTACTTAACATGGTGCCATAAGTGGCAACTTGTAAACTTTTCACTGTACTCATGGGAGTACATGCGACAATAAAACTAATCCAGTTGATTAAAATATGTCCCCTTCCCCACCGCCCCCCTCCAAGGTCTTGAAATCCTCACCCCAGAGAAAGGACACCTGCCCATCAACTTTTTGTTACCCCTCAGGATTTCACAAACCACTTTCAGGTCAACCTGAATGTGCTACACCCCTGTGAAAGGAGTCCCAGTCCCCCATTATGACTCAATACCTCTGTTCTCAGCAACGTCCTGGTAAATCTCTTCTGAACTCAGTCCAGCTTAATAATATCCTTGCTCTAACGGGTAGACCAGACATGGACACAGTACTTCAGAAGAGGCCTCAGCAACGTCCTGTACAACCTCAACATGACGTCCCAACTTCTGTACATAACGGTCTGAGCAATGAAGGTAAGCATACTAGACACCTTCTCAACCTCCCTGTCTATATGTTTTTCAAATTTAGAAGAATTAGGTATCTGAAACCTGAAGTCTCTCAGTCTACAATACCCAAGGCCCTATTTTAATTTGTAAGTGGATTTCCTCTGGGTGCTCCGGTTTCCTCCCACAGTCCAAAGACTGGCAGAGTGGGTAGATTAATCATGCTAAATTGTGCATGAAGTTCCGGGATGTGTAGATTAGGTGGATTATAGAGGTATGGTTCTGGGTGGGATGCTCTGAGGGTCGGTGTGGACTTGTTGGGCCAAAGAACCTGTTTCCACACTGTAGGGATTCTATGATTTTATGATTTTCTGTGAAGTCCTGCCTCCCTTGTTTGTTTTACCACTATGCAGTACCTTGCATTTATTCAAATTAAACTCTATCTGCTAGTCCTCAGCACCTCGACCCAAATGATCAAGATCTCTTTGAAATCTTAACCTTTTTCACTGTCCACTCTCACATTAATTTTGGAGTCATCCACAAGGCTACTAACCATGCCTTCTGTATTCGCATCTAAATCATTCATATAAATGTCAAACAAAAGTGAACCGAACGCCGATCCCTGCGGAACACACACTGGTCACCGCTGAACACCAGGCCTTCAATCCGAAAAACAACTCTCCACTTTCACAACAAAAACAAAGTTGCTGGAAAAGCTCAGCAGGTCTGGGAGCATCTGTGGAGGAGAAAACAGAGTTAACGTTTCGGGTCCGGTGAGCCTTCCTCAGAACTTCCTTCATTTCCACAGCCTGTCTCCTGATGTTAAGCAAATTTTGTATCCAATTGGGAAGCTCATCCTGAATCCCATGTAAACTTGCTTTACTAATTAGTCCACCACTTGGAACCTTGTCAAAAGCTTTACTATAGTCCAAGTTAACAATGTTTACTGCTCTGCCCTCAACAATCATCTTGGTTACTTCATCAAAATCTCAATCAAATTTGTGAGACACGATTTCTCTCACAGACAACCATGCTGATTATCAATAACCATTCCTTGCCTCTCCAAATGCTATCTTTCAGGATCACCTGCAACAAGTTATCCACCACTAAAGTCAGACTCTCAGAGCAAGAGTTCCCAGGCTTCTTACATCCTTAAAATGAAGGCACAACATGAGCCACTCTGCAATCATCTGGCACAACATGAGCCACTCTGCAATCATCTGGCACCTCACCTGTATTCATAGATATTAGATTATTTCTGCAAGTGACACCACATTTTCTCTTTTAACTTTCCACATGATGGGATGCACTAGAGCAGGTCGTAAGATTTAGAGTCATAGAGTAATTCAGTGTAGAAACAGGCCCTTCAGCCCAAACTGGTCCATGGTGCCCTCTCAGCTAGTTCCAATTGCTGGATTTGGTTCATGTCCCTCTAAACCCTCGCCATCCATGTATCTATCCAATTACTTTTTAAATGTTGCTATTGAACCTGCCTCAACCACTTTCCCTGGTAGCCCATTCCATATATGCACCACTTTCTGCATGAAGAAGTTGCCCCTCAGGTCCTTCTTAAATCTTTCACCTCTCACCTTAAACCTATGACCTTGAGTTTTTAATTCCCCATCCCTGGTAAAAAGAGTACATGCATTCATCCTATCTATGCCTCTCATGATTTTATACAACACAGTAAAATCATCCCCTCATTTTCCTATGATCCAAGGAATAAAGTCCTATCCTGACTAACCTGTGCCTACAACTTGGGCCTTGCAACATCCTAGTAACTCATCTTTGCACAATTTCCGGTTTAACTATGTCTTTCCTATAACAGGGTGACCAAAACTGTGCACAGTATTCCAGTGCGGCCTCACCAATGACTTATACAGCTGTAACATAACATCCCAGCTTCTATACTCAATGCTTCAACCCGTGAAGGCTAACATGTTAAATGTCTTCTTCACCACCCTTGTCTACCTGTGACACTGCTTTCCATGAACTATGTGCGAGTACTCCTGGGTCCCTCTGTTTCACAACAGTCCTCAGGACCTTACCAATTACTGTATAATTCCTACCTTAACTGTATTGAATTGCATTTGCCAATCCTCAGCCCACTTGCCCATCTGATCAAGATGTCTCTGTAAATTTTAATAGCCTTCCTTGCTATCAACACTACCTTCTAATTTTATATCACCCACAAACTTAGTGATCATGCCTTGTATATTTACATCTAGATCATTTACGTAAATAACAAATAACAAAGGTCCCAGCACTGACTCCTCTGGCACACCACTAGTCACAGGCCTCCAGTCTGAGAAACAGCCTTCAACCATCACCCTCTATTTCCTACCATTGAGCCAATTTTGAATCAAATTAGTTAGCTATCACTGGATCCCATGACTAGCCTGCCATGCGGGACCTTGTCAAAGGTGTACTAAAGTCCACATAGACAACACCCACTGCCCTCCCCTCCTCTATGCTCTTGGTTACCTCTTAGAAAAACTGTAAAAAAATTGAGAGACGTGACTTCCCATGCACAAATCCATACTGTCTATCCCTAATCAGACCTTGGCTATCCAAATGTTGGTAGATCCTCTCCCTCAGCATCCTGTCCTATAACTTGCCTGCCACTGCTGCCAGGCTCCCTGGCCTGTAGTTCCTTGGTTTGTCTTTGCTACCTTTCTTAAACAATGGAACAACGTTAGCCACCCTTCAGTCTTCCAGAACTTCACCAGTGGCTAAAGATGAAGCAACAATCTCTGCAAGGACTTCTGCAATTTCCTCCCTAGCCTCCCGCAATGTCCGAGGATGGATATGATCAGGCCCGAAGGATTTATCCAGCTTAGTGCGCTTTAAGACAGTCCAAACCATCTGCACTTGTTTCGCTTATTTCCTCAGCATCCATGAATCTCGCCTCAGTAAACATTGAGGAGAAATATTCATTAAAAATCCCCCCAGTCTTCTGTGGCTCCTGCAAACTTGTTTTCAAAATACTGTATTCCTTTCCCTGAGATCTCTAGCCTCCATTTCTTTCTCCACAGTTTTAACTGATACAAAATACTCCTTTGATGGCTCCCTCATCTCCTGAAGCTCAATACAAACACGACCTCTTTCATCTTCACAGGGCCCTCCTTGGTGAACAAGCAAATGGGTATTGGGCAATGAGAAAGGAATAATTGATAATCAAGTTGAGTGTGGGCCCTTAAAGAAAAGTGACCACAATAGATTGAATTCTTCATAAAGACGGAGAGTGATGTTGTTGTTTCCGACTCTTGGGTCCTGTAATTAAATGAAAGAAGTTATAATGGTATGACAAATGAGCTACTTGTGATAAATTGTGGAACAGTATTTCAATGGATGATGGGAGATGGATAATGGCAAATGTTTAAAGAGGAAGTGGACAAGCTATGAAAGTTATTCATCTCAGTCTGGCATAAGAACAAAATGGGAAGCATGGTCAAACCGTGTCAGAGAAAGGGAAATGAATGGGTATTAAATTTAATATTAGTGAGCCAGATGGGTTTTTCCTAACAATCAAAAACAGTTTCCCGATCAGTATTAATCGCTTAATTGAACATTGATAGCAAAAGATTAGTCAAGAAGAAATTAGGGTCTCTTTACAATCAGGAACATGGAAATTATAATGGGGTACAAAATGATGGCAGACCAATTACGTATGTCTTAGATTTTCAAAAAAAAGAGGACACAAATAATGACCCAAAATTAAGGGGTTCCCAGGGTCTAACGGGAAGGTAGAATTGAAAGAAATTACTATTAGTAGGAAAATGATGTTGGGAAAGCTCATGGGACAACCGGCAGATAAATCCCCAGAGATTGATAACCTTTGTCTCAGAGTAACTTAGGAAGTGGCCCTAGAAATTGCAGATGCGCTAGTGGTTATCCTCAAATTCTATTGATTCTCCGAGTTCCTATGGATTGGAGGGTAGTTAACGTTGACCAAGTATTTAAGAAGGGAATCAGAGTGCATTTTCAAAGCATTGATGGTGGGAAAAAATGTTAGGGTCCACTGTAAAAGTTGGGACAACAGAGACAAGATCAGACAGAGTCAGCAGAGCCTTTGTCTGTGAGATCTCTGAGATTCTGTGTTGGGCGTGAATTCCCTCCACGCCACTCTCCATCCTGACTTGGAAAAGTATCACTCTTCCTTGAGAGTTACTGGGCCAAAATCTTGAATTCCCTCCCTAACAGCATTGTGCGTCCACCTCATGGACTGTAGTGGTTCACAAAGGCAGATCACTACCATCTTCTCAATGGCAACTCGGCTCAGCAAAGCCCACAGAAACTTAAGAAAAGCATTATCAAGGCCAACTGGGGATATGGAATTGAAGCCTAAATAGATCAGCTTTGACCTTTTTGAGGCTCACTGGGCAGAATTAACTACTCCGACTCCTATTTTCTATGTTCTCTACTCTTTCTATCGAAACGTATCTCAGCAGGAATGGTGCATTCCCTGGAATTTAGAAGGATGAGGGCTGATTTGATTAAAATTTTCCAGATGTTAATTGAAGCTGGTTGGGGTGGTAGAAGGTAACTAATTCATGTGTGGGTGAAGTGAGAGCTCAAACACCCTCCTTGCCTGCAGTAATCAGACAAGACTTGTTTCTTTATCTTCCGGTTTATTGGAACATACGAATGAGGAACAAGAGTAGGCCACTTAGCCCTTCAAGCCTACTCTGCGACTTAATAAGATCACAGCTGATATGATTTCGAACTCTGTTCCAAGTGCCTGCATATCCCTGAACATTTCATCATCTTGGTCATCAAAATCTGTCTGCCTCTGCATTAAAATTAATTTAAAGATTCTGCATCCACTGTGTTTTGATGAAGGGAATTACAATTGTTCTCAGCCCTCTGAGAGAAAGTAAATGTTCTTCACCATTTCAAATGGACTCACCCACAGCTTTAAACAATGACCCTCAGTTTGAGATTCTCCCACAAGGGGGACCATGTTTTCAACATTGACCTGTTCATGTCCCCTCAGAATCATTTAGGTTTCAATTTAGTCTCCTCTGTGTTTTCTAAACTTGAAAGGATACAGGCTGAGCCTGTCTCGCCTTTCTCTCATAAGGCAATCCACTCGTTCAAGGTATTAGTCCATTAAATCTTCTTTGAAATGCTTCCAACACATTAACAACTTTCTAGAAGTACAGTGACCAGTACTGAACACTTTTCCAGAAGCAAGTCTCACCAGGAAAAGGGGGACTGCATGTATCTGAAGGTGACCCATGAATTCCCACTTACTTACAGTAATGCTTTTTCAGCAAGCTTAGGTCAGTTACATTTATCCAGTTGCAGACTGATACAGGTTATGGTCAGAGATAGTAGGAACTGCAGATGCTGAAGAATCTGAGATAACAAGGTGTGGAGCTGGATGAACACAGCAGGCCAAGCAGCATCAGAGGAGCAGGAAGGCTGATGTTTCGGGCCTAGCCCCTCCTTCTTCCCTCTGAAGACAGGTTATGGTCAGATAGTTAAACAGTTTGTATTGTTACACTCGGAGATAAAAGGTACTGCAGATGCTGGAGAATCCGAGATAACATGCATGGGGCTGGATGAACACAACAGGTCAAGCAGCATCATAGGAGCAGGAAAACTTGACGTTTCGGGCCTAAACCCTTCATTTTTTTTTTCTGAAGAAGGGTTTAGGCCCGAAACGTCAAGTTTTCCTGCTCCTATGATGCTGCTTGACCTGCTGTGTTCATCCAGCCCCATGCTTGTTATCCTGTATTGTTACACTGACAGCATTGTTGCGGTATCACTCAAACCTTCCACTCTGCTGGCTCTGCGTAAATAATGACTGGCTCTGCAGCCAGTTCGCGCAACCTGATTTGACCTGTATTTTTCAGCTTCTGTCCTATCAATGACATTAGTGATCCAGGTGGGTTGTTATGATAATCCAGAAGCTTTCATTCGACTTTTGACTGTTTTAAATTTATTTCCCAGGAATTGGAAAGGGAGTATTTACAGACAGGCAGCTCAAGTCAAACATTGGATGAAGAGCTGCCAGTAAAACTCAGTTCTCAGGAGCTTTGAACATGGAAGGAAACAGCATCAATCACAGTGAAGAGAAACCATACATGTGGACTGTGTGGGAAACACCTTCACGCAATCTTCTGGACTTTTGAGACGTAAATGCAGTCAAAACAGGGCGACAACGATGACATCAAGCTTTGTTTTGTAACATCATAGTCATGGATTTCAATTTGAGTTAAGCAAGGGCCACTCAGCTCCTGATCTCTTTACATTCTTGCTGCAAACACGGACCAAACAGCTGAATTCCAAATATGGGAATGACTATCTGCTATCTTAAGGCTCCATTTGACAGAGCCATGTATCAAGGAATCATAGCAAAACTAGGATCAACAGGAATCAGAGAATATTATTCTCCCTTTGAAGGCAGGTATTTGAAAAGATTGCATCTTCAGACCTGAGTAGATCAAAACAAGATGAATTTATTCAAACTTGTACCGCATACGTGCAGAAGAGGTCTCTAAGTCTAGTTTGGAGATAGTCCACCATTTACAGCTCAAAACAGAATATTAAGACATTTTCATGTCAGAATGGTTGCTTGTAACGTTGGTACAAAATAAATTTATATGTCAGTTATTTACTACATAAACAGGATCCTGTTCAGTTTCTTACAAAGTTCTGAGTCCTCTAATTTCAGCAGTGCTTCCACTTCTACATTATCTGCAAAGCTTCGCTATCCCCACCATCAGCCCACAGCATGCAAGCTTTCCCTTCTAAATAATACATACGTGAGTATCTTAAGATGTACAGATGTTCTCTGAACCTTAAGTAACTGCTGACGGTTCACCATTATCTATATGTAGTTAAACTAGTTAAACTACCTCAACTACAATAACTATGTCCTTATGTGGTTGCATTTGACTCTTAGCCCGAGCTGTAATGCTCGTCCAAGCTTGTTTCTTATTGTTCTGTGTTTTAATGTTCTGCTTCTTTCCTCTTATATTCCCCTTGTATACTCTCCTATCCTCCTATCTCTACATCACCCTGGTTGGATAATACTGAATACAGAGGGAGATGCTTGTGATTATAGGAAGCCAACCATCTCAGCTGCAGCAGTTCCTTAGGATCGGGTTCTAGTCCCAACCACCTTCAGCTGTTTCATCAATGGCCTTCCCTGCGTCGTAAGGTCAGAAATGGGAACATTTGCTGCTGATTGCACAATTCTTAGCACCATTTGTGACTCCTTGGATACTGAGTCAGTAGATATCTAAATGCAGTATGTCTGGACAACATTGAAGTTAGCCTGCTCTGTGACAAATAACATTTGCACCAAAGTACCAACAAATAATGAACAAGCCTGACAAATGAGAACTTAACATTTTAATGACATTCAAGGGGTTTATCTTCATTGAATTCCCTACTATCATCATCCTGGCTGCTAATATTGATGAGAAACTGAACTGGACCTGCATTTGAAATATTGTGCCTATAAAATAAGGTCTGAGGGAAGAGATTCTATGATGATTAATTCAACTTGTGACTCCCCAAAGTCTGCATCATCATGTTTGTAACAGAATACTCTCCATTTGCTTGGATGGATGCAGCTCAACAATTGTAGAATCATGGAATCCCTACAGTGTGAAAACAGGCCATTCAGCCCAACAGGTCCACACCACCCAGCAAAGAGCACCCTACCCAGACCCATTCCCCTATCCTGTAACTCACCATTTCCCCATGTCTAATCCACCTAACTTACACATGCCTGGAAACTATGGGAAATTCAGCATGGCCATTCCACCTAATCTGCACATCTTTGGACTGTGGGAGGAAACCCATGCAGGCACAGGGAGAATGTGAAAACTCCACACAGGCAGTCTCCCAAGGGTGGAATTGAGCCTGGGTCCCTGGTGCTGTGAGACAGCAGTGCTAACTATTGAGCCACCATGCTGCCCCAAACCCCCACCACTACTCAAGAAACCTGACCCCATCCAGCACAGTGCAGTCCACTTAACTGGTGCCTCATTTAGTACCTTCAGCATTTACTCCCTTCCCCACTGAGGTACAGTGGCAGCAGAATGCAACATCTGCAAGATGCACTGCAGTTGCTCACCCACTCCCTTGACAGCACCTTCTAAACCTTCAAACTGTACCACCTGGAAGCACAACCGTAGAAGATCCATCTGCAAGTTTCCCTCCAAGGTGCATACCGACCTGAATTGGACTGATATTGGTGATGATCTCATTGAGTGGTGCAGTGCACATGATGGGCCAAAAAGCCTATGTCTGTTTCTATATCTTCTATTGCTTCTATCATGATTTTTTAAAAAATGTTGATTCATGCAGTGACCAGACTTATGCTCAGTCCTCTAGCTGTCCTCTAAACTGGTGTTTGTTAAAGCTCTATAATCATTTCCCTGGTGTTATATTCCAGCCTGCAGTCAAGAACAGAAAGTATCTCAAAACCCTCTTGACCCCCTGATCTCCCTGTCCAACCACCTTCATGGATCTGTGAATGTCCACTCCCAGGTCTCTTTGTCCTTCTATACCATTCAGTATTCCCCACTTTCATTGTTCACTCTCCCTGAATTCATTATCACTCACTTCTCTGGACTGAATTCCGTTCACCATTTTTTTTCCATCTACCTGATTGATATATTCCTGCATTACATGGCTTTCTTCTTCGTGGTCAACTACATGATCAATTATTGCGTGTCATCTGCAGACTTCTAAATTATGGCTCTTACAAATAGGTTTTAATTATTGTTATAGATCAAAGAACAATGGAACTCCTCTGGATAAAAACTGAAAGGACTGTAATTGCTGTAAATCAGAAACAAATAAAAAAACAGAAATTTATGGAAAAGCTCAGCAGAGCTGGCAGCATCTGTGGAGAGAAATCAAAGATAACATTTCAGGTTGAGTGACCCTCGGAATTCCACTTGAAGCAGGCATCGAGATATAGTCAATTCATTAGCTGGGGATTAACTGCAGCAATGACAGCAGAATATAACCTTAGCTGTCATATGTGAATTTGCTGGTGTTGTTGGTGGTTGTTTATCTGAGTGATCCATTCCCCTACACGGGACTGGTGAACAACCTGTCCCAAATGTGACTGAGTAAATGAGTTTCCACCTCAATGGGTAATTGAATCCTTCCCTCAGTCCGCACATTTCCCTGGTTTCTCTGTGGTGTGGGTGTCCTTCTGTCTGATCAATTTGGGTGATCAGGTGAATTTGAATCCATGCAGACAGAAGGCCAATTTTCCCTGTTGTGAATGTGTTTTATTCTTCCTTATTGTCCCATGGATGTGAGAATCGCTGGTCAGGACATCATTTTTTCATTCATCCCTAATTCACCTTGAACTAATGTCAGAGGGCAGTTAGAGGTCAACCACGTTGTTGTGGGTCTGGAGTCATTTGTATGCCAGACCGAGTAAGGACTTCCCTCTCAAAGGGAGATGAATGAATGGAATTTCAGGAAATTAGTGTCATGGTCTCTGTTCCTGAAATCAGGTTTACATTCCAGATGTTATTCATCGAATTTAAACTCCAGCAGCTGCTATGTCTTAGTCCCCAGGGAGAACTAGGAGATGTATCACCACTACGCTGCTATCTCCCTGCTGCATTTCTTCATTGTGGAGAATAACTTTCACTGTTCTGATCAACCCAGAGTGACAGAGAAAAGGAGAAGGCCATTTGGACCATCAGGCCAGTGTTAGATCCTGGTGAGAAAGGGATTAAGTGAAAGGAGAAAGTATTGGCTGGTGCGTGTTTGCAACATTTACAGTGTGTGTGATATTTCCCACAGCCTGATTCCCCAAT
This sequence comes from Ginglymostoma cirratum, assembly GCA_024137785.1. Classification (NCBI taxonomy): domain Eukaryota; kingdom Metazoa; phylum Chordata; class Chondrichthyes; order Orectolobiformes; family Ginglymostomatidae; genus Ginglymostoma; species Ginglymostoma cirratum. The sequence goes on along the minus strand of JAHRHZ010000110.1, from coordinate 1,895,227 downwards.
AATCCCTGCTCCATGTCAATAAAAGGTGCTCCGGGTGAGGTTGGAGCTCACAGTCTCGGCATTTCACGCGCCTCTGTACCATTGTAGAAGGACCGCGTGCTCACCGGTTGCGTCACTGGAGCCACAGAGTAGCTCCGCACGCTCATTGCCATCCCCATTTCCGGTTGGTCACGTGGTTAGGGTAAGGTGCTTTCTTCACTGTGCCCTGGGTTCACATTCCAGATGGGGAATGACTCCACGTTGCTGCAGTGAGAGTGGTCACAGTGGACAGGGCTTCTAATGAAAAATGAAACAATTCGACCAGTGTTGTGGGATAAGACTGATAGTTAATCTTCCAGCTGATGATCCGGAATGTCTCAGGTGGGAAACAAGTGCAGAGGGAGGGGAGTGAAAGGGCTGGGATTGGCTACAAGGCATGAGGGAGAAATCGATCGAAGAAGTGATGAGTCAAAGCGAAATGTGGGTGGGAAAGTGACGAATTTTCTTGTTTCGTTCATTATAACACAATTCTCACTCAGAATGAAGCAATCACAACTGCTGTTTCAAATATGCATGGTATTTTCTTGGATTTTACTGAGTTTATCATTCCTCTAAAATCAAAAACGCAATGGTATGGATTCGGTTCCGATGAGGAAATTTCTCATCCTTCATCTTCCTCCCATGAGATCTTGATGATATCACATGTCAACTGCTTTCCACGTGTGAGAACGTGACAGAGCATTTAATGCAATGGATTGCTAACCCATTGTGCTCTGCCCGCATGGGTTTGAATCTCGCCGTCATTGGTGTTTTAGGCCGTTATCGCTGTTGTCATTCTTCTTTGTATCTCACACATTTGTGCAAATTAGACTTGACGCTCAATTCTCATCAGTTTATGTCAGCAGAGATTCTTGAATTGTCGACACAACAGTAAAGTCTAAATCAAGAATTACAACTTATCACTTTAAAATTGTTAAATTGCAGATTAAACTGGAATAGTGAAAAGGCACACCATTTTCCCTCCCATCATTTCTTCAGTCTTTGGTATGTCGAGTGCCATTTGTTGCCTCCAGGTCACAGCACATTTGCTCTTCATCAGCTAATGAAGCTCGTTACTGATTTGTCTGATCAAATACATAGACCTTTTCTACCGCTTTACCCAACTCCCTCATGATTTTAAACTTTTCGATCAATGGGACCGTAGGCCAAATGATGCAGAAGCAGAAGTAAGCCAGTCGGCTCATCAAGCCTGCTCCGCTATTCAATGGTGTCATGGCTGATCTGATAATCTTCAACTCCATTCTCCTGCCCCATGTGAATAACCCTTGATCTCCTTACTGATTAAACATCTGTCTAGCTCAGCTTGAAAATACTCAACAATTCAAAGAGAGAATTCCAGACAATTACTGGGTCCTGAGCAACACGATTCCTCCTTGTTTCAGAATTAAATGGGCAAACATTTATTCTGAGATTGTGTTCTTTGGCCTTCGACTCTCACACTAAGGCAAACCACCTGTCCATATCTACTCTTTCAAGGTCCCTACGAATATTGAATGTTTATAAAAGTTATAGTGTGGTTATAAATCTCCCCACCCCCAGCCTCCTTTGTTCCAAGGAGAACCATCCCAGCCTAACGAAGCATTTCATTCCATTTTATCCAGTCTTGGGAAAATGCCAGGATATCTCCTGCAGTGTCCATGAATATTTTAAGGGAGATTGACGACGATTCTGTGATCAAGTGGTTTAGAGTTTATCAGGCATATGTAGGGATCGGGATTGAGGATCAGAATCAGATTTACTCAAAAATATAGAATAGTGGGGCATTGAATTTCTCTGATTCCAGGCCTGGGAACTGGGATTATGTGATCGTCTGCAGCCGTAGTCACTTCCTTGTCTGAGGAAACTGCTGGGAAAACCGTTGTAAAACTCAAATATTTATTGAAAAATACACCCAATATTGCACTCCAGCAAAAAATCATTTCCACATGAAAATGAATCACATTCACCATGTGAATATAATGCAGAAAGTATTCATTTTAAACTGTAAGAAATAGGAGTATGATGCGACCACTCAGCACTTCGAGCCCACCTCGCCGTTCTTGGACGGCCTCCGACTTTAGAACCATTTTTCTACACTATTCACTGAGATCTTGACTTTTAAAACAAAAAAAATCTGTCGAAATCTATCGATGACAGCCTTTGACAAACTCAATGCTTAGTATTTACGACTTCCTGGGCTCAGAATTCCAAAGATTCTCCCCATTGTGTCTTCCCTCATCGCAGTCCGCTGTTTGGCAAGTATTCCTGTCGTGTGCCTGGCGATTCTCCTGTCACACCCTATTGCATTGCGCTTATTTACGGTTCCCTGAGGCCTCGTTGTGCGGCGCAGTGACCATATGGAGGTCCTTACTGTATGATGCGACTGCAGCAGCTCTTGCTCCAATCCGGCCACGGCATTAACTGTGGTACACGATTTCCCCGTAACAAGCGCTAAAGGAACGCAGTGAGGGATCAATTTAAATTCCAGAAAGCATGCTCGTGGAGACGTGTTCAATGCCGATGTTGTGAGAACAAGTATCGGCCAGAGCAGCTTTTATTAGCATAGAACAGTGATTCTTGAAGGGTCAGGCTCAGGAAAATGACAAGAGAGCGATGATCAGTGCAACAGGTGTCATTACAAAAGACCAGTTTCTGCATTGTGCAGTTCATTTGTCAGGTTTGCCTCATTTAGCATTTTGAAATTGTCCGCTCTGTAAACAAGTACGAGTCATTAATATCTGTTGAGTCGACAGCTGGTCCCAGTACTGACGTCTGGGAAGAGCAGAGTGTACTGTCCTCGAGTCTGAAAAACAATTCCTCACAGACAATGTCACATCCCCGCTGTCACCAGGCTTTTCATTCAATCGGCTCCAATTCTTCGTCGAATTCGATTCAATAGATCATAGATCGTAGAATCATAGAATCCCTACAGTGTGGAAACATGTCCTTCGGCCCAACAAGTCCACACCGACCTTCAGAGCATGTCACCCAGACCCGTTCTCCATAACCCACTTAATCTTGTCATTGAGTAATTTCTTCATTTGTGTTCAGCTCATGAGAGCTGTGTGTCGCAATAGGAGTGACCCACAGGTCATACCCTACTCTGGAAATCATCCCTTGCTGCAGATCATTTCACAAACACGAGGGAAAAATACGAGCTGCTCTGCACAATTTAAGGGAGAGAAACATGAGGTCTTGACAAGATCACATGTCACCTTCTTTAACCAGGTGATGAGGTGGCTGAGCGGTTAAGGTGATGGTCTACTAATCCATTGTGCTCTGCATGCATGTGTTCAAATCCGACTCTGGTTGCTTGTCTCAACTATTTCACTGCTGACATTTTTCATTATACCTTGCTAGTTTCATAGAAAGTGAAGCGAGAATCCAATTCTTGTCAGTTTATCTCGCTGGAGATTCTTGATCAGTCGACTTTATGGTAAAGTCGAAATCAAGAATTGGAACATGTTCTCTCAAATCTTTTAAAAAGTAAGTTGAATTCCGACAATAAGAGGGAGCACGATTTTCCCTCCCATTATTCCCCCCAAATTCCCCCCCCCTCCAATGAACATATATCGAATGAAAGAGAAACAGGTAAAAAATAACGGAACATCAGTAGCACAGGTTTATATAGTGGGATTGTTGATGAGTATTTAAACTAACATTCGCCACAGGGACTAACATTTCAAACGGTCCTTACTAAACCGATGGCGAGACAGATGTTTGATGAAAGACGCGAGCACAGGGGGCTTAGTGCAACTTGAGGATGGCTCTTGTTGCAATGGACACTGCAGTGGATTGCTCAAGATTTGCGATTCGAAGGTCGTGTGGGTTCAAAACCCCGCAGAGTGGACTTTCATTTCGGGTTCCAAACGAATCAATGGTGTTCTGTGAAAACTGCTTCATCTGCATTTCCTGTCATCCGCAATTCCAGTCCCTGCTGCTGACCGGAGGACGTTCGTCACCATTTCACACAAGTTTTCAGAGAATAGTTCGGCCAGAGACGACAGATCGTCCCACAAACCTGCATAGTTGACAGGGAAATGCAACATAACATTCCCGTTAAACATTTGATTTGTCACCTTGAATATATTTAGAGATCTATAAATCCAGATTCTCGACGTGGGTTGTGAGGATGGGATAGGAGAAACCACTGAAGTTTTAGATCAGCCATGATGTTGAGGAATGGCGAGTCAGCGGAGCCGGGTTGAATGGCCTTTTTGTGTTCCCATGTTCCCATCTTTCGGTGTTGTTTCAGGCAGAGAATTGTCAACAATAACGTGCAACACAAAGCAGTGCAACTTAGGTCTGTGCCAAACGATATTCTGAACTGAACTGATCCCACTTGCCTGCCAATGGTTGCGTATTTCTCTATTACCTTCCTGCACACGTGACTGTATAAATACCTTTTAAACGTTGCTATCATGATGATGACAACGGTGAATTGACAACACTGAATATCAAGTTTCTCACCTTTAACCCACCGCTCTCACAAATGGAATGGACAGCTCCTGTTGCAGTTTTAGGCCAGACAATTGAGGATGCTCACAGGCGCTCTATCAGACAGCACGCTCCTTCGCATAGGTTTCCAACTGGGTACATGGAGCAAGTTGCCATGTAGATGTTGGGGCTTCAGGGGTAGATTTCTCAATTGTCGTGCTGGTGTTCTGACTGTGGTGCTAAACATGATATTCTGATATTCTAAGTCCAGCTCTGGCCTCTTCTTAATTTACAATTTTAAATGTGAAATTCAATTTAACTTTGTGTGACATTCTTATGCATTCACGCTTCATGAAAGTCTTGGAACGTGTCCCTGAATGAAGTGATGGTGAAGGTTGATAACGGCGGGTGGATGTGTGCGTCCTGTCGGTTGTATGAATTTTGCAAACCAAGTTGGTGAATTGTTGCTGAATCGAATTCTGTGGAGAATTTTGTGGCATGAAAGGCCCATGACAGTGGGGATGTAACTTTATCTATGAGGAAGTGTTTTCCTGACTGGAAGAGATTGCACTGTGCTGTTCCCAGGAGTCAGTATTGGCAACAACCTCTCCTCAGGATCGACATGCATGAACCGCACTTGTGTACAAAGTGCACAGTTTCAAAATTCTAAATGATGCAAAACTCGCAAATAGACTAAACAACGCAGAAAGCCGCGTGAACTGCTTTTTACCAACAAATTTTATCTTGCTGGACATTGCTCTGTATGTTTTTCCTGAGCCTTGTGAAACGGAGCTATGACACAATCAGGGCAACACTTGAGCAAGTGTAAAACGAGTGCAGTGCCAGAGGGCATGCCAGGAGCAGCACTAGGTACACGGTGAAGTTAATTTCCCGCAACAGGAACATATCCCAAACAGCAGACTGAGGTGAGAGGACTCTGCGTGAGGTGAAGTTTTGAAATTCGGTGCCCCAGAGACTGCAGAGGTCAGTTATTGAGTCTGTTCAAGAATGCGATTGACAGATTTCTACAGAGTAAAAACATCAAGGGCTCAGGGGACATTGGAGGAAAATGTTGAAAATGTACATTTCAATGCAGTTTAGTACGGTGTAATTAAGCAAGTTCCTCGAACAACTTAGGAACCACGAGTGAAGACGATCATATCCCAGTTCACAGGCAATTTGCCAACCATTAAGGTATAATCCGAAATATGGAGCTGCGCAGCTATATCCCGCTCCAGTAGCGCAATCGGTCAGCGTGTGCGATGCCGAGGTTGTGAGTTCAAGCCTCACCTGGAGTAATTTTAGTTTGCCTTGGCACAAGGTGGCAATGAGGAAAGTCAATTCTGAGCAAAGTTTGCGGGAAAACACCAGTTTCTGTAAATTGGGAAATGATTCAACTATTGACAAACATCCTGCGAGTGTTCAAAATGTGAAGAAATATCTGAGGAGAGAGAAAAGAAGGTGATTATTTTCAGCTCAAAGGCGTTTCTCACATGGGTGACTGCACTGAGTTAAAGTGCGGGAAAAAGCTGTTAAACTCATTTCAATTTATTCACTTTGCTGCAAACTCGCACAGGTCATTGAAATAATTAAAAAGGAATCAGATTTATCTCATTCAGACGTTCGAATGTTGCATTCTACTCTCGTTAGAAATTTTATCAGCTTAAAATAAAGAGCTGCTAAGAAGGGAGGGTTCAAAATGCAAAGAAAAAGACAGAATCTTGTTTGTGGATTTCTTGGATGGAGTTCAGAAAGTATAAAATGTACCTGAAATCACCGGAATGTGGTCAAATTTTTAAGGCACCAGTTTAAAGCGGGAAGGGCGTCGCTCAGCGATGGTTCCCTTCCGACTCGAAAGGGCCTAACTTTTCTTTTTAATTGAAAATATGCTCAGTTCCAATTGTAATGCTTCATGCAGAATGAACTGCCAATCTTATTCAGCTGCACATGCACAATAAATTTCTTTGCGCGTGAAGTCAAAGAAATTCGAAACTGTTCCGCACCCGCCCACAGACTTTGTCTCACAGTTAAGGTGCCTGCTTAGGGACCGCGAGGTGCCGGTACATAATTCTTTGAAGTTTACGGCACATATAGACAGGGAAGTTAAACAGGCTTTTGGCACGCTTACCTTCATTGCTTGGTCGTTTGAACTTGGGAATTGGGAAGTCATGTTAAAGTTGCACAGAACGTTGGTAAGGCCTCTTCTGGAATCGAGTGTGCAGTTTCGGTCGCACAGTTGTAGGAGGCACATTATTAAGCTGGTGAGTATTAAAAAGAGGTTTACCAAGATGTTACCTGGTATGGAATGTTTGAGTTATAAATAAAGGTTAGATAGACTTGGAAGATTTTTCCTCCAGTCCTTAGAAGGTTCAGAGGCGACCTGACAGAAGTTTATAAAATACCTAGAAGTGTAGGCAGTAATAATGGTAGTTTTCCCTGGTAAGGGGGATTTGAAGACTATGGGACGTTGTTTAAGTTGCGAGGAGATAATTTTTAAAAAAGATACAATAGGCAGAACGTCGCAATGACTGTGAAAAAAATGATGGCAAGTTCCAGAAGAGAAACAGATGGCAGAGAAACGGGTGACAGTGAAGCAGGCATGTGACGACTAATGTGTTTCGTTTGCCAGTGAAGTTCACAGCTTCGCAAAGTGGAGAACATTAAAGTGTAGCAATGACGACGATTATCTTTGCTGGTTCTGCACCTTGCGAATGTTTTTTTCCCGCTGATATCCCTGTTGACATCACAAGTCGACAGGATGAAAGATGCAGCAAAACGTGTGGAGCAGTGGTGAAATTGATACTGCGTCTGACTTTGAATTGGAAGATTGAAATGTTGTATCTTCCCTCTCTGGAATGAAGTTGACAGCTTTCCTACATTTGCAAATTGACAGTTGCTTCCGAAGTGGAATGTGTACCCAGCGCTGTTTTTTTTTTGTCAGATTCCGAGCAGTTGAAGTGATTGGATCGCTGGGTTTTGGAAATTGAAAGCTGCCCATGAACAACATCGGTGTGGGAGTATTTCAACTCACTGTCCATTTCATATCTCAGCTCACGGCAACGGCTCCCATCGTCAGAGAAGCTGCTTGTGTTACACATAAAGTTGCCTTTTGCCAGGGAACTGTGCGTACGGCGACAGAACGTGGACATGAAGGAGACGGAGTGTTTATAACCCTGAGGCCTCTGTCACTATCAGGGGATATATCTGTGTAACTTCCTCTGTGGCTTAACATGAGGATGATTACTTCAAGGGGCTTTAACATAGTTTAATCATCTGAAACTTCAGTCCCATTCGTTGATTACAGGGATAATCTCATTAAAATTTGCGCTCTAAAATTAAGAACACCAAAGGCGGTGGGGGAAACGCTGGAACTTGGGACTAGAATAGATGGATGCCTGAAGACACGCACCGACAGGATGACCGAATGGTCTTTTTCGACACGATAAAAACTCGAAGACGGGGAGAAACTGATCTGCATCCAAAATAAGCAATAGGATTAAACAGGCTAAAGCAGCGTCATTAAGAAAAGATGGCAGCCGCTAGCAGGCTTTCCTTGGTGGTCTAGTGGTGAGGATTTGGCACTCTCACGGCCACGGCCTGGGTTCTATTGCTGGTCAGGGAACGTACGCTACTCTTGGCACGGTTTTAATGACCACAGCACTGCTGACTAATTTTTAGAAGCAGGAAAGGCGCTGTAATATAATCTAATTTATTCCAAACGATAATCAAGCTAACAAGTAAAAAAGAACTACCGATGCTGGAAATCTGAAACCAGAAAAAAGCGAATTGATAGACAATGTCAGAAGGTTATTGTTGTTGTTCTCAATAAAGGTTGTCCCAACCGTTACATTCCTTACTTGACGTTTGTCTGTGGATGGTAACATTTCCTGAATCGTGTACAATGACGTTCAAATTTATCTGAACACTATCAATAGCTGTTCTTTCATAACCATCCCGCTCTGTGTTTTAACATCACGTAATTTGACAGTTTATCTTACTTTTCCAACTTTTTCAAACAATCCCATTAGTGATGACGATATGGAAGTTCTGGTGTTGGACTGGTGCGGACACAATCAGAAGTCTCACGACACTGAGTTACGGTCCAGTGGGTTTATTTAAAATGACAAGCTTTTGAGCGCTGCTCCTTCATCATGATAAATTATTACTTCATTGCAACAGTACTTTCTACATGCAAAGAGGGCAATGAAACAAGACTGATCGATGACATCAGAGTGTAGGAACCTCTACATTGCAGTGACTACAGTGTGACTGAGTTTCACATTTACTTTGAGGGAGGATAGTTTGAATCTAAGACGAGCGCTTTATACCTAAATAAAGGCAATGAAGACAAAGTAAATAAATGAAGACAAAGTTTCAAGTGAGGGATGGCTGAAATGAAGTGGAAGATGAAGTTAAGAAATTGTTCAGAGCAGACGCAATAGCAGAGATTTAAGGAAATAATCCAGAATACACAAAAATACCCTCCACTGTGTCTTTGTCAGTTTTCCACGGGCTTGGAAGATGAGCATGCGTATTTTCAGCCTGACTCTGGTTTCACAATCTCATTGCGTCACAACACCCAGAAGGTAAGGGTCAGGTAAATGAACATGCAGAAGGTGCAAAGTACCTCACCACACGCACAGTGACAGATAAAGTGCTAAGGAAGCACGCAACACACTAAGATGGAGCGTACTTATTTATGTGAAAAGCTTTTGTATATAATCCCTATTACATAAACACTTCCCTCACATTGGAAAAAAATGAATTTCTGGTTGTGTAACTCTGATGAACAGCTAAATATTTGCCTCGATATAGCAAGACGCTGTAAGGCAGTGACATACTACCTTCTGTAACAATGTGGTCTAGGGAAAGCATGCTGCCCATCAACCGGAACTCAATACCTCAGAGTTTTCCAACGTTCTGAAGAATGTATTTACTCCTCCTGCCGTCACCTGTTACCTTATATCACCTGAGCTTCCCGCTTCCAGTAAACACTTCAGACCCAGACAAATCTATCATATATTTCACATAGCTTTTGTCCCCAGCTAAACTGTCACAGGTATGATGAACCGATTGGCCTTCTCTGGCTCTTCCACTGCGGCATGACCTAAATGGTAAAGTGCATTGTGTCTGATCCGCTGAATACCCTGCAATATTTCCCCACGCTGAATCACACAGCGCCGTCCTCCATGTGACATGTACATGTTGTGTAATATTTTGTCGTACAATGTGTCCAACGTGGTCAATATCACCTTTGTTTAACTTCCCACATTCTGCTGGTCAAACACTGATTTCTCTCAGAATCACAAATTTAGCACAGTGCAGATGGAGGCCATGCAGCCCACCTTAGCTCTGCCGGTTCTCCACCATGAAGAAATGGGTCATTCTCTTGAATACTTCCTGTAACTCTGCACGTTGCTACTTTTAACTAACCATCGAATTCGATTTTCAATAACACAATTGAACCTCACTCTTTGTCGCAATCGGTGATTACAGTGATTACAGACTCTAACCATTCCGCGCGTGAAAACATTTTACCTGATGTCACTTTTGCTTTTTCAAATGAACCTCTGCCTAATCACTCTCGATCCTCTCATGCATGGGCACATTTTCTCTTTATTGATCCTGTGTAGACCCTTCATGACTTGGAAAACTTCAATCGCACCAGCTTTCAACCTTCCAGTCTATCTTCATCGCTGACATTCCACGTGCGCGGCACCTTTCAGGTGCGCCTTTTCAGCGTTGTCTACAATCAAATAGCGTCTCTGCTTCCCGAGGTTTCCCGCCCAAATCTTTGTGATAATCCAGATGGAGGATTTATTCAATGTCAGATTACGTGGGTCAACATCTTGAACCCCTTGTTTTCATTTACAGCATGCGCCACACTTGCTACAATGACACCTCTCCTGCCGAAGCTCAATACTGCTTCAAGAAATCCGACCTCATGAGGCGCAGCTCTTTTTTCGAAAAGCTGATCAAGCGACCTGGCAAAACTAAGGGCTTGCTCGACATTTGAATTCGGGACCACTCACATGCTAATTGAAAACAAATCCCCAAGCAAGAATCATACTTCTCGACCAATGAGCCTGTAAAACCCTTGCATTTCAAGCGCGGAACCAGATGTGAAGCAGGATTCAGTTTCAAGAACATCTTCTCATTCTGTGTCTCTGCTCCCGAGACAGTATTGTTAGTCCCTTGCCTTGGGACCGAGCACTCTCCACTGGTGGATTATGAAACCATTTTCTTCCACTTGCAAGCAGCGCTGGGGGAGGGAAGCATGCTTGCGCTCTTCTGATCTCTCAAGCACTTGCTTTATTCACATGAGCTGGAAATTAGCAACTTTTGTTGCGAACTTCCTCCAAATGTCTGTTTTTCAAGACAGAGACAAAGAAAGATGCCCAGTTGCTGGGAAAGAGAGAAATGGACACTAGTGACTCTTCCGTAGGTAAATCAACATGAGTTCTATTTGTGCAGCCTGTTTGGTGTTCAGGATTCGTCTTCATACAGCAATCCTACAGAAAGACTTTTGCAACGCGGGATCAGTTTGTTTGGTGTGGCTGGGCAACAGTTAATACCTGACAGTACCAGTGTCAAATTAGGAGAATCCGAGTGAAACCCTCACCCATGGCTTCGTTCCCGTGCAGAAGGAAGCCATCCAATTCATTGAGCCAGCGGCGACTCTCTGTCATTTGTATCTCTCTGTCCTTTTGTTCAGGAACTGTGATATCCGTCCGAATAATGGTGTCTGTGTTGTGATGCTGTCTTCGATGGGCTGATCTTTGAATTGATTTGATTCGATTTATTACTGTCATGGTCCTCTTGTTATTCACAACTCCCCACATCACATGAAAGATACACTGCCTGAAACAGCGTGCGGAATTATTGCAGGGCGCCCTGTGCATCGAACACACTGCAACTAATATGTTTCAACTTCACTGGCTTTTTATGGAGGTTTCATTCAACGTCGGATGGCATGGGCAAACATCATGAGGCATGTTTTGTGTTTTGCTTTTCCCTGTTGGCCGCAATGGCACCTCTGTCTCATCTCTCCTTCGGGAAGTCCGACCTTATTGAGCACAACCTCTTTTTCGGAAAGCTGATCGGCGATTTGGCAAAACCAACAACTTGCGATCAAGGATCATACCGGAATTGAAACTGAGACTTCTCACACATCTGCAGCACCCAAAGTGAGAATCATGCCCCGAGACCAACAAGCCATTGCCGGAACTGCGTGTCCAGCTCTGAACCAGCTGGAACTTTCTCAGTGTGAAGTACATTTCACCTTGCTCCTGGGATCCAAATCAGCAAAGAATTTCAAGAACATCTTCTGATTCTGTCTCGCTGCACTCGACACAGTCTATAAAATTCAGGCTCATTGTGAACGTGGAGAGGGGCTGTCACACAATGGTTTCTGCACCTGCTGTTAAATAAAGATCACTGTAACTGGGTCCAATGAAGGAAAGGAATTGCTGTTTTTTTAGAAGCTTTACTTTATGAAGTCACAGTCTCTCTGTTATAATAGAAGAGGAGCTGGAATCCCCTGATAGATTGAATCATGAATTTGTGTGTTTCCAGGTTCAGTGGTAAAATATCAGAATAATGATATTAACACCGTGCTATCACCAACTGAATGAATCGACTGGCCAGTGGGAGGAGGCTGCGTTTTAAGCCCATGATGAACAGTTTATGTTTTACTTCTCGCACTGGGGGAGCTAAGAATTTACCCAAACAATGCACAACACATACTTGAACCATCGTTCCCATGTAAAACTGAGAGGGAATTTTTGAGAGCAATCTAAAACAACAGAAAAGAAGAGTTTGGTCAACATGCATCATCACCAACAACCTCCGTCGTAATATAGGGTTTAAGGGAACTTATTTGCATATGAATAGCGTCCGCAGGACGTGATTTAAACGCGCAACAGTCTGATCTTGAAACAGATGCGCAAACTTTACACCACAGGCTCACACGTGCACTGCTGCTGTACAGGATTAAAGGAAGTGATCGCAACATAATGATTTTAAACTATAATTGGCAAAGGAGATCAAAGGGTAATTCTCATTTTCTGTTAAATCACCACAACGCTTCTATCTCTCTCCAGTCGTCTTCGTTCTCTCTTTGCCTGTTTATCCGTCCCTTTGTTTCCTCAATTCCGCTGTTCTCTACTTCATTGTCCTAACTTTTCTTTCCTCCTCCTCTACGTTTTTCCCTCGTACATCATGCTCCGAATTTGCAGGACACCTGGAAGATATGTCACAGGGCGAATCCAGGACTTATTCTGGACACTTTTTCAAATGCGACGAGAGAGAAATGATCTGAGGGAAGAAACAACTGACGAGACTCTAGACCCTCCTTTGGGTATTCTTCAGTAAATTCAGCCGCCAAGAATAAATATTTCTCCAATTTCACGAAGAACTATAGAATCCCAAGAGTAGCTTAATTTGAGGCCAGACACGGAAGTGTCTGAGATTGTAATGAAGAAATAAAAATACCTGGAGATGTAGTTACATTTCATTGAATGATTCAGCACCGCGTGACCCACGACTATTTCACGTTCATGTTCAAGTAGTCAGCATCATCATTGGTTCACAACAGTTAAAGTCCACCGCCGCTCATGCCATATGACGTCATGGTGCAGCTGGAAGCACCGGGGACAGTTTATTAAAGAAACCTCACTGAGGGTCAGACTTCCCTGTGTCGGGAAACGTTTGGATGGCCAAACGAAATCATTTAATGAAATACAAAATCTCCAAATTAAACAAGATCTAGGCATTCTCCTTTCTTCTCACTTAAATTTCAGCACCCATCAAGCTAGATAATGATTACTGTGGGCAGTTGATTAATGTCCGAAATGATGAGACATGATGTCAAAATCATTTAAATAGAACAGCCCCGGCCCCCAGCTTTAAATTCTCAACTCATTGCTTGATCACCCGACCAATGCCTAAAGCAAAGAAGTTCACATGAAATCACAGCTCTATTACAGCAAAGACTGTCCCTTTGTCTCCATGACGAATGCCCCACCCTTTATTTTGGAACGGTAAAACTGATAGAGGAAAATTGTCATTTTGGTAGTTGCAATATGAAGTCTGAACTGGCTGACATCTGGTTTCGTGGATCCTACAGATTGTTTCACATCAGTCTTTGTACTGCATTTAGTCAGTGCGTTCAGCTGTAAACCAAAAAGAAACAGAAACAACTATGGATTCGTAAATCAGGAACAAAAACAAATTGCTGGGAAAGCTCAGCAGCTCTGGCAGCATCTGCGAAAGAAAAAAACCAAATTAACGTTTCGGGTCCGGTACCCTTCCTCAGAACTGTTCTGAGGAAGGATACCGGACCCGAAATGTTAATTCTGTTTTTATTCCTTCCCAGATGCTGCCAGAGCTGCTGAGCTTTTCCAGCAATTTGTTTCTGCAGTTGTTAACCAATATAACCTGTGAGTCGAAATTTTCACTGTTTCCTGGTCACACATTTCCGACCCGTCAATTAGCTGTTAGAAAAATTTCTCCAATCATTGAACATTCTGTGGATATCCAATACATTCAGGCCCCGGAACCTTATAACAATATTATTTCAAACTCAACATGAAAAAAAGTAACCGAAAGTACACCCACACGTAGTTTGTGAGAAATCTAAGGAGCTCTCGGTTTAAATCAAAACCACAAGCGCAAGACGATCAATATTCTAAACCCACACGCTCCAATTATCTTCCACCAGCGACAAGCAACAACTGCGGCTTCTTTGAAGTCCCATTCTGCTGCTTTTGATCGTACACACCCCCGCATGGATGCCTAAGCTGAGTTCGGGATCTGTTTGCAGTCTGTCCCATTTAGCACGGCGAAAGTGCCATGTCACGCAATGGGTGGCATGCACAATGTGAAGGCGAGACATTGTCCCCTCAAGAATTATATTTTGGTCACCTCCTGCCATGGACAGATGTGTCTGCTGAGGACAGATTGGTGAGGATGAGATCAAGCGCGTTTTCTATCTTCTTGGCTCTCTCAGCACCTGCAGGATCAATCGAACAACTGTGATTTGGGACCTGGCCAGCTGCTGCCGAGCCACTCTTAGTGATGGACACTGAAATCGCCAATGCAGAGTTCATTCTTACCAGCCTCAGTATTCCATCCAAGTGTTGTTCAATATGGACGAGTACTGATTCATCAGCCGAGAGAAAACAGTAGGCGGGAATCAGCAGGCGGTTTCCTTGTCCACATTAAACCGGATGCCATGAGACTGAATGGGACCAGGATGCCATGTTGAGAACTCCAAGTTAATTTCCTCGAATATGTCACATTGTGTCGCCACCTATGCTGGGTCTGTCATGAAGGTGGAAAAGGACATATCTGTGGATCGGGGTGGTGAATCTCGGACATTATCTGTAAGATATGATTCCGTGAGTTTTAGATTGATTGTCATTTTACAAGAAAAACAACTGTCCTTTGCCAATTTTCCTCTTAAAAAGAGAGTCTGCCACATTTATTGAGGAAATACGGAAACAGTCTGATCCTAGCCCCTGCAGAGACATCCGTGTCACCGGGAAACAACTCTTCTGAAACCGGGCCATCTATTTTCGAGCATATCCACTTCTTGTCTGTTCCCAAGTATCTGATTGCGCTTCTGCAGAGATTCCATTTGAATTCCTGATCTTTTCAAAGAATCCTGATTATGTCAATGTCTTAGATCAGGTAATGACACCGCGAACATCAGAGTCAATGTTCCAGCGTCATAAAGAAGGGAAAGGTGCCTTGAGTAGCTCTGCTCATTCAGACTGTTCACCCTTCACTCTCTCCTGCGTCTGGTTCACAAAGAGTTTTGAAAGATTCATGAAACTGGGGACTGGATTTTCTATGTTGTTTCCTTTCCATGTTTCGCCTAACAAATAACAAACTTGGCACTGTTTTTCATGTTAGGGATGGCGTTGGACAGTTTGATTGAGCTGATAGTGAGAAATTCTTTCCGATGACCAGGGTGAATAACAGTTTGCCTCCGTCTTCTCCGAATGCGAGATTTTCACTGCAAAGACCCTTTGGGATCTCAGACAGTATTAGATTTCAACATGAACCATGTCCACACACTCCCGAAGATTTTCATGAAAAGATGTCAAACAGCAAAGAAAGGAAACAGCCGCAGATAACAAGGGCTCACCGTGATTTGAAGCTGGGTCCTTTCACAGGGTCCTCCATGACCGAAAGCGAAAAAAATCATTCCACTAGGCCAACGAGCCTCTGCTACTGAGGTTATGCTTTCAGTTCTAATCTGGGTAACACTCATACAGTGACATCTTCCCAACCTCGGATATCGGAGACCGGGTTAAAGTTCTAACTGCTCCAGAGGTGTGTATTAACATCTTTGAACAGGCTGATTATATTTTTTTAAAAAAAGTTCAGGCAGTGAAAGTAACAATGAACAGCTTCTTCCCATTCTGTTTCCCTGCTCCCGGGCTGCTGCTATTTGCTCCTTTCCCCTTGGTCCGCGCTCTCTTCAATGGTAGTTGGATTAAACCATTTCCCTCTACGGGCAGGCAGTGCTTGAGGATGGTAAACGTTTTGCAGTTCCTTCTTAAACACTGGAAGGATGAAGAGGAAGCGAAAAAGCAGAATAAAATGTCAGGAAAGTATAAACGACGATTGGGAACTTACATCAAATGACTTTAATCACAGACAGAGAGAAGAATGCAGAGCTGCTAGAAAAGGACAAGTCGAAACTGGAGAATGAGCTCTACCCTTCTCCATCACTGCCAGCAAGTAGAAAAAAACAATGGTTCAATATTCTGCCAAATGAGAAATCCCAGGGGAAAGGACAACAGCACCGTCCAGGTACCAGGGAGACCAAATGAGAAGATGATGCTCTGGAAACTGTTTGCTACTTGGAATTCCTGCAGAAATGTGAGGTGTATTTCATGTTCAGCGAGTCTCAGCTGGTCCAAGAGTGGCCTGTCTGACCTGGTGATGGCTCTTTGGTCTAGGAGTATGACTCTTGGCTTGGGTCTTGTACCGTGTAGCACTGGAAGATGCCCTATTTTTAAGTCGTCATGTCTTGTTTTCAGTTTTGCCAAAATGTCCAATCAATTTTCTCGGACATCAGTTTCGTTAAAAAGAGGTCGAGCTGCATGATTTTGGGATGGGGCTGGGTTACCATTGCAGCAAACACGGAAAAGGGATACACTTATTCTAAGGGACAACGAGAGTTCCAGGATGTTCACGCGAAGGCAATATGACGCTAGATGATTACTTTAGCTTCAGTATTGCTCAATTGTACATGTGAAACTTCAGAAAGCAAGGACGTGAAGTGATTGGAGATAGCGTGAAACAGGTTCATGTGAACGGCAGACAAAGAGGAGGCTGAAAGAACACATCAGGCCAGGCAGCATCAAGAGAATTGCTTCTGGAGGCATTGAAGGTGTTGGCAATATGGAGCAACGAAGATAGATCCAAATTTTAAAGGTTTAAAATGCACCTAAATGTCAGCAACGAAGATAGAATGGAAAGTCGAGACACTTCTCCTTGGAGAACAGAAGATTGACAGCTGGTCTGATTGAAGCTTTTCAAGTCACGAGCGTTCTAAACAAGAAAATGATGGCGTGAAAATGCTCCCACGCCATGCCTGAATGGTTTAAAGGCAGAGATTTAAGGCCATTATGAGAAGAAACAGAAGTGACATGAGGAAGAACATTTTCACACAGTGAGTGGTTACGGTTGGTAAATCAATGTCTGACAGTGCAAGAGAGGAAGATTCAATCGACACAAAATGGAATTCGACTGTTACGTTAAAAGTAACAAATCACCGGTGTGGAAACCGGTGGAAATCTTTTGGCATCATACTCGAAGGAACATGCCGCACTCCAGATGAAAAGATGAATACTTGCCTGAAAAGGGTGCGTAATTAAGCTAGCAGAGAGGCGCAGCGGGAGCGTGCTGGGCCCATAACCCAGAGGTCGATGGATCAAAACCATCCTCTGCTGCTTGCTACGTGCAAATACTGTGTTAGGCTATGGCCTGGGCAGGTTTAAATCAGCTTCATGCGCCTAGAAATAAATGCACTGGCAAAGTTTACTTTTGTGAAGTGACTCGCTTCTGGTGGTCTAAACCCTCTTCTACTGTTCTCGGTCGGTCTGTGACGAAATGAGTTGTGATGCCTTCTCTCTGAGATGGGAATACACTGGTGATGGAGAAACTCATTAACTGAAGTGGTTGTCGGTGCCTGGCAGTAATTCCCCACGTAGTTTCAGAAGTGAATGACGAAAGGATCTGGATGTTGGAGACAGCATTATGAGGACAAATATCACCAACTGTGAAAAACCTCAGAGAGATAAAAGCGACACGGCTTCTTATCGCATGGGTTTATGACGTCAGTCTCCCAGTCTCTGTGAGGGAGAAACAATGGCTCATTATTAACGTTCCCTTCCGCGTTGTACTGTCTGCAGCCCCGCAACTCAGGGCCGTTGGCGATGACTCTCAGTCAGTGAGTGTTTCACTCGGATTCTTTTAATCAGGGACTGTTGGTGTCAAATATTAACATCTGGCCTAGAGGCAGTAAACGATTGGACGCACGCATTGCTGAGGTATTTTTTGAAGGGTTACTGTATGCAGGCAAATCCTGAAAATCATACAGGCTGCCAATAAATGTCCCTTTTTAAGTTGCTGAAGGCACTAATCTCCAATTTCATCTTCTCTGTTTCCCAGCAGCTCTCCAAGTTTCTGTCTGTCTCTGACTAATGTCATTTTATGGAAGTTCCAAATTGCTGTTTATAATTTGCTGCACAAGCCTGATTCTACCCCTTCTGCTCTTTCCCTCTTCCAGTGTTTGAGAAGGAGTTACAGAGCTTATGCCATCCCCCAGCACTGCCTGCCCGTGCAGCGAAATGGTTTAATGAATTTACCAATGGAGAGAACCTTGTCCCGGGGGAAGAGACAAGCAACACCGTCCCGGGAACAGGGAGACAGAACGAGAAGAAGAATGTTCATTGCTACTTTCACTGCCCGAAGCAACGGGGAAGAGTATTTTTGTCTGATCAACCTGTTCAGAGATGTCATTACACATCGCTGGAGCAGATAGAACTTGAAATCTGGTCTCTTAAATCCGAAGAGGGACCATATCACTGACTGAGCGACCCCTGATTTATTGTAAAGTAGGACTTCACTAGGCTGGGTCATTGGCCTCGCGGTCTGATTTTCACTTCAAGTGAATGTCGAGGTGCGAGATGTTGCAGATTGAATTCTGCATGAGAATGTTGCCTTTGACGTGTTTTTTTTCAAATCTTCGGGAGACAATGAAGGTGTTTATTAATGAAATCCATTTCGGTCTATGATCTTAAAGCGCGTTTGCTGTGAATATATCAAATGTATCCACTTCACCTGACGAAGGAGCCATGCTCTGTAACGTTGTGATATCAGATAAACCTGCTGGACTATAACCTGACGTCGTGTGACTTACGATTTTATATCACACTCAGAGGAAGAGAAATCAAGTTTTAAACAAAGTCTGCCCATGGTAAACTGGCTTCCTCACAGGTTTTGACAAGCGCTATATAAATGCAAATATGGCTCCTTTATGTGTCCTCACATCCAATACTTTGTTTATTGACACTGGTCTGTGGGAAGAATCTATCACTATCAGCATAATCAAACTGCCCATCCCACCGCTACCCACCCCGAACATTATTTAGCAGCGCCAAAATTGTCAGTGGGTAGTTGGAAACATAGAAAGGAAACAAAACAGATAACCCAGTCTCCAGCTTTGTTAATCTTTCTAAACGCTTTGTGAACCAGACTCTGGGGAGAGTGAAGGGTAAAATTTCCGACTAAGCAGGGCCAGCTATTGCAGCTTTCCATTCTTTAAGATGCTGGGACAGTGACTCTGGTGTTCTCGGTGTCATTACCTGATCTGAAACATTGAACCGATCAGAATTCAAAATAAAATTCAATAATTCAAATAGAATCTCGGCTCTGGTACAATCAGATACTTGGGAACAGACAAAAATTACAAAGACTCCAAGGGAGATGGTCCCAGTTTCAGGAGATCTGGTTCCTGGTGACACAAATGTCTCGGCAGTAGTGGGGTCAGACTATTTCCATGTCTTCACAACAAACATCCCAAACTTTATTTGGAAAAATAAAACTGGCAAAGGACAGTAGCTATTCTTGTCAAATCACAAACTCAATCTGAAATCTCATTGCCTATCCCTAATTAACCTAAGATGGAGGTGATGGGCCACTTTCTTGAATTTCTTGGCAAGTAAGTACAGCTATTATGCCACTAGGGAGGGAATTCCAGGATTTAGATACAGCGACACTGAAAGTGTATTTCCAACCCAAAATTGTGAGATGTTTGGAGGGAGACATACGGACATTCTCACATCTCAGCTCACAGTAACGGTTCTCATTGCCTGGAGAAGTCACCTCCGATCCACGTAAAGCTCCCTTTTGTCAGTGGAACTAGTGTCGGCATGGAGAGAGGACGCCTAGCACATGGAACGGGTGTAATCCTGAGGCGTTTGTCACTAACGGGATCTGTCTATTTGTCTCCCTGTGTGGTTAAAAATGAGGATGACTTCCTCAAAGGGGTTGTAAAGCAGTTTTATGATCTCAAACCTCAGTTCCATTCGCTCATTACAAGGATTGTCTCATTGATATTTGTCCCTGAATCTTCAGAACACAGAAGGGCATGGGCCAAAATTGTGAGTGCAAATGGCCCCTGTGCCGAGCAGCATACTGGTTGCACATTTCAGCTCAACAGAGCCCATCATTTGGACTATAGCTGTTTCTTCGAGTTACAATACAACTCAGTAACAGTGATCTAAGTTTTACATTTCCTCTGAAGGGACAAGGGTTGGATCCAAGACGAGCGTTTCAAACTTTAAATGTGCAATGGTTTCAGATCGGAAATGCGGACTGATGTGAAATGAAAAATTAGTTTAAGAGTTGGCTCAGTACAGCTGCAACAGCAGAGATTTAAGGAGATATTTCAGAATATTCAGAAAATAAAAAGCTGAATTATCTTTGCCCGTTTTCCTTCACTTTTGAAGATGAGCACACGTTTTTGCAGCCTGACTCTAGCTTCACAATTCCACTATGTCACACCACCCAGAAGGTAAGAGTAAGAGAAACAGACACGCAGGAGGAACAATGGACTGCATGGTAGCTCAGTGGTTAGCACTGCTGCTTCACCTGGGTTCGGTTCCACTCTTGGGCGACGGTCTGTGTGGAGTTTGCACATTCTCCCTGTGTCTAAGGGTGCTTCGGTTTCCTCCCACAGTCTGAAGGTATGCAGGTTAGGTAAATTGTCCATGCTAAATTGCCCATAGTGTTCAGAGATGTGTACATTAGGTGGGTTACAGGGGAATGGGTCTTGGTGGGATGCTATGAGATTCGGCGTCGACTTGTTGAGCCGAAGGGCCTGTTTCTACACTGTAGGGATTCTATGAAAGCACCTTCAGTGCATGTACAATGACAGATAAAGTGCTCCGGAGACAGGAGATGGAGTATGATTATATATGTGAAAGGATTAGTTACATAACCTCTGTTAGGTAAAGTCTCCCATCCTGCTGGAAAAATGAATTTCCTGTCTGTAGTTCTGATGAACAGCTAAATACTTGCCTCGCTACAGCACAATGCTTAGAGGCAGTGACATACTATCCTCTTGTAGTTGGTTGGCTCACCGAGCTGGTTCGTGTTCCGCAGTTTTTGCATTACGCCAAAAAGAAGAAGACTACCTCTTCCAAGTACTCAAAGACAATGGATACCCGAAAAACTGTGTCAGAAGATGACTATCACACGAACGACACCGCGAAGACACTACATGCACCGAAACACTCATCGAGTTACCTTACATCAGGAACACGTCTGAACTGACTGCAAGACTCCTACGACCACTGGGCATCAGAGTAGCACACAAACCCACATCAACCTTACGCCAAAAGCTCACCCGGAACAAACACCCACTACCCACTATTAACAAGACCAATGTCAAACACAAGATTCTCTGCAAAGACTGCGGCAAATACTACATTGGACAAACAGGAAGGAAATTAATCACAAGGGTACACAAACATCAACTGGCAATAAAAGGACACGACCAATACTCACACCTCCATCCACATGAATAAGGAGAGCCACCAATCCGATTGGGACTATGCCCAGATCCTGGGACAGGCAAAGCAGAGACAAGCACGATAATGCCAAGAAGCCTGGTACTCCACTGAGAAAGCCATCAACAAACAAATAGAGCTCGACCCCAAATGCACTCCATTGCAAAGAAAACCGGAAGTGAGGTAATCCGGCTCAAGGGACGCCAGAGTTGAAGTAACAGGCGGGAAAACACAACAGCGCTTCATTGGAGGTTGCACTGATGTTGCTAACCAATAGAGTAATGAAACGTCTGTGGAACATCAACCCAGCTCGGCGAGACAACCAAACACAACATCCACAACTCGAGCGACAAATCTACTCTAAAATTTTAAAGGTATTTGCTGTTTCTCCAGTCAAATCTCGATCAGTTTAACCTGTATCTTCCTCAAATTCCTGCTTCCAGTAAACACTTCAATCCGGAATAAATCTATCAAACCACTTTCATTCCAAAACAGGCATAAGGTGCACCTTGCAGAAGGCATGTTTTGGCACTTTCAATCATACCCTGTCTTCCTGGGAGCTGCCAACCTGTCCGGCACTGGTTCTGACAGCACCGTCCTTCCTGTGACATGTCCCATCGTGAATGGGAGGACAGGTGTTCATAACACGCACTTGCCAATGTGTCAATGTGAAGCGAGTGTTAGATTGTGCAGAGCCTCAGTAACGTGGGAGGAAGGATGTAAAAGAGGGTTTGTGATAGTGGGAGGGAGAAATGTCTGCGGGAAGAGGCAGTCTTGAATTCTGATACATCAAATGCAGACGTGTGGGAGAGGGAGTGTTTGAGGGAATAAAACCACCATCTCAGAGAATATTTTCATGCAAATCAATTAATTCCTTAACGAATGACGAGTCCCAAGGAGCAAAATGGGGAAGAACAACGGCTACCGTGACGCGTACTCGAACCGAGGTTGCTGCGGCCACAACGCAGAATATTAACCACTATACGATCACGGCAACATAGTAAAAGACACGATTAAATAGCATGATAATAACAATGGTTGAGGATGCGTTCGGAACAGCACCGGATACACAACGGGAATACTTTGTGAACAGTGGACTGACGTGTAAGAACTCAGATTGGGCCGCAATCCTTAACTTCGATGATCCCAGACTCTATCGTTGAGTATGCTGAAGACTGAGATTGATAGATTTCTACAAAATATCAAAAACTCAGGGAATAGTGAAGGCTGTTGTTGTAATGTATTTATTCAAAGCAATGCAGTTTAGCATTGGTTACTTCACCAGTTCCCTCACATAAGGAAGTAACCACTGCTGCAGACGACCATATAATCCCAGTTCCCAGGCCCGGAACCAGAGAAACTCAGTGACCCAGCTGCGAAGGTGCAACCGGAAAATTGGGATGGCAATGAGCGCATGGAGCTACTCTGTGGTAATAGACGACGGCGTGGTCTGTGCATTTTAAACGAAGACAATGTGACAAAACCGAGATAGAGCCGAGGGGATCATGTGCAGAAGGATGACGGAATGCAAAGCTGAATCAGGCAGTGACCAGGGTGATACAGATAGAAGTGAAGCAATCTGTGAGCGAGCGCTCCTTCTATGACAGCATAGAGGCTCGTGAAATGCCCAGGCTGTGAGCTCCAACCTCGCCCGGAGCAGGTTTTATTGACATGAAGCAGGAATTAATGGGCACTGGGCTGTGCAAAAGGTTCCTCAGCAATTTTAATCTGAAGCAACATAGTTTTCCGCAGCACAGTTATTTGTGCTTTGTCGGACGATCTGCCCGTGAAAATGTCTCAATTATAAAGTAAAATGATGCAAATATTCAAGCCATCAGGAGAGAAATCTGTGCTGGGAAAAATGGAGGTAACGTTTTCGCTCTCTGACATTTCTCATATGGCTGACCCTGCACTGGGTTGAATTGCGGGTAGGGCTTTTTCGCTCGTTTCATATTATTCAATTTACTGCAAGCATGCGCAGGTCATTAACGTTATCTCAATTTCTGAAAACTGACAGTAATATACAATGTTGCGATTAGGCTCGAGTTTAACTGAAGGTATGGAGAAAAAACAGAGGTGAGATTTTTTCAGATCAGTGGTGATCTAATTGAATATCTGCTTGCTGATGACAAACATGTTTTGTTTGGCATTGAAACTCACCAGAACAGGAAGGGGACACTGTTCAGATGAAGCGGCGATGGTGATTATGGTTGATGATTGTTTGTCTTGAGAATGTTACTCTTACTGCTCATGTCCCTGTTCACAACACAACACAAAGGTGAATCGTCCGACTGAGCAGTTACAGTTAAGGCACCTTTCCCCTCTTTAAGAAACTGGAACATGGACTCTGATGTTCTCGGAGACATTAACTGATCTGAGTCATTGAAACGAATCCGGTCAGAGCTGCGCTGCTTTTGCTGTTGCCCCTATCAGGAGCAATAAATCTTGATACCCTAACCGGGAATCGAACACAGGCCACGGCGCTGAGAGCACAAAATCGTAACCACGAGACCATCAGAGAAACCTGTAAGGGCAACTGTCTTGTTTCTTAATAACACAGCTTCTGGCTTTCTTTTTCCACTGGCGTTCTTTCTCCTCCAAAATGATTGGATCATCGTGCTTTTACAACACGGAAAGAGGCTCAGCATCCCAGTTTCCAGCACTTGGCCCATAGCCTTGTGTGGTCTGCCACAACAAATGAGGCGCAGGGGAGGAGGCGGTAGACCGGCTGTTTCAGATGCTGACATCAGCCTGTTGGGGAAAAAAAGTCGTTGATCAAAACAGAATTTATTGGAGAAGATCACTCTCTGTGTTCGGATAATGATCCGTACCCGGGGGATATACCTCAATTATCAACTGGTTAGCACAAATTTTCAACCGGAGAGGGATCATCTGAGAAGAGAGAAACGGAGGTGATGTTTTCACTCGAAGACCTTCCCCGTATCCCTGACACTGTGCTGTGATACAATCCCGAAAAACTGTTTAGCTGTTTCATAGTAGTCAATTTCCCGCATGCAAATTCCGACGAGTCATTCCAATGATTGAAATAGAATTTATCTCACTGAGCTTTTTGGACGTTGTCGTCAAATGATTGAGACAGTGAAAGTGGAAATGTGTGACATCTGCAAGTTTGCAGCGTCAGTCTGTATTGGGCTGTAAAGAATTTGATAGATTTGTTCCTGATTGAAGTGTTTGCTGGAAGCAGGGAGCTGAGCAACATATTGGCTAAACCAATTCAGCTCTGACAGCAGAAACAGTAAATTCCTTTCTTGCAGTACGAATGAGATTGTACAGCACAGAGAATTTTGCTGCATTGAATACGGGTTGATGGGATCAGCATCCTTTTACAAGACTGGGTTGACTAAGGAATTAGAAGGGTAGCAGCTTCTACTTGCTTGTCTTTAGTTGTAATGAAGTTGTATGGAGAAGTGTAGCACTTAAAATTTATTATTACAAAAAAAGACATGGTTTTTATAGGTGCGTCTAATTATTCCACGTGACTCATTGAAAATATCAAAGGAACTGAGCTGTTGTATTTTAAATGTTAGATTGCGGAAAGTTGGTTAGCTCAGATCACTGGACAGGATTTGCGTTGCCTAGTGATGCGTTTAATTCCTTCTCGAAAGTCTGTTGGGTTGGGATTTTCTCGACATTTGACTCGTAATTCAAGAATTTTACTGAATTCAAAGAACGATACCTGTGATTCCGAATTAATTGTCTAGCGATAATGCCACTCGGCCCACGCCTCTCTGCAAGGTTGGTGTTTTCCCATTGCGTGGGCAAACATCCAAAATATTTGTTTTCACTTTCTCTATGTGTGTTACTGCGCTGTATTTGCCTCAATGAACACTGTGGCCCAAACCCCGAAATCAGGAAGTCGGACATCATTGAGTGCAGCTCTGTTCGAAAAACTGATCGGGGTATTTGACAAAAGGGAAGTCTAGCAGCCTGGGTCTGCGTGTTTGAGGCATCGTCAATGCAACAGTTTTAACAACAAACTTAATATAGCTCTTTCTAAACTAAGTCAATTCCGGAAAGTTGCCCTCCGGGCTCAATATTGAGTTCAGTAATTTTAGGGCCTAAACTCTGCCATGTCCCAGCCCCCGACCCCACACACCAGGCTTGTTACCACATCGTCTGCCACTACACACCCACTGTTGTTAGTCACTAACAGTCCCCATTAACAACTATTCACACCCCCCCCGCCCAAGCCTGATCGTTAGCAACTCCTTTGTCTGTCCAATTGTCGTTCTGTCTCTTTGGGCTCTGTCCTATCGTTTACTCCCGACCCCATCCACCTCCCTATTTTCTGCATATAAACTGACATTTTCCCAACCACCATGAGTTCTGAGGAAGGGTCACCGGACCCGAAACGTTAACTCTGTTTTCTCCTCCACAGATGCTGCCAGACCTGCTGAGCTTTCCCAGCAACTTTGTTTTTGTTCGTGGAAGGTAAAGGAGTGTTGGTAATTGTGGAGCGGAGAGAAATTTCCAAGAGCTGTGTTTGAATTCTGATACATCAAACGCAGATGCGTGAGACTGTGTGGGGTTGAAGGAAGAAAATTATCCCCTTGTACAATATTTTCACGTAAAATCTTTTCTATTTTGTCGCATTTCTGTAGCACGTGTCGCAAGGAATAAAAGACGCAATCGGTGAGCGTGCAGATATTCTATGACGGTATAGAGGCGTGTGAAATGCCGAGCCTGTGAGCTCCAACCTCACCCGGAGCAGCTTTTAGTGACATGGAGCCGGGATTAATTGAACATCAGGATTTGGGAAAGCAATTTTAATCTGAGGCAAAACAGTTTT
Organism: Ginglymostoma cirratum; assembly: GCA_024137785.1. Lineage (NCBI taxonomy): Eukaryota > Metazoa > Chordata > Chondrichthyes > Orectolobiformes > Ginglymostomatidae > Ginglymostoma > Ginglymostoma cirratum. The sequence continues at coordinate 1,868,869 of JAHRHZ010000110.1, read as the reverse complement.
CAGCAGCACCGATGTTTCTGGACTAGGGGAGTATCTGTCCGTGAAAATATTTCAATTATGAAGAAAAACGCTGTAAATATTCAACTCGTAAAGAGAGATACCTGCGCACGGAGAAATAGGGGTAATGTTTTCGCTCTCTGAACTTTCTCATATGGTTGACTCTGCACTGGGTTAAATTGAGGGAAGGGCTTTTTTCGCTCGTTTCATATTATTCAATTTCCTGCAAACACACACAGGTCATTAAAGTAAAGTAAACTTCCGAAAGATAACAGGAATATACGATGTTGTGATTAGACTTGCATTTTCCTCACTTTAAGAAGGGAAATCAGGAAAATCGAGTTGAGATTTATCAGAACAGTAATGATCTCATTGAATGGCTGAGCGGACTGGTTAAGGTGAATGGCAACTCCCTGTGGACAAATATGTTTTCTTTGCCAGTTAATCTCGCCGCATCATGAAGTAGGGGCCATTGAACCGAATCAGTGACGATGATTATCTTTGCTGGCTGTTCACGTTATGAACGTTCTTGTTGCTACTCGTGTCCGTGTTAACGCCATAACTGCAGTGTGTAAGGTACAGAAACGCGGTGGGCTGCTGTGGGAATGGAAAGCCCGCCTGACTACAAATAACGAGATGGTTGGTTCGACTCCTCCCTGGCTCGACCATAATGTCGAAATTTATTACACCTCCCGACTCATTTCTCTCACTGCTCAGAAGACGAGATGACGTTTGGATTTCTGCAGGAACAAGAACCCTTTCTGTTTCCTGTCAGTGAATGTCACCAATGCCCCAGCCTCATCAGAGAAAAGGAACCTGAATTTGTCCCACAAGCTGCATATGACTACCGTTCAGTTTCCCAAACCCACCAACCCAATCATTACCGCTATTGAGAATGGCAAGGAAACAAAACAAATCGCCCGGTCTCAGCTTTAAGAAACGTTAGAATCTCTTTGGGAAGTGGTTTCAGAGGAGAATGAAGGGTGAACTGTCTAACTGAACAGAGAGAGTTCAGGCACCATTCCCATCTTTAAGAGGCTGTGACATTGACTTTCGTGTTCTCGGGGACATTAACTGATCAGAGATATTGAATGGATTGCTGTCTGGACTGTTTTCCCTCTGCTATTGTCCGTGTCAGGAACAATCAATCCTGATTCCCCGACCGGGAATCACACCCAGGTCGCGGAGGTGAAAGTGTCAAATCCTAACTAGGCCACCAGGAATGATGGCAGAAGCACGTGCATTGTTTCGCAATAACGCCGCGTTTGACTTCTTTTCTCTTCCAAAATCATTGAATCATCGAGTTTTTATAGGCCCATCGATCCCAGTTTCCATCACTTGGCCTGTAGCCTTGTACGCTCTGACGTTTCACGTGTTCATCTCAATACTAGATTCCATGTGACGTTTTAATCTCAAAATTCCCAATAAACGGGACTGAAGTTTGAGATGGTAAAACTGTATTCATGTCCCCCTTGGGGAACTGAACCTCATTTTCACCCACAAATGGAAGCAGTCAGATACATTCGCCCGATAGTGACAGAGGCCTCAGGAGAGACCAACCTCCAAAAGCAATGATTTCACCTACCTTGTTTATATTGTTCAAACTCAGATTTCAAAATCAGAGTCTGTTTACAGCAAAGAAGAAAATCATTCTGTCGCTTCCCTGTTCGTGTTACTTGCCTAGTGTTTCCTTGTCACTCTGCAATTGATACTGCTCCACCTCATTCTTCCTGCCAAACCTAACCATTACTTACATCAGCTGCTTCGGTAAGATCTTTCTCAAATACCTGGAAGGACAAACAGGAATGTGGTATTTCAAGCGCATTTCTGGCTGGTGGAGGATGTGACATGGGGGTGTTAATACTGTTGCATCAGAAATAATTTCAAACAACATTTATAGACCTCCTTTGGATGTTGGATGCAGCAGGTGGTGAAAATTCTCGCAGGCCCAAGAAAGAAATGAACTCACGGCCATTTGGTGGATCACCAAACTACAGAACGAACACTGTAGGCATAGGTGTCCTCTGAGAGAGGGTCTCATGCATTAGAAACTGCAATGTAATAGATGACTGGATAGTCTGTGCATAATAGACCAAGACAATGTAAAAACTAGGGTCGGTTTGCCCGCTGTGTTTCTGCAGAGTAGCGGTTATTGCATTCGCCTCACAGCGCTGCTCCCTCATTGTCCGAACAAGTTGTGTTCTCCCCACATTTCATTAAATGTAAACAGAGTTCGTTTTTATATTGCTCCTTATTCCAAAATCTTGCCGCTTCTAACATGGAGACAGGTGTTTGGGTGGAAAGGTTCCAAAGACAGCGACAATCTGCTGCTGCCGTTGCCAAATTTAACAAAAGCTTTTTCGACCCTTTGACACTAGAAAAACCGTTCATGGGAAACGAGTTTCTGTAAATTGGGTCCAGGGACGAGCAGGAAGCCGCTGATTGCAGCTGCAGTGGCCGCTTTCTGCTAGTGGAAGGGAATTGGAAAGAGGGGTCAAATCCCGCTGCTTGTCTCTATCTCACTCTGTATCGAGCAGGGTAGGAGAGAGCCCTTGATGGGTGTATTTTGAATTCAATCTTGTCATGGATTTTGCGTGGTTTAAATGGAAGAACTTGACCCAAAGCAACCGAAGCACTGAATCTGCATGGCTTCAAGCTAGTATCTTTTCAATTTACATCCTGATGCTGAACCGTTGAGCCACGGAAACGGACGTCAATAAACTGTGCAAAATCCCCTGATGTGGAAGTGCCGGTGTTGGACAGGTGCAGACAAAGTCCGAAATCACGTGACACCAGGTTATAGTCCAACAGGTTTATTTGAAAACACAAGCTTTCGGAACCTCACTCCTTCATCAGGTGTTAGTGAGAGAAGTGTCAGATGCAGAATTTAAAACGAAAAGATGAAAAGGGTCACACCACTCTCTGATTGGAGAGTACGGTATCATAGCCTGCTACTTGTCCCTGTCCCTGTCCCACTCCAAATGGAGCCGAGGTGAAGCATTGATGGTGCTGTGTAAATCCAATCTCATCAGAGAGGTCTGAGACAATAGGTACTGCAGATGCTGGAGAATCCGAGATAACAAGGTGTGGAGCTGGATGAGCACAGCAGGCCAAACAGTATCATAGGAGCAGGAAAGCTTGACGCTTCGGGCCTAGACCCTTCATCAGAAAATTTTCGGGTCTAGGCCCGAAACGTCAAGCTTTCCTGCTCCTATAATGCTGCTTGGCCTGCTGTGTTCATCCAGCTCCACACCTTCTTATCTCATCCTAAAGGTCTAGTTGATGAGATGTAGATACGTGGTCCATATAATTGTTTGATCTGAAACTGCTGAAACAGCGTACCTGGGTGGTCTCGAGCTACAGCCTTTTCAGCGACTGACCAATTGAGACGCAAAGCTGGCGCCAACATGACATGCATTGTCCCCAAGCGAAGATCTGAGGAGGTGCTCTACAGCTGGAGTTCTCACTAGTTTCATGACCAGTTGCCCATTTTACTGCTTCCATCACCGAAACTGTCAGAGGCCCGAGGAACTGCAAACACCGACAGGAAAAGAAGACATCACATTTTTAACATAGCCCAGCTTCCAGCTAAGATACAACACAAGCGAATTTAGCAGCAGTGGGATTCAATCACACGACTCAACAGAGATGGGAAGCTTAAATTCTGTGCCTTACACCGCTCAGCCACGCTACCGCAAGAAGCCAACGTGCCGAAATCGTCATAACTAGTGTATACAGTGAATTATAATATTAATCTGAAGAAATCCAGAGCTTTATTTTAATTCTTCCCTTGGATGTGAGTACTTAAGCATTTATTACAACCTTTCAGTTGCCCCTGAGAAGATGGTGGGGAGCAGTTTGTTTCAATTGGATTAATCTGGCCAACTGTGCCGATGCTGACTGAAGGAGCTGTTCAGTTACCATTTCAATGATCCTCCACTTGATACCGACAGAGAGGCACTCAGATATATTCAATGAGAGTGACAAAGGTCTGAGGACTGACAATAACCCACGAACCAAGGGTGTCTCTCACTTAGTGAATGATTGAACAATTCTGGGACAGCAACATTCCTGAAAGTTACGAATTGAAGAGAGTTGTAATTGTTAAAACAGGCCTGCTGTGTGCGTTTTTCAAACGGCAGGCAGCAGATTCTGACCAGCTAGCACCCACAATGAGCCTTCGAGCTCCAAGTCTTGAGACAGATCCCATGTGCTGTTTTCCAATATTTCATGTCCCTCGCTTTTCCCTCTCTTTCACTCCAAAGCCTCTCTTCCACGTTGTTCCTCGTTCTGATGTCTGACTGGGATCCCTAGATCTGACGTGACAGTTGAACTGTCATTCCACTGATTCTGCCCGAACGGCTGTGACCATTTAGTTTTCAAACGCTTTGCAAGTTACCTTCCTTCAGAAAATATGCACAAAATAAATAAGACATTATTCCCTAACCAGGGACCGTATTGTATCGAGACGAAAAACACGAGAGCATCAGGGACATAGTTCGGAATTCTTTTAGGTTGCTCAACATGATTTCACAGCAGGCACTTTTCCCCCAAGACACAACCAATGACTTACATGATGGAAGTGAATGTATCATTGTCAACTATGCGCATGACACAAAAATAATTAAGAAGCTAAATAATGAGTCAGAAGTCAGTAGTCCAACATGTTTATTTGAAATCAAAAGCATTCCGAGACCTGCTCCTTCGTCAGGAGTCAGAATTCAACTTTAATGTAGCCACTGTTTCAAATAGAATGGACAATGAATGTGGAAAGGGATTGTTATAGTTATACAAGGTAGAGCCAGTATACAGTGAGCAGCTTTGGAACCCAAACCTAAAGAAAGGTACATTGGAATTGGATTAGCACAGTTGAAGGTTCACCGCATTCTCTGGTGCGTAGAGGAATTTTCGTGTGAGCAGAGATTGAGTAGGTTGGGCCTGTACTCTTTGGACTTTAAAGGAATGAGTGAAGGCCGCATTGAAACAGTTAATTTTCTTAGGGGGCTTGACAAGATAAATGTGGGCCTGATGTTTTCTGTGTGGAAGGGTTTAGGACCAGAAGGCACTATCTCAGTCTGAGGAGTCACCCACTTAGGACAGAGACGAGAAGGATTCATTTTCTCTCAGAGGCAATGAATCTGTGGAATTCCTTACTACAGAGTTAGGCTGGGTCGGTAAGTATACTCAAAACTCAGATAGACGTTTGTAATTATTTAGGGTATGAAGGATTAAGTGGACAAGGCATGCAAGTCGTGTCTCCAGATGATCAGATTATCCATGATCTCGTAGAATGGGGGAACGGATAGAATGGACCGTATGATTTATTGTAGCTCCTGCATCTTATTCAATGCGTCAAGCTTTTCCGTTATAATTATTTTTTTTTTCTTGTTGTCATACTTGATATCTATTTACCCATTCTCTGATTCGCTGCCTGCGTATGTCCCGAATTTAACTCGACATCCGTCTGCCTGTCGAGTTATCAGATTAATTAGCTGCTTGGTGTAAACACAGACTGATGACGAATTCAAGCAATGAATGAAAGGAAAGCAACGAGTGGGAATGTATGACAGAAAGTCATAAGCTTACAGATGGCAGTACAAATGGCAGAGGGTCCTGATCTTTCTGTTTCTCCAATATATTAGTTACAAGAATGTGCCCAGTGCCCATTATCTTCTTCCACTCTTCCCATTCTTGTGCACTTTGTAAACCTTTGGAATGGTAAATATTTTAACACATGTTCAAACTGTGAGGAAAGGGCTTTATTTTCTTTATTTCTTAATAATACTTGTCAACGCGACAGCTGTTCTGCCTCGAACAATGAGCGAAATCATTCTTCAAAGTGAAAATCTAAGTTCCAGAAATGTTGTACAGTTCATATTTCCTTTATCGAAGCATAACCAAATACAATTTATCACAGATGCATTACATTTGTTCCTTGACCAATTCTCACGAGGTAGATTCAGCTTTGCATTGATGTTTATTTAGATAGATGGGCTATCGGCATCTGGTGGGAAATTGATATTGTAACCGGGCATACCCAAATAGCTAAGAAAATGTGCGAGCAGGATAGGGGTCCTTGTAGCCTTTCCCTGTGCCTACGCTGTTGTTGTGTTGCGGTAGCAACATCGGGAAATGTCATATCTGAGCAAACGGCTCGTTGTGGCCTTCGGTGCTGGATTGAGGTTCCAGTCTCTGAGAAGGCGTGGGTTGTGTGGAAGCACGGTGAGGATGATCTGCGTTTAAGTTGAACGCAACAAAATGTGTTTGCTGCTCGCAAATTGTTCTATGATGTTGGACAGCACAGATCCTCCATTTGGTCAGCGTTCAAACTGTGTTTACATGGTGCAGTGGCATGGAATGTCCCCAGCATGACATCGGGCACAAGCAGGCTGCTGTGCTGCTTCATGTTCCAGACAACTTAGGTTGTTCACCTTTTTCACTGAAAGCGAATAGAGGTTGTTATACCACTGCTGCTGTGAAATCAAATCCTGCGTTAATCCTAATCGCAGTTATTTGCTGTGGTGGTGAAAAGGAGGGTAATTGCGATGTGAAATTTTGTTAAATTCCCCTCATCTCTTACCTCCTTCATTTCTGTCCTGGAGAAGGGAACTGATGAGCTGCCTTCTCGAAACGTTGCAATCCTTGCCGTGCAGGCACATCCGCATTGTTGATCAGAACGGAAAACCAGCCTCTTTGAGACTGTGATTGCGAATCGACACTTTTCATGGGTCATTCTAAACCTGGTCTTCTGTTTTCCTTATTTGAGCACTTTCCAGAAAGTGGTGTTGGACTAAACTGCCAGTATAATCGGAAGCGCAGATAACAAGGTGTGGGGCTGGATGAACACAACAGGCCAAGCAGCATCATAG